>OY720347.1:70262893-70862893 GCA_963082975.1 Labia minor
TATGATATCAATGAAATATGAATCAAATCGAATATAGAATCAAAAATGGAAGAAAATGATATATAATAAATAAATTTTACAATTTTATTTAAAAAAGTAGATTTTTGCGTGAAATAATATTACAAATTGAGGTTTTTTCGATGAAATTAATGAAAAAAATTATGATATCAATGAAATATGAATCAAATCGAATATAGAATCAAAAATGGAAGAAAATGATATATAATAAATAAATTTTACATTTCTATTTAAAAAAGTTGTTTTTTGAGTGAAATAATATGAGAAATTCTGTTTTTTACTATGAAATCAATGAAAAAAATTATGATATCGATAAAATATGAATTAATTCGTGATTAGGATCAGAAATGGAAGAGAATGATATATAATAAATAAATTTTACATTTCTATTTAAAAAAGTAGCTTTTTGAGTGAAATAATATTACAAATTGAGGTTTTTTCGATTAAATTAATGAAAAAAATTATGATATCAATGAAATATGAATCAAATCGAATATAGAATCAAAAATGGAAGAAAATGATATATAATAAATAAATTTTACATTTCTATTTAAAAAAGTAGATTTTTGCGTGAAATAATATTACAAATTGAGGTTTTTTCGATGAAATTAATGAAAAAAATTATGATATCAATGAAATATGAATCAAATCGAATATAGAATCAAAAATGGAAGAAAATGATATATAATAAATAAATTTTACATTTCTATTTAAAAAAGTTGTTTTTTGAGTGAAATAATATGAGAAATTCTGTTTTTTACTATGAAATCAATGAAAAAAATTATGATATCGATAAAATATGAATTAATTCGTGATTAGGATCAGAAATGGAAGAGAATGATACATAATAAATAAATTTTACATTTCTATTTAAAAAAGTAGCTTTTTGAGTGAAATAATATTACAAATTGAGGTTTTTTCGATTAAATTAATGAAAAAAATTATGATATCAATGAAATATGAATCGAATCGAATATAGAATCAAAAATGGAAGAAAATGATATATAATAAATAAATTTTACATTTCTATTTAAAAAAGTAGATTTTTGCGTGAAATAATATTACAAATTGAGGTTTTTTCGATGAAATTAATGAAAAAAATTATGATATCAATGAAATATGAATCAAATCGAATATAGAATCAAAAATGGAAGAAAATGATATATAATAAATAAATTTTACATTTCTATTTAAAAAAGTTGTTTTTTGAGTGAAATAATATGAGAAATTCTGTTTTTTACTATGAAATCAATGAAAAAAATTATGATATCGATAAAATATGAATTAATTCGTGATTAGGATCAGAAATGGAAGAGAATGATACATAATAAATAAATTTTACATTTCTATTTAAAAAAGTAGCTTTTTGAGTGAAATAATATTACAAATTGAGGTTTTTTCGATTAAATTAATGAAAAAAATTATGATATCAATGAAATATGAATCAAATCGAATATAGAATCAAAAATGGAAGAAAATGATATATAATAAATAAATTTTACATTTCTATTTAAAAAAGTAGATTTTTGCGTGAAATAATATTACAAATTGAGGTTTTTTCGATGAAATTAATGAAAAAAATTATGATATCAATGAAATATGAATCAAATCGAATATAGAATCAAAAATGGAAGAAAATGATATATAATAAATAAATTTTACATTTCTATTTAAAAAAGTTGTTTTTTGAGTGAAATAATATGAGAAATTCTGTTTTTTACTATGAAATCAATGAAAAAAATTATGATATCGATAAAATATGAATTAATTCGTGATTAGGATCAGAAATGGAAGAGAATGATACATAATAAATAAATTTTACATTTCTATTTAAAAAAGTAGATTTTTGAGTGAAATAATATTACAAATTGAGGTTTTTTCGATTAAATTAATGAAAAAAATTATGATATCAATGAAATATGAATCAAATCGAATATAGAATCAAAAATGGAAGAAAATGATATATAATAAATAAATTTTACATTTCTATTTAAAAAAGTAGATTTTTGCGTGAAATAATATTACAAATTGAGGTTTTTTCGATGAAATTAATGAAAAAAATTATGATATCAATGAAATATGAATCAAATCGAATATAGAATCAAAAATGGAAGAAAATGATATATAATAAATAAATTTTACATTTCTATTTAAAAAAGTTGTTTTTTGAGTGAAATAATATGAGAAATTCTGTTTTTTACTATGAAATCAATGAAAAAAATTATGATATCGATAAAATATGAATTAATTCGTGATTAGGATTAGAAATGGAAGAGAATGATATATAATAAATAAATTTTACATTTCTATTTAAAAAAGTAGATTTTTGAGTGAAATAATATTACAAATTGAGGTTTTTTCGATGAAATTAATGAACAAAATTATGATATCAATGAAATAATAATTAATTCTTGATTAGGACCAGAAATGGAAGAGAATGATATATAATAAATAAATTTTCATTTCTATTTAAAAAAGTAGCTTTTTGAGTGAAATAATATTACAAATTGAGGTTTTTTCGATGAAATTAATGAAAAAAATTATGATATCAATGAAATAATAATTAATTCTTGATTAGGACCAGAAATGGAAGAGAAAGATATATAATAAATAAATTTTACAATTTTATTTAAAAAAGTAGATTTTTGCGTGAAATAATATTACAAATTGAGGTTTTTTCGATGAAATTAATGAAAAAAATTATGATATCAATGAAATATGAATCAAATCGAATATAGAATCAAAAATGGAAGAAAATGATATATAATAAATAAATTTTACATTTCTATTTAAAAAAGTTGTTTTTTGAGTGAAATAATTTGAGAAATTCTGTTTTTTACTATGAAATCAATGAAAAAAATTATGATATCGATAAAATATGAATTAATTCGTGATTAGGATCAGAAATGGAAGAGAATGATACATAATAAATAAATTTTACATTTCTATTTAAAAAAGTAGCTTTTTGAGTGAAATAATATTACAAATTGAGGTTTTTTCGATGAAATTAATGAAAAAAATTATGATATCAATGAAATAATAATTAATTCGTGATTTGGACCACAAATGGAAGAGAATGATATATAATAAATAAATTTTACATTTCTATTTAAAAAAGTAGATTTTTTCGTGAAATAATATTACAAATTGAGGTTTTATCGATGAAATTAATGAAAAAAATTATGATATCGATAAAATATTAATTAATTCTTGATTAGGACCAGAAATGGAAGAGAATGATATATAATAAATAAATTTTACATTTGTATTTAAAAAAGTAGATTTTTGCGTGAAATAATATTACAAATTGAGGTTTTTTCGATGAAATTAATGAAAAAAATTATGATATCAATGAAATAATAATTAATTCTTGATTAGGACCAGAAATGGAAGAGAATGATATATAATAAATAAATTTTACATTTCTATTTAAAAAAGTAGCTTTTTGAGTGAAATAATATTACAAATTGAGGTTTTTTCGATGAAATTAATGAAAAAAATTATGATATCAATGAAATATTAATTAATTCTTGATTAGGACCAGTAATAGAAGAGAAAGATATATAATAAATAAATTTTACATTTCTATTTAAAAAAGTAGATTTTTGCGTGAAATAATATTACAAATTGAGGTTTTTTCGATGAAATTAATGAAAAAAATTATGATATCAATGAAATATGAATCAAATCGAATATAGAATCAAAAATGGAAGAAAATGATATATAATAAATAAATTTTACATTTCTATTTAAAAAAGTAGCTTTTTGAGTGAAATAATATTACAAATTGAGGTTTTTTCGATGAAATTAATGAAAAAAATTATGATATCGATAAAATATGAATTAATTCTTGATTAGGACCAGAAATGGAAGAAAATGATATATAATAAATAAATTTTACATTTCTATTTACAAAAGTTGTTTTTTGAGTGAAATAATATGAGAAATTCTGTTTTTTACTATGAAATCAATGAAAAAAATTATGATATCGATAAAATATGAATTAATTCGTGATTAGGATCAGAAATGGAAGAGAATGATACATAATAAATAAATTTTACATTTCTATTTAAAAAAGTAGCTTTTTGAGTGAAATAATATTACAAATTGAGGTTTTTTCGATGAAATTAATGAAAAAAATTATGATATCTATAAAATATGAATTTATTCTTGCTTAGGACCAGAAATGGAAGAGAATGATATATAATAAATAAATTTTACATTTCTATTTAAAAAAGTAGATTTTTGCGTGAAATAATATTACAAATTGAGGTTTTTTCGATGAAATTAATGAAAAAAATTATGATATCAATGAAATAATAATTAATTCGTGATTTGGACCACAAATGGAAGAGAATGATATATAATAAATAAATTTTACATTTCTATTTAAAAAAGTAGATTTTTTCGTGAAATAATATTACAAATTGAGGTTTTATCGATGAAATTAATGAAAAAAATTATGATATCAATGAAATATGAATTAATTCTTGATTAGGACCAGAAATGGAAGAGAATGATATATAATAAATAAATTTTACATTTCTATTTAAAAAAGTAGATTTTTGCGTGAAATAATATTACAAATTGAGGTTTTTTCGATGAAATTAATGAAAAAAATTATGATATCAATGAAATAATAATTAATTCTTGATTAGGACCAGAAATGGAAGAGAATGATATATAATAAATAAATTTTACATTTCTATTTAAAAAAGTACATTTTTGCTTGAAATAATATTACAAATTGAGGTTTTTTCGATGAAATCAATGAAAAAAATTATGATATCGATAAAATATGAATTAATTCGTGATTAGGATCAGAAATGGAAGAGAATGATACATAATAAATAAATTTTACATTTCTATTTAAAAAAGTAGCTTTTTGAGTGAAATACTATTACAAATTGAGGTTTTTTCGATGAAATTAATGAAAAAAATTATGATATCAATGAAATAATAATTAATTCTTGATTAGGACCAGAAATGGAAGAGAATGATATATAATAAATAAATTTTACATTTCTATTTAAAAAAGTAGCTTTTTGACTAAAATAATATTACAAATTGAGGTTTTTTCGATGAAATTAATGAAAAAAATTATGATATCAATGAAATATTAATTAATTCTTGATTAGGACCAGAAATGGAAGAGAAAGATATATAATAAATAAATTTTACATTTCTATTTAAAAAAGTAGATTTTTGCGTGAAATAATATTACAAATTGAGGTTTTTTCGATGAAATTAATGAAAAAAATTATGATATCAATGAAATATGAATCAAATCGAATATAGAATCAAAAATGGAAGAAAATGATATATAATAAATAAATTTTACATTTCTATTTAAAAAAGTAGCTTTTTGAGTGAAATAATATTACAAATTGAGGTTTTTTCGATGAAATTAATGAAAAAAATTATGATATCGATAAAATATGAATTAATTCTTAATTAGGACCAGAAATGGAAGAAAATGATATATAATAAATAAATTTTACATTTCTATTTAAAAAAGTTGTTTTTTGAGTGAAATAATATGAGAAATTCTGTTTTTTACTATGAAATCAATGAAAAAAATTATGATATCGATAAAATATGAATTAATTGGTGATTAGGATCAGAAATGGAAGAGAATGATACATAATAAATAAATTTTACATTTCTATTTAAAAAAGTAGCTTTTTGAGTGAAATAATATTACAAATTGAGGTTTTTTCGATGAAATTAATGAAAAAAATTATGATATCTATAAAATATGAATTAATTCTTGCTTAGGACCAGAAATGGAAGAGAAAGATATATATTAAATAAATTTTACATTTCTATTTAAAAAAGTAGATTTTTGCGTGAAATAATATTACAAATTGAGGTTTTTTCGATGAAATTAATGAAAAAAATTATGATATCAATGAAATATGAATCAAATCGAATATAGAATCAAAAATGGAAGAAAATGATATATAATAAATAAATTTTACATTTCTATTTAAAAAAGTTGTTTTTTGAGTGAAATAATATGAGAAATTCTGTTTTTTACTATGAAATCAATGAAAAAAATTATGATATCGATAAAATATGAATTAATTCGTGATTAGGATCAGAAATGGAAGAGAATGATACATAATAAATAAATTTTACATTTCTATTTAAAAAAGTAGCTTTTTGAGTGAAATAATATTACAAATTGAGGTTTTTTCGATGAAATTAATGAAAAAAATTATGATATCAATGAAATAATAATTAATTCTTGATTAGGACCAGAAAAGAAAGAGAATGATATATAATAAATAAATTTTAAATTTCTATTTAAAAAAGTAGATTTTTGCGTGAAATAATATTACAAATTGAGGTTTTTTCCATGAAATTAATGAAAAAAATTATGATATCAATGAAATAATAATTAATTCTTGATTTGGACCACAAATGGAAGAGAATGATATATAATAAATAAATTTTACATTTCTATTTAAAAAAGTAGATTTTTTCGTGAAATAATATTACAAATTGAGGTTTTTTCGATGAAATTAATGAAAAAAATTATGATATCTATAAAATATGAATTAATTCTTGCTTAGGACCAGAAATGGAAGAGAATGATATATAATAAATAAATTTTACATTTCTATTTAAAAAAGTAGATTTTTGCTTGAAATAATATTACAAATTGAGGTTTTTTCGATGAATTTAATGAAAAAAATTATGATATCAATGAAATATGAATCAAATCGAATATAGAATCAAAAATGGAAGAAAATGATATATAATAAATAAATTTTACATTTCTGTTTAAAAAAGTAGCTTTTTGAGTGAAATAATATTACAAATTGAGGTTTTTTCGATGAAATTAATGAAAAAAATTAAGATATCAATGAAATATGAATCAAATCGAATATAGAATCAAAAATGGAAGAAAATGATATATAATAAATAAATTTTACATTTCTATTTAAAAAAGTAGCTTTTTGAGTGAAATAATATTACAAATTGAGGTTTTTTCGATGAAATTAATGAAAAAAATTATGATATCAATGAAATAATAATTAATTCGTGATTTGGACCACAAATGGAAGAGAATGATATATAATAAATAAATTTTACATTTCTATTTAAAAAAGTAGATTTTTTCGTGAAATAATATTACAAATTGAGGTTTTATCGATGAAATTAATGAAAAAAATTATGATATCGATAAAATATGAATTAATTCTTGATTAGGACCAGAAATGGAAGAGAATGATATATAATAAATAAATTTTACGTTTCTATTTAAAAAAGTAGATTTTTGCGTGAAATAATATTACAAATTGAGGTTTTTTCGATGAAATTAATGAAAAAAATTATGATATCAATGAAATAATAATTAATTCTTGATTAGGACCAGAAATGGAAGAGAAAGATATATATTAAATAAATTTTACATTTCTATTTAAAAAAGTAGATTTTTGCGTGAAATAATATTACAAATTGAGGTTTTTTCGATGAAATTAATGAAAAAAATTATGATATCAATGAAATATGAATCAAATCGAATATAGAATCAAAAATGGAAGAAAATGATATATAATAAATAAATTTTACATTTCTATTTAAAAAAGTTGTTTTTTGAGTGAAATAATATGAGAAATTCTGTTTTTTACTATGAAATCAATGAAAAAAATTATGATATCGATAAAATATGAATTAATTCGTGATTAGGATCAGAAATGGAAGAGAATGATACAAAATAAATAAATTTTACATTTCTATTTAAAAAAGTAGCTTTTTGAGTGAAATAATATTACAAATTGAGGTTTTTTCGATGAAATTAATGAAAAAAATTATGATATCAATGAAATAATAATTAATTCTTGATTAGGACCAGAAAAGAAAGAGAATGATATATAATAAATAAATTTTAAATTTCTATTTAAAAAAGTAGATTTTTGCGTGAAATAATATTACAAATTGAGGTTTTTTCGATGAAATTAATGAAAAAAATTATGATATCAATGAAATAATAATTAATTCTTGATTTGGACCACAAATGGAAGAGAATGATATATAATAAATAAATTTTACATTTCTATTTAAAAAAGTAGATTTTTTCGTGAAAAAATATTACAAATTGAGGTTTTTTCGATGAAATTAATGAAAAAAATTATGATATCTATAAAATATGAATTAATTCTTGCTTAGGACCAGAAATGGAAGAGAATGATATATAATAAATAAATTTTACATTTCTATTTAAAAAAGTAGATTTTTGCTTGAAATAATATTACAAATTGAGGTTTTTTCGATGAATTTAATGAAAAAAATTATGATATCAATGAAATAATAATTAATTCTTGATTTGGACCACAAATGGAAGAGAATGATATATAATAAATAAATTTTACATTTCTATTTAAAAAAGTAGATTTTTACGTGAAATAATATTACAAATTGAGGTTTTTTCGATGAAATTAATGAAAAAAATTATGATATCTATAAAATATGAATTAATTCTTGCTTAGGACCAGCAATGGAAGAGAATGATATATAATAAATAAATTTTACATTTCTATTTAAAAAAGTAGATTTTTGCTTGAAATAATATTACAAATTGAGGTTTTTTCGATGAATTTAATGAAAAAAATTATGATATCAATGAAATATGAATCAAATCGAATATAGAATCAAAAATGGAAGAAAATGATATATAATAAATAAATTTTACATTTCTATTTAAAAAAGTAGCTTTTTGAGTGAAATAATATTACAAATTGAGGTTTTTTCGATGAAATTAATGAAAAAAATTATGATATCAATGAAATATGAATCAAATCGAATATAGAATCAAAAATGGAAGAAAATGATATATAATAAATAAATTTTACATTTCTATTTAAAAAAGTAGCTTTTTGAGTGAAATAATATTACAAATTGAGGTTTTTTCGATGAAATTAATGAAAAAAATTATGATATCGATAAAATATGAATTAATTCTTGATTAGGACCAGAAATGGAAGAAAATGATATATAATAAATAAATTTTACATTTCTATTTAAAAAAGTAGATTTTTGAGTGAAATAATATTACAAATTGAGGTTTTTTCGATGAAATTAATGAACAAAATTATGATATCAATGAAATAATAATTAATTCTTGATTAGGACCAGAAATGGAAGAGAATGATATATAATAAATAAATTTTACATTTCTATTTAAAAAAGTAGATTTTTTCGTGAAATAATATTACAAATTGAGGTTTTTTCGATGAAATTAATGAAAAAAATTATGATATCTATAAAATATGAATTAATTCTTGCTTAGGACCAGAAATGGAAGAGAATGATATATAATAAATAAATTTTACATTTCTATTTAAAAAAGTAGATTTTTGCTTGAAATAATATTACAAATTGAGGTTTTTTCGATGAATTTAATGAAAAAAATTATGATATCAATGAAATATGAATCAAATCGAATATAGAATCAAAAATGGAAGAAAATGATATATAATAAATAAATTTTAGATTTCTGTTTAAAAAAGTAGCTTTTTGAGTGAAATAATATTACAAATTGAGGTTTTTTCGATGAAATTAATGAAAAAAATTAAGATATCAATGAAATATGAATCAAATCGAATATAGAATCAAAAATGGAAGAAAATGATATATAATAAATAAATTTTACATTTCTATTTAAAAAAGTAGCTTTTTGAGTGAAATAATATTACAAATTGAGGTTTTTTCGATGAAATTAATGAAAAAAATTATGATATCAATGAAATAATAATTAATTCGTGATTTGGACCACAAATGGAAGAGAATGATATATAATAAATAAATTTTACATTTCTATTTAAAAAAGTAGATTTTTTCGTGAAATAATATTACAAATTGAGGTTTTATCGATGAAATTAATGAAAAAAATTATGATATCGATAAAATATGAATTAATTCTTGATTAGGACCAGAAATGGAAGAGAATGATATATAATAAATAAATTTTACGTTTCTATTTAAAAAAGTAGATTTTTGCGTGAAATAATATTACAAATTGAGGTTTTTTCGATGAAATTAATGAAAAAAATTATGATATCAATGAAATAATAATTAATTCTTGATTAGGACCAGAAATGGAAGAGAAAGATATATATTAAATAAATTTTACATTTCTATTTAAAAAAGTAGATTTTTGCGTGAAATAATATTACAAATTGAGGTTTTTTCGATGAAATTAATGAAAAAAATTATGATATCAATGAAATATGAATCAAATCGAATATAGAATCAAAAATGGAAGAAAATGATATATAATAAATAAATTTTACATTTCTATTTAAAAAAGTTGTTTTTTGAGTGAAATAATATGAGAAATTCTGTTTTTTACTATGAAATCAATGAAAAAAATTATGATATCGATAAAATATGAATTAATTCGTGATTAGGATCAGAAATGGAAGAGAATGATACAAAATAAATAAATTTTACATTTCTATTTAAAAAAGTAGCTTTTTGAGTGAAATAATATTACAAATTGAGGTTTTTTCGATGAAATTAATGAAAAAAATTATGATATCAATGAAATAATAATTAATTCTTGATTAGGACCAGAAAAGAAAGAGAATGATATATAATAAATAAATTTTAAATTTCTATTTAAAAAAGTAGATTTTTGCGTGAAATAATATTACAAATTGAGGTTTTTTCGATGAAATTAATGAAAAAAATTATGATATCAATGAAATAATAATTAATTCTTGATTTGGACCACAAATGGAAGAGAATGATATATAATAAATAAATTTTACATTTCTATTTAAAAAAGTAGATTTTTTCGTGAAAAAATATTACAAATTGAGGTTTTTTCGATGAAATTAATGAAAAAAATTATGATATCTATAAAATATGAATTAATTCTTGCTTAGGACCAGAAATGGAAGAGAATGATATATAATAAATAAATTTTACATTTCTATTTAAAAAAGTAGATTTTTGCTTGAAATAATATTACAAATTGAGGTTTTTTCGATGAATTTAATGAAAAAAATTATGATATCAATGAAATAATAATTAATTCTTGATTTGGACCACAAATGGAAGAGAATGATATATAATAAATAAATTTTACATTTCTATTTAAAAAAGTAGATTTTTACGTGAAATAATATTACAAATTGAGGTTTTTTCGATGAAATTAATGAAAAAAATTATGATATCTATAAAATATGAATTAATTCTTGCTTAGGACCAGCAATGGAAGAGAATGATATATAATAAATAAATTTTACATTTCTATTTAAAAAAGTAGATTTTTGCTTGAAATAATATTACAAATTGAGGTTTTTTCGATGAATTTAATGAAAAAAATTATGATATCAATGAAATATGAATCAAATCGAATATAGAATCAAAAATGGAAGAAAATGATATATAATAAATAAATTTTACATTTCTATTTAAAAAAGTAGCTTTTTGAGTGAAATAATATTACAAATTGAGGTTTTTTCGATGAAATTAATGAAAAAAATTATGATATCAATGAAATATGAATCAAATCGAATATAGAATCAAAAATGGAAGAAAATGATATATAATAAATAAATTTTACATTTCTATTTAAAAAAGTAGCTTTTTGAGTGAAATAATATTACAAATTGAGGTTTTTTCGATGAAATTAATGAAAAAAATTATGATATCGATAAAATATGAATTAATTCTTGATTAGGACCAGAAATGGAAGAAAATGATATATAATAAATAAATTTTACATTTCTATTTAAAAAAGTAGATTTTTGAGTGAAATAATATTACAAATTGAGGTTTTTTCGATGAAATTAATGAACAAAATTATGATATCAATGAAATAATAATTAATTCTTGATTAGGACCAGAAATGGAAGAGAATGATATATAATAAATAAATTTTCATTTCTATTTAAAAAAGTAGATTTTTGCTTGAAATAATATTACAAATTGAGGTTTTTTCGATGAAATTAATGAAAAAAATTATGATATCAATGAAATATGAATCAAATCGAATATAGAATCAAAAATGGAAGAAAATGATATATAATAAATAAATTTTACATTTCTATTTAAAAAAGTAGATTTTTGCGTGAAATAATATTACAAATTGAGGTTTTTTCGATGAAATTAATGAAAAAAATTATGATATCAATGAAATATGAATCAAATCGAATATAGAATCAAAAATGGAAGAAAATGATATATAATAAATAAATTTTACATTTCTATTTAAAAAAGTTGTTTTTTGAGTGAAATAATATGAGAAATTCTGTTTTTTACTATGAAATCAATGAAAAAAATTATGATATCGATAAAATATGAATTAATTCGTGATTAGGATCAGAAATGGAAGAGAATGATACATAATAAATAAATTTTACATTTCTATTTAAAAAAGTAGATTTTTGCGTGAAATAATATTACAAATTGAGGTTTTTTCGATGAAATTAATGAAAAAAATTATGATATCAATGAAATAATAATTAATTCGTGATTTGGACCACAAATGGAAGAGAATGATATATAATAAATAAATTTTACATTTCTATTTAAAAAAGTAGATTTTTTCGTGAAATAATATTACAAATTGAGGTTTTATCGATGAAATTAATGAAAAAAATTATGATATCGATAAAATATGAATTAATTCTTGATTAGGACCAGAAATGGAAGAGAATGATATATAATAAATAAATTTTACATTTCTATTTAAAAAAGTAGATTTTTGCGTGAAATAATATTACAAATTGAGGTTTTTTCGATGAAATTAATGAAAAAAATTATGATATCAATGAAATAATAATTAATTCTTGATTAGGACCAGAAATGGAAGAGAATGATATATAATAAATAAATTTTACATTTCTATTTAAAAAAGTACATTTTTGCTTGAAATAATATTACAAATTGAGGTTTTTTCGATGAAATTAATGAAAAAAATTATGATATCAATGAAATATGAATCAAATCGAATATAGAATCAAAAATGGAAGAAAATGATATATAATAAATAAATTTTACATTTCTATTTAAAAAAGTAGCTTTTTGAGTGAAATAATATTACAAATTGAGGATTTTTCGATGAAATTAATGAAAAAAATTATGATATCAATGAAATAATAATTAATTCTTGATTAGGACCAGAAATGGAAGAGAATGATATATAATAAATAAATTTTACATTTCTATTTAAAAAAGTAGCTTTTTGAGTGAAATAATATTACAAATTGAGGTTTTTTCGATGAAATTAATGAAAAAAATTATGATATCAATGAAATATTAATTAATTCTTGATTAGGACCAGAAATGGAAGAGAAAGATATATAATAAATAAATTTTACATTTCTATTTAAAAAAGTAGATTTTTGCGTGAAATAATATTACAAATTGAGTTTTTTTCGATGAAATTAATGAAAAAAATTATGATATCAATGAAATATGAATCAAATCGAATATAGAATCAAAAATGGAAGAAAATGATATATAATAAATAAATTTTACATTTCTATTTAAAAAAGTAGCTTTTTGAGTGAAATAATATTACAAATTGAGGTTTTTTCGATGAAATTAATGAAAAAAATTATGATATCGATAAAATATGAATTAATTCTTGATTAGGACCAGAAATGGAAGAGAATGATATATAATAAATAAATTTTACATTTCTATTTAAAAAAGTAGATTTTTGAGTGAAATAATATTACAAATTGAGGTTTTTTCGATGAAATTAATGAACAAAATTATGATATCAATGAAATAATAATTAATTCTTGATTAGGACCAGAAATGGAAGAGAATGATATATAATAAATAAATTTTACATTTCTATTTAAAAAAGTAGATTTTTGAGTGAAATAATATTACAAATTGAGGTTTTTTCGATGAAATTAATGAAAAAAATTATGATATCAATGAAATAATAATTAATTCTTGATTAGGACCAGAAATGGAAGAGAAAGATATATATTAAATAAATTTTACATTTCAATTTAAAAAAGTAGATTTTTGCGTGAAATAATATTACAAATTGAGGTTTTTTCGATGAAATTAATGAAAAAAATTATGATATCAATGAAATATGAATCAAATCGAATATAGAATCAAAAATGGAAGAAAATGATATATAATAAATAAATTTTACATTTCTATTTAAAAAAGTAGCTTTTTGAGTGAAATAATATTACAAATTGAGGTTTTTTCGATGAAATTAATGAAAAAAATTATGATATCAATGAAATATGAATCAAATCGAATATAGTATCAAAAATGGAAGAAAATATATAATAAATAAATTTTACATTTATATTTAAAAAAGTAGCTTTTTGATGGAATAATATTACAAATTGAGGTTTTTTCGATGAAATTAATGAAAAAAATTATGATATCGATAAAATATGAATTAATTCTTGATTAGGACCAGAAATGGAAGAGAATGATATATAATAAATAAATTTTACATTTCTATTTAAAAAAGTAGATTTTTTCGTGAAATACTATTACAAATTGAGGTTTTTTCGATGAAATTAATGAAAAAAATTATGATATCAATGAAATAATAATTAATTCTTGATTAGGACCAGAAATGGAAGAGAATGATATATAATAAATAAATTTTACATTTCTATTTAAAAAAGTAGCTTTTTGAGTGAAATAATATTACAAATTGAGGTTTTTTCGATGAAATTAATGAAAAAAATTATGATATCAATGAAATAATAATTAATTCTTGATTAGGACCAGAAATGGAAGAGAAAGATATATATTAAATAAATTTTACATTTCAATTTAAAAAAGTAGATTTTTGCGTGAAATAATATTACAAATTGAGGTTTTTTCGATGAAATTAATGAAAAAAATTATGATATCAATGAAATATGAATCAAATCGAATATAGAATCAAAAATGGAAGAAAATGATATATAATAAATAAATTTTACATTTCTATTTAAAAAAGTTGTTTTTTGAGTGAAATAATATGAGAAATTCTGTTTTTTACTATGAAATCAATGAAAAAAATTATGATATCGATAAAATATGAATTAATTCGTGATTAGGATCAGAAATGGAAGAGAATGATACATAATAAATAAATATTACATTTCTATTTAAAAAAGTAGCTTTTTGAGTGAAATAATATTACAAATTGAGGTTTTTTCGATTAAATTAATGAAAAAAATTATGATATCAATGAAATAATAATTAATTCTTGATTAGGACCAGAAAAGAAAGAGAATGATATATAATAAATAAATTTTAAATTTCTATTTAAAAAAGTAGATTTTTGCGTGAAATAATATTACAAATTGAGGTTTTTTCGATGAAATTAATGAAAAAAATTATGATATCAATGAAATAATAATTAATTCTTGATTTGGACCACAAATGGAAGAGAATGATATATAATAAATAAATTTTACATTTCTATTTAAAAAAGTAGATTTTTTCGTGAAATAATATTACAAATTGAGGTTTTTTCGATGAAATTAATGAAAAAAATTATGATATCTATAAAATATGAATTAATTCTTGCTTAGGACCAGAAATGGAAGAGAATGATATATAATAAATAAATTTTACATTTCTATTTAAAAAAGTAGATTTTTGCGTGAAATAATATTACAAATTGAGGTTTTTTCGATGAAATTAATGAAAAAAATTATGATATCTATAAAATATGAATTAATTCTTGCTTAGGACCAGAAATGGAAGAGAAAGATATATATTAAATAAATTTTACATTTCTATTTAAAAAAGTAGATTTTTGCGTGAAATAATATTACAAATTGAGGTTTTTTCGATGAAATTAATGAAAAAAATTATGATATCAATGAAATATGAATCAAATCGAATATAGAATCAAAAATGGAAGAAAATGATATATAATAAATAAATTTTACATTTCTATTTAAAAAAGTAGCTTTTTGAGTGAAATAATATTACAAATTGAGGTTTTTTCGATGAAATTAATGAAAAAAATTATGATATTGTGGGAATGGAGCTTTTTGGCTCATCAAAAAGCCCAAAGCAACTCGAGCGACAGACCGACGAATTCGGAAAACGCCTGGCGCATCTTACTGCCTCAATGTCGGCCATTCTCAACCACAATATCATCGGAGTTGGTGCTTCCTCTCAACGCCGCTCCAAGCAGCGAGCGCCCCAGACGCCGTCGCCGCCTCCCCACCATGAGCTACCATCACCGTCGCCGCCATTCTCCCACTCCACGCCACCGACCAATAGCAACCGAGTTCCAGCTGTTTGGACTTCCTTTTAAAAAGGACAGCGGCACGATTCGAGTTTAGTATATAGTCAGATTTCAGTCAGTTTACAGTTAAGAGTTTATTCAGTCTTTTGTACATCGCAAGAAGTATTCAAGAAACGAAGAAGTTACATTTTCATTTATTTTTACACTGTTTTTTATCTTGTTCATATTCATTCAATAAAACGATATTTTTGCAACCATTTAAACAAAACAGATATTTTTTGCTAAACAACCCCTAGACAACGAAATTCCCTACAAATTGGAGGCTCAGTCCGTGATTGAAAACAACTCGTTTATCGTTCGGGCAAAAGAAGATTCCTAGACTTGTTCACTCTCAAGATTTTATGTGAATAATCTTCAAGCAAAGATACAAGATTCAAGATTCAAGTCTTATTCACGTTCAAGATTTTTGTGAATAATTCTAAAGAAAAGATACAAGATTCAAGATTGAAGATTTATTTACTCTCAAGATTTTTGTGAATAATTGTCAAGGAAAAGATACAAGATTTAAGATTGAAAACTTATTCACTTTCAAGATTTTTTTGTGAATAATCAGCAAGAAAGAAAATACAAGATTTAATACAGTAAAGATTAAAGAAATAAAAATATATTAAGATGTTGAATTTGTTTTTTTTTCCAAAAATCGCAAAAAACATCAATGAGGCCAAACCATATGAATTGAAAGGATTAAAAACGATAATAACGGGTGACGCAACATGCCGCCTCAGTAGAAAAACCCTACTCAACTTTGAAGGGTTCAACTTTGTTGAAGGTTCTGAGGAATACGAAAAGAAAAATGAAGAATTAAAGGAAAAACTTACCAGTAAGCAACTACGTCGAACATCTAATATACTCAATCTTCCTGAGCAAGACAGCGACGAACTAATCAGAGGTAACATTCTATCTTGGTTATGTACACTGGACGAAGATGATGAAGAAGAAGAAAAAGAAGAGACTGATAAGAAAGAATCTAATAAAAAAGAAGAGACTGAAAAGAAAGAATCTAATAAAAAAGAAGAGACTGATAAGAAAGAATCTGATAAAAAAGAAGATACTGAAAAGAAAGAATCTGATAAAAAAGAAGATACTGAAAAGAAAGAATCTGATAAAAAAGAAGATACTGAAAAGAAAGAATCTGATAAAAAAGAAGATACTGAAAAGAAAGAATCTAATAAAAAAGAAAAAACTCAAAAGAAAGAATCGGAGAAAATAGAAGAGACTGAAAAGAAAGAATCTATTAAAAAAGAAAAAACTGAAAAGAAAGAATCGGAGAAAATAGAAGAGACTGAGAAGAAAGAATCTAATAAAAAAGAAAAAACTCAAAAGAAAGTATCGGAGAAAATAGAAGAGACTGATAAGAAAGAATCTGATAAAAAAGAAGAGACTGAAAAGAAAGAATCTAATAAAAAAGGAGAGATTGAAAAAGAGGAAGTCAAAGAAGAAAAGAATGAAGTTAAAGAATCTCTAACGACTGATAATGAAAAAAAGACCGAAAGTGAAGTTAATGAAGAGGATAAAGTAAATGACGATGAATCAATGGAAGTTGATAAGGATGAAAGCACTTCAGAAGATCGAAATAAAACAATTCGTGAAGAAGAGATTGATCCCAATGATAAAATTTTTTATCTTGATGAAATGCCTGAAAGTGAAGATGGTGAGAAAGACAGTGAAGAAGATGACGTTACTAATTTAAAATTCGCCTGGAAAGTTTTAAAATTGGCAAAAGTGATTTATGAAAAACAAGCAAATGAAGAAAATAAAGAAGCAAAATTAAATTTAGCAAATGTCCTTTTAAAATTAGACGAAATTAAAGAAGAAAGTTCTAACGATAATGATAAAACACAAACTGCAAGTAAAGTTGAAACTGAAGATAGTGTTTTAAATAAAGAAAATGAAGATTTTAATGTGGATTTAAATTTAGAAACAGGCATAAATGATTTATCCAAATCACAAGATATACTATTTTACGTGAAGAAAAAAATCGATAAATATCGAAAAACGAAGGCGAAGTGGAGAGATAAGGAAAAGAAGATTAACGTATTCGAGGCCGAATACATAGCAGGACGGCCGAATGTGGGAATGGAGCTTTTTGGCTCATCAAAAAGCCCAAAGCAACTCGAGCGACAGACCGACGAATTCGGAAAACGCCTGGCGCATCTTACTGCCTCAATGTCGGCCATTCTCAACCACAATATCATCGGAGTTGGTGCTTCCTCTCAACGCCGCTCCAAGCAGCGAGCGCCCCAGACGCCGTCGCCGCCTCCCCACCATGAGCTACCATCACCGTCGCCGCCATTCTCCCACTCCACGCCACCGACCAATAGCAACCGAGTTCCAGCTGTTTGGACTTCCTTTTAAAAAGGACAGCGGCACGATTCGAGTTTAGTATATAGTCAGATTTCAGTCAGTTTACAGTTAAGAGTTTATTCAGTCTTTTGTACATCGCAAGAAGTATTCAAGAAACGAAGAAGTTACATTTTCATTTATTTTTACACTGTTTTTTATCTTGTTCATATTCATTCAATAAAACGATATTTTTGCAACCATTTAAACAAAACAGATATTTTTTGCTAAACAACCCCTAGACAACGAAATTCCCTACAATATCAATGAAATATGAATCAAATCGAATATAGTATCAAAAATGGAAGAAAATATATAATAAATAAATTTTACATTTATATTTAAAAAAGTAGCTTTTTGAGTGAAATAATATTACAAATTGAGGTTTTTTCGATGAAATTAATGAAAAAAATTATGATATCGATAAAATATGAATTAATTCTTGATTAGGACCAGAAATGGAAGAGAATGATATATAATAAATAAATTTTACATTTCTATTTAAAAAAGTAGATTTTTTCGTGAAATACTATTACAAATTGAGGTTTTTTCGATGAAATTAATGAAAAAAATTATGATATCAATGAAATAATAATTAATTCTTGATTAGGACCAGAAATGGAAGAGAATGATATATAATAAATAAATTTTACATTTCTATTTAAAAAAGTAGCTTTTTGAGTGAAATAATATTACAAATTGAGGTTTTTTCGATGAAATTAATGAAAAAAATTATGATATCAATGAAATAATAATTAATTCTTGATTAGGACCAGAAATGGAAGAGAAAGATATATATTAAATAAATTTTACATTTCAATTTAAAAAAGTAGATTTTTGCGTGAAATAATATTACAAATTGAGGTTTTTTCGATGAAATTAATGAAAAAAATTATGATATCAATGAAATATGAATCAAATCGAATATAGAATCAAAAATGGAAGAAAATGATATATAATAAATAAATTTTACATTTCTATTTAAAAAAGTTGTTTTTTGAGTGAAATAATATGAGAAATTCTGTTTTTTACTATGAAATCAATGAAAAAAATTATGATATCGATAAAATATGAATTAATTCGTGATTAGGATCAGAAATGGAAGAGAATGATACATAATAAATAAATTTTACATTTCTATTTAAAAAAGTAGCTTTTTGAGTGAAATAATATTACAAATTGAGGTTTTTTCGATTAAATTAATGAAAAAAATTATGATATCAATGAAATAATAATTAATTCTTGATTAGGACCAGAAAAGAAAGAGAATGATATATAATAAATAAATTTTAAATTTCTATTTAAAAAAGTAGATTTTTGCGTGAAATAATATTACAAATTGAGGTTTTTTCGATGAAATTAATGAAAAAAATTATGATATCAATGAAATAATAATTAATTCTTGATTTGGACCACAAATGGAAGAGAATGATATATAATAAATAAATTTTACATTTCTATTTAAAAAAGTAGATTTTTTCGTGAAATAATATTACAAATTGAGGTTTTTTCGATGAAATTAATGAAAAAAATTATGATATCTATAAAATATGAATTAATTCTTTCTTAGGACCAGAAATGGAAGAGAATGATATATAATAAATAAATTTTACATTTCTATTTAAAAAAGTAGATTTTTGCGTGAAATAATATTACAAATTGAGGTTTTTTCGATGAAATTAATGAAAAAAATTATGATATCTATAAAATATGAATTAATTCTTGCTTAGGACCAGAAATGGAAGAGAAAGATATATATTAAATAAATTTTACATTTCTATTTAAAAAAGTAGATTTTTGCGTGAAATAATATTACAAATTGAGGTTTTTTCGATGAAATTAATGAAAAAAATTATGATATCAATGAAATATGAATCAAATCGAATATAGAATCAAAAATGGAAGAAAATGATATATAATAAATAAATTTTACATTTCTATTTAAAAAAGTTGTTTTTTGAGTGAAATAATATGAGAAATTCTGTTTTTTACTATGAAATCAATGAAAAAAATTATGATATCGATAAAATATGAATTAATTCGTGATTAGGATCAGAAATGGAAGAGAATGATACATAATAAATAAATTTTACATTTCTATTTAAAAAAGTAGCTTTTTGAGTGAAATAATATTACATATTGAGGTTTTTTCGATGAAATTAATGAAAAAAATTATGATATCAATGAAATAATAATTAATTCTTGATTAGGACCAGAAAAGAAAGAGAATGATATATAATAAATAAATTTTAAATTTCTATTTAAAAAAGTAGATTTTTTCGTGAAATAATATTACAAATTGAGGTTTTTTCGATGAAATTAATGAAAAAAATTATGATATCTATAAAATATGAATTAATTCTTGCTTAGGACCAGAAATGGAAGAGAATGATATATAATAAATAAATTTTACATTTCTATTTAAAAAAGTAGATTTTTGCTTGAAATAATATTACAAATTGAGGTTTTTTCGATGAATTTAATGAAAAAAATTATGATATCAATGAAATATGAATCAAATCGAATATAGAATCAAAAATGGAAGAAAATGATATATAATAAATAAATTTTACATTTTTATTTAAAAAAGTAGCTTTTTGAGTGAAATAATATTACAAATTGAGGTTTTTTCGATGAAATTAATGAAAAAAATTATGATATCAATGAAATATGAATCAAATCGAATATAGAATCAAAAATGGAAGAAAATGATATATAATAAATAAATTTTACATTTCTATTTAAAAAAGTAGCTTTTTGAGTGAAATAATATTACAAATTGAGGTTTTTTCGATGAAATTAATGAAAAAAATTATGATATCAATGAAATATGAATCAAATCGAATATAGAATCAAAAATGGAAGAAAATGATATATAATAAATAAATTTTACATTTCTATTTAAAAAAGTAGATTTTTGAGTGAAATAATATTACAAATTGAGGTTTTTTCGATGAAATTAATGAAAAAAATTATGATATCGATAAAATATGAATTAATTCTTGATTAGGACCAGAAATGGAAGAGAATGATATATAATAAATAAATTTTACATTTCTATTTAAAAAAGTAGCTTTTTGAGTGAAATAATATTACAAATTGAGGTTTTTTCGATGAAATTAATGAAAAAAATTATGATATCAATGAAATAATAATTAATTCTTGATTAGGACCAGAAATGGAAGAGAATGATATATAATAAATAAATTTTACATTTCTATTTAAAAAAGTAGATTTTTGAGTGAAATAATATGAGAAATTCTGTTTTTTTCGATGAAATCAATGAAAAAAATTATGATATCGATAAAATATTAATTAATTCTTGATTAGGACCAGAAATGGAAGAGAATTATATATAATAAATAAATTTTACATTTCTATTTAAGAAAGTACGATTTTGCCTTAATTAATATGAGAAATTCTGTTTTTTTCTATGAAATCAATGAAAAAAATTATGATATCAATGAAATATGAATAAAATCGAATATAGGATCAAAATTGGAAGAAAAATATATATAAATAATAAATTTTATATTTCTATTTAAAAAAGTATGATTTTGCCTGAATTAATATGAGAAATTCTGTTTTTTTCTATGAAATCAATGAAAAAAATTATGATATCGGTAAAATATGAATTAATTCGTGATTAGGACCAGAAATGGAAGAGAATGATACATAATAAATAAATTTTACATTTCTATTTAAAAAAGTAGCTTTTTGCGTGAAATAATATTACAAATTAAGGTTTTTTCGATGAAATTAATGAAAAAAAATATGATATCAATGAAATAATAATTAATTCTTGATTTGGACCACAAATGGAAGAGAAAGATATATAATAAATAAATTTTACATTTCTATTTAAAAAAGTAGATTTTTTCGTGAAATAATATTACAAATTGAGGTTTTTTCGATGAAATTAATGAAAAAAATTATGATATCGATAAAATATGAATTAATTCTTGATTAGGACCAGAAATGGAAGAGAATGATATATAATAAATAAATTTTACATTTCTATTTAAAAAAGTAGCTTTTTGCGTGAAAAAATATTACAAATTCAGGTTTTTTCGAAGAAAATAATGAAAAAAATTATGATATCGATAAAATATGAATTAATTCGTGATTAGGATCAGAAATGGAAGAGAATGATATATAATAAATAAATTTTACATTTCTATTTAAAAAGTAGCTTTTTGAGTGAAATAATATTACAAATTGAGGTTTTTTCGATGAAATTAATGAAAAAAATTATGATATCAATGAAATATGAATCAAATCGAATATAGAATCAAAAATGGAAGAGAATGATATATAATAAATAAATTTTACATTTCTATTTAAAAAAGTAGCTTTTTGCGTGAAAAAATATTACAAATTAAGGTTTTTTCGAAGAAAATAATGAAAAAAATTATGATATCGATAAAATATGAATTAATTCGTGATTAGGACCAGAAATGGAAGAGAATGATATATAATAAATAAATTTTACATTTCTATTTAAAAAAGTAGCTTTTTGCGTGAAAAAATATTACAAATTAAGGTTTTTTCGATGAAAATAATGAAAAAAATTATGATATCGATAAAATATGAATTAATTCGTGATTAGGATCAGAAATGGAAGAGAATGATACATAATAAATAAATTTTACATTTCTATTTAAAAAAGTAGATTTTTGCGTGAAATAATATTACAAATTAAGGTTTTTTCGATGAAAATAATGAAAAAAATTATGATATCGATAAAATATGAATTAATTCGTGATTAGGATCAGAAATGGAAGAGAATGATATATAATAAATAAATTTTACATTTCTATTTAAAAAAGTAGCTTTTTGAGTGAAATAATATTACAAATTGAGCTTTTTTCGATGAAATTAATGAAAAAAATTATGATATCAATGAAATAATAATTAATTCTTAATATGGACCACAAATGGAAGAGAATGATATATAATAAATAAATTTTACATTTCTATTTAAAAAAGTAGATTTTTGCCTGAAATAATATTACAAATTGAGGTTTTTTCGATGAAATTAATGAAAAAAATTATGATATCAATGAAATAATAATTAATTCTTGATTAGGACCAGAAATGGAAGAGAATGATATATAATAAATAAATTTTACATTTCTATTTAAAAAAGTAGCTTTTTGAGTGAAATAATATTACAAATTAAGGTTTTTTCGATGAAAATAATGAAAAAAATTATGATATCGATAAAATATGAATTAATTCGTGATTAGGATCAGAAATGGAAGAGAATGATACATAATAAATAAATTTTACATTTCTATTTAAAAAAGTAGCTTTTTGAGTGAAATAATATTACAAATTGAGGTTTTTTCGATGAAATTAATGAAAAAAATTATGATATCAATGAAATATGAATATAATCGAATATAGAATCAAAAATGGAAGAAAATGATATATAATAAATAAATTTTACATTTCTATTTAAAAAAGTAGATTTTTGCGTGAAATAATATTACAAATTGAGGTTTTTTCGATGAAATTAATGAAAAAAATTATGATATCAATGAAATAATAATTAATTCTTGATTAGGACCAGAAATGGAAGAGAAAGATATATATTAAATAAATTTTAAATTTCTATTTAAAAAAGTAGATTTTTGCGTGAAATAATATTACAAATTGAGGTTTTTTCGATGAAATTAATGAAAAAAATTATGATATCGATAAAATATGAATTAATTCTTGATTAGGACCAGAAATGGAAGAGAATGATATATAATAAATAAATTTTACATTTCTATTTAAAAAAGTAGATTTTTGCGTGAAATAATATTACAAATTGAGGTTTTTTCGATGAAATTAATGAAAAAAATTATGATATCAATGAAATAATAATTAATTCTTGATATGGACCACAAATGGAAGAGAATGATATATAATAAATAAATTTTACATTTCTATTTAAAAAAGTAGATTTTTTCGTGAAATAATATTACAAATTGAGGTTTTTTCGATGAAATTAATGAAAAAAATTATGATATCGATAAAATATGAATTAATTCTTGATTAGGACCAGAAATGGAAGAGAATGATATATAATAAATAAATTTTACATTTCTATTTAAAAAAGTAGCTTTTTGCGTGAAAAAATATTACAAATTAAGGTTTTTTCGAAGAAAATAATGAAAAAAATTATGATATCGATAAAATATGAATTAATTCGTGATTAGGATCAGAAATGGAAGAGAATGATATATAATAAATAAATTTTACATTTCTATTTAAAAAGTAGCTTTTTGAGTGAAATAATATTACAAATTGAGGTTTTTTCGATGAAATTAATGAAAAAAATTATGATATCAATGAAATATGAATCAAATCGAATATAGAATCAAAAATGGAAGAAAATGTTATATAATAAATAAATTTTACATTTCTATTTAAAAAAGTAGATTTTTGCGTGAAATAATATTACAAATTGAGGTTTTTTCGATGAAATTAATGAAAAAAATTATGATATCAATGAAATAATAATTAATTCTTGATTAGGACCAGAAATGGAAGAGAATGATATATAATAAATAAATTTTACATTTCTATTTAAAAAAGTAGCTTTTTGCGTGAAAAAATATTACAAATTAAGGTTTTTTCGAAGAAAATAATGAAAAAAATTATGATATCGATAAAATATGAATTAATTCGTGATTAGGATCAGAAATGGAAGAGAATGATATATAATAAATAAATTTTACATTTCTATTTAAAAAGTAGCTTTTTGAGTGAAATAATATTACAAATTGAGGTTTTTTCGATGAAATTAATGAAAAAAATTATGATATCAATGAAATATGAATCAAATCGAATATAGAATCAAAAATGGAAGAAAATGTTATATAATAAATAAATTTTACATTTCTATTTAAAAAAGTAGATTTTTGCGTGAAATAATATTACAAATTGAGGTTTTTTCGATGAAATTAATGAAAAAAATTATGATATCAATGAAATAATAATTAATTCTTGATTAGGACCAGAAATGGAAGAGAATGATATATAATAAATAAATTTTACATTTCTATTTAAAAAAGTAGCTTTTTGCGTGAAAAAATATTACAAATTAAGGTTTTTTCGATGAAAATAATGAAAAAAATTATGATATCGATAAAATATGAATTAATTCGTGATTAGGATCAGAAATGGAAGAGAATGATATATAATAAATAAATTTTACATTTCTATTTAAAAAAGTAGCTTTTTGAGTGAAATAATATTACAAATTGAGGTTTTTTCGATGAAATTAATGAAAAAAATTATGATATCAATGAAATAATAATTAATTCTTAATTTGGACCACAAATGGAAGAGAATGATATATAATAAATAAATTTTACATTTCTATTTAAAAAAGTAGATTTTTGCCTGAAATAATATTACAAATTGAGGTTTTTTCGATGAAATTATTGAAAAAAATTATGATATCGATAAAATATGAATTAATTCTTGATTAGGACCAGAAATGGAAGAGAATGATATATAATAAATAAATTTTACATTTCTATTTAAAAAAGTAGATTTTTGCGTGAAATACTATTACAAATTGAGGTTTTTTCGATGAAATTAATGAAAAAAATTATGATATCAATGAAATAATAATTAATTCTTGATTAGGACCAGAAATGGAAGAGAATGATATATAATAAATAAATTTTACATTTCTATTTAAAAAAGTAGCTTTTTGCTTGAAAAAATATTACAAATTAAGGTTTTTTCGATGAAAATAATGAAAAAAATTATGATATCGATAAAATATGAATTAATTCGTGATTAGGATCAGAAATGGAAGAGAATGATACATAATAAATAAATTTTACATTTCTATTTAAAAAAGTAGCTTTTTGAGTGAAATAATATTACAAATTGAGGTTTTTTCGATGAAATTAATGAAAAAAATTATGATATCAATGAAATATGAATCAAATCGAATATAGAATCAAAAATGGAAGAAAATGATATATAATAAATAAATTTTACATTTCTATTTAAAAAAGTTGTTTTTTGAGTGAAATAATATGAGAAATTCTGTTTTTTACTATGAAATCAATGAAAAAAATTATGATATCGATAAAATATGAATTAATTCGTGATTAGGATCAGAAATGGAAGAGAATGATACATAATAAATAAATTTTACATTTCTATTTAAAAGAGTAGCTTTTTGAGTGAAATAATATTACAAATTGAGGTTTTTTCGATGAAATTAATGAAAAAAATTATGATATCAATGAAATAATAATTAATTCTTGATTAGGACCAGAAATGGAAGAGAATGATATATAATAAATAAATTTTACATTTCTATTTAAAAAAGTAGATTTTTGCGTGAAATAATATTACAAATTGAGGTTTTATCGATGAAATTAATGAAAAAAATTATGATATCGATAAAATATGAATTAATTCTTGATTAGGACCAGAAATGGAAGAGAATGATATATAATAAATAAATTTTACATTTCTATTTAAAAAAGTAGATTTTTGCGTTAAATAATATTACAAATTGAGGTTTTTTCGATGAAATTAATGAAAAAAATTATGATATCAATGAAATAATAATTAATTCTTGATTAGGACCAGAAATGGAAGAGAAAGATATATATTAAATAAATTTTACATTTCTATTTAAAAAAGTAGCTTTTTGCGTGAAAAAATATTACAAATTAAGGTTTTTTCGAAGAAAATAATGAAAAAAATTATGATATCGATAAAATATGAATTAATTCGTGATTAGGATCAGAAATGGAAGAGAATGATATATAATAAATAAATTTTACATTTCTATTTAAAAAGTAGCTTTTTGAGTGAAATAATATTACAAATTGAGGTTTTTTCGATGAAATTAATGAAAAAAATTATGATATCAATGAAATATGAATCAAATCGAATATAGAATCAAAAATGGAAGAAAATGTTATATAATAAATAAATTTTACATTTCTATTTAAAAAAGTAGATTTTTGCGTGAAATAATATTACAAATTGAGGTTTTTTCGATGAAATTAATGAAAAAAATTATGATATCAATGAAATAATAATTAATTCTTGATTAGGACCAGAAATGGAAGAGAATGATATATAATAAATAAATTTTACATTTCTATTTAAAAAAGTAGCTTTTTGCGTGAAAAAATATTACAAATTAAGGTTTTTTCGATGAAAATAATGAAAAAAATTATGATATCGATAAAATATGAATTAATTCGTGATTAGGATCAGAAATGGAAGAGAATGATACATAATAAATAAATTTTACATTTCTATTTAAAAAAGTAGCTTTTTGAGTGAAATAATATTACAAATTGAGGTTTTTTCGATGAAATTAATGAAAAAAATTATGATATCAATGAAATATGAATCAAATCGAATATAGAATCAAAAATGGAAGAAAATGATATATAATAAATAAATTTTACATTTCTATTTAAAAAAGTAGATTTTTGCGTGAAATAATATTACAAATTGAGGTTTTTTCGATGAAATTAATGAAAAAAATTATGATATCAATGAAATAATAATTAATTCTTGATTAGGACCAGAAATGGAAGAGAAAGATATATATTAAATAAATTTTAAATTTCTATTTAAAAAAGTAGATTTTTGCGTGAAATAATATTACAAATTGAGGTTTTTTCGATGAAATTAATGAAAAAAATTATGATATCGATAAAATATGAATTAATTCTTGATTAGGACCAGAAATGGAAGAGAATGATATATAATAAATAAATTTTACATTTCTATTTAAAAAAGTAGATTTTTGCGTGAAATAATATTACAAATTGAGGTTTTTTCGATGAAATTAATGAAAAAAATTATGATATCAATGAAATAATAATTAATTCTTGATTTGGACCACAAATGGAAGAGAATGATATATAATAAATAAATTTTACATTTCTATTTAAAAAAGTAGATTTTTTCGTGAAATAATATTACAAATTGAGGTTTTTTCGATGAAATTAATGAAAAAAATTATGATATCGATAAAATATGAATTAATTCTTGATTAGGACCAGAAATGGAAGAGAATGATATATAATAAATAAATTTTACATTTCTATTTAAAAAAGTAGCTTTTTGCGTGAAAAAATATTACAAATTAAGGTTTTTTCGAAGAAAATAATGAAAAAAATTATGATATCGATAAAATATGAATTAATTCGTGATTAGGATCAGAAATGGAAGAGAATGATATATAATAAATAAATTTTACATTTCTATTTAAAAAGTAGCTTTTTGAGTGAAATAATATTACAAATTGAGGTTTTTTCGATGAAATTAATGAAAAAAATTATGATATCAATGAAATATGAATCAAATCGAATATAGAATCAAAAATGGAAGAAAATGTTATATAATAAATAAATTTTACATTTCTATTTAAAAAAGTAGATTTTTGCGTGAAATAATATTACAAATTGAGGTTTTTTCGATGAAATTAATGAAAAAAATTATGATATCAATGAAATAATAATTAATTCTTGATTAGGACCAGAAATGGAAGAGAATGATATATAATAAATAAATTTTACATTTCTATTTAAAAAAGTAGCTTTTTGCGTGAAAAAATATTACAAATTAAGGTTTTTTCGATGAAAATAATGAAAAAAATTATGATATCGATAAAATATGAATTAATTCGTGATTAGGATCAGAAATGGAAGAGAATGATATATAATAAATAAATTTTACATTTCTATTTAAAAAAGTAGCTTTTTGAGTGAAATAATATTACAAATTGAGGTTTTTTCGATGAAATTAATGAAAAAAATTATGATATCAATGAAATAATAATTAATTCTTAATTTGGACCACAAATGGAAGAGAATGATATATAATAAATAAATTTTACATTTCTATTTAAAAAAGTAGATTTTTGCCTGAAATAATATTACAAATTGAGGTTTTTTCGATGAAATTATTGAAAAAAATTATGATATCGATAAAATATGAATTAATTCTTGATTAGGACCAGAAATGGAAGAGAATGATATATAATAAATAAATTTTACATTTCTATTTAAAAAAGTAGATTTTTGCGTGAAATACTATTACAAATTGAGGTTTTTTCGATGAAATTAATGAAAAAAAATATGATATCAATGAAATAATAATTAATTCTTGATTAGGACCAGAAATGGAAGAGAATGATATATAATAAATAAATTTTACATTTCTATTTAAAAAAGTAGCTTTTTGCGTGAAAAAATATTACAAATTAAGGTTTTTTCGATGAAAATAATGAAAAAAATTATGATATCGATAAAATATGAATTAATTCGTGATTAGGATCAGAAATGGAAGAGAATGATACATAATAAATAAATTTTACATTTCTATTTAAAAAAGTAGCTTTTTGAGTGAAATAATATTACAAATTGAGGTTTTTTCGATGAAATTAATGAAAAAAATTATGATATCAATGAAATATGAATCAAATCGAATATAGAATCAAAAATGGAAGAAAATGATATATAATAAATAAATTTTACATTTCTATTTAAAAAAGTTGTTTTTTGAGTGAAATAATATGAGAAATTCTGTTTTTTACTATGAAATCAATGAAAAAAATTATGATATCGATAAAATATGAATTAATTCGTGATTAGGATCAGAAATGGAAGAGAATGATACATAATAAATAAATTTTACATTTCTATTTAAAAGAGTAGCTTTTTGAGTGAAATAATATTACAAATTGAGGTTTTTTCGATGAAATTAATGAAAAAAATTATGATATCAATGAAATAATAATTAATTCTTGATTAGGACCAGAAATGGAAGAGAATGATATATAATAAATAAATTTTACATTTCTATTTAAAAAAGTAGATTTTTGCGTGAAATAATATTACAAATTGAGGTTTTATCGATGAAATTAATGAAAAAAATTATGATATCGATAAAATATGAATTAATTCTTGATTAGGACCAGAAATGGAAGAGAATGATATATAATAAATAAATTTTACATTTCTATTTAAAAAAGTAGATTTTTGCGTGAAATAATATTACAAATTGAGGTTTTTTCGATGAAATTAATGAAAAAAATTATGATATCAATGAAATAATAATTAATTCTTGATTAGGACCAGAAATGGAAGAGAAAGATATATATTAAATAAATTTTAAATTTCTATTTAAAAAAGTAGATTTTTGCGTGAAATAATATTACAAATTGAGGTTTTTTCGATGAAATTAATGAAAAAAATTATGATATCAATGAAATAATAATTAATTCTTGATTAGGACCAGAAATGGAAGAGAAAGATATATATTAAATAAATTTTAAATTTCTATTTAAAAAAGTAGATTTTTGCGTGAAATAATATTACAAATTGAGGTTTTTTCGATGAAATTAATGAAAAAAATTATGATATCGATAAAATATGAATTAATTCTTGATTAGGACCAGAAATGGAAGAGAATGATATATAATAAATAAATTTTACATTTCTATTTAAAAAAGTAGATTTTTTCGTGAAATAATATTACAAATTGAGGTTTTTTCGATGAAATTAATAAAAAAAATTATGATATCAATGAAATATGAATCAAATCGAATATAGAATCAAAAATGGAAGAAAATGATATATAATAAATAAAGTTTACATTTCTATTTAAAAAAGTTGTTTTTTGAGTGAAATAATATGAGAAATTCTGTTTTTTACTATGAAATCAATGAAAAAAATTATGATATCGATAAAATATGAATTAATTCTTGATTAGGATCAGAAATGGAAGAGAATGATACATAATAAATAAATTTTACATTTCTATTTAAAAAAGTAGCTTTTTGAGTGAAATAATATTACAAATTGAGGTTTTTTCGATGAAATTAATGAAAAAAATTATGATATCAATGAAATAATAATTAATTCTTGATTAGGACCAGAAAAGAAAGAGAATGATATATAATAAATAAATTTTAAATTTCTATTTAAAAAAGTAGATTTTTGCGTGAAATAATATTACAAATTGAGGTTTTTTCGATGAAATTAATGAAAAAAATTATGATATCGATAAAATATGAATTAATTCTTGATTAGGACCAGAAATGGAAGATAATGATATATAATAAATAAATTTTACATTTCTATTTAAAAAAGTAGATTTTTGCGTGAAATAATATTACAAATTCAGGTTTTTTCGATGAAATTAATGAAAAAAATTATGATATCTATAAAATATGAATTAATTCTTGCTTAGGACCAGAAATGGAAGAGAATGATATATAATAAATAAATTTTACATTTCTATTTCAAAAAGTAGATTTTTGCTTGAAATAATATTACAAATTGAGGTTTTTTCGATGAAATTAATGAAAAAAATTATGATATCAATGAAATATGAATCAAATCGAATATAGAATCAAAAATGGAAGAAAATGATATATAATAAATAAATTTTACATTTCTATTTAAAAAAGTTGTTTTTTGAGTGAAATAATATGAGAAATTCTGTTTTTTACTATGAAATCAATGAAAAAAATTATGATATCGATAAAATATGAATTAATTCGTGATTAGGATCAGAAATGGAAGAGAATGATACATAATAAATAAATTTTACATTTCTATTTAAAAAAGTAGCTTTTTGAGTGAAATAATATTACAAATTGAGGTTTTTTCGATGAAATTAATGAAAAAAATTATGATATCAATGAAATAATAATTAAATCTTGATTAGGACCAGAAAAGAAAGAGAATGATATATAATAAATAAATTTTAAATTTCTATTTAAAAAAGTATATTTTTGCGTGAAATAATATTACAAATTGAGGTTTTTTCGATGAAATTAATGAAAAAAATTATGATATCTATAAAATATGAATTAATTCTTGCTTAGGACCAGAAATGGAAGAGAATGATATATAATAAATAAATTTTACATTTCTATTTCAAAAAGTAGATTTTTGCTTGAAATAATATTACAAATTGAGGTTTTTTCGATGAAATTAATGAAAAAAATTATGATATCAATGAAATATGAATCAAATCGAATATAGAATCAAAAATGGAAGAAAATGATATATAATAAATAAATTTTACATTTCTATTTAAAAAAGTTGTTTTTTGAGTGAAATAATATGAGAAATTCTGTTTTTTACTATGAAATCAATGAAAAAAATTATGATATCGATAAAATATGAATTAATTCGTGATTAGGATCAGAAATGGAAGAGAATGATACATAATAAATAAATTTTACATTTCTATTTAAAAAAGTAGCTTTTTGAGTGAAATAATATTACAAATTGAGGTTTTTTCGATGAAATTAATGAAAAAAATTATGATATCAATGAAATAATAATTAATTCTTGATTAGGACCAGAAAAGAAAGAGAATGATATATAATAAATAAATTTTAAATTTCTATTTAAAAAAGTAGATTTTTGCGTGAAATAATATTACAAATTGAGGTTTTTTCGATGAAATTAATGAAAAAAATTATGATATCTATAAAATATGAATTAATTCTTGCTTAGGACCAGAAATGGAAGAGAATGATATATAATAAATAAATTTTACATTTCTATTTCAAAAAGTAGATTTTTGCTTGAAATAATATTACAAATTGAGGTTTTTTCGATGAAATTATTGAAAAAAATTATGATATCGATAAAATATGAATTAATTCTTGATTAGGACCAGAAATGGAAGAGAATGATATATAATAAATAAATTTTACATTTCTATTTAAAAAAGTAGATTTTTGCGTGAAATACTATTACAAATTGAGGTTTTTTCGATGAAATTAATGAAAAAAATTATGATATCAATGAAATAATAATTAATTCTTAATTTGGACCACAAATGGAAGAGAATGATATATAATAAATAAATTTTACATTTCTATTTAAAAAAGTAGATTTTTGCCTGAAATAATATTACAAATTGAGGTTTTTTCGATGAAATTATTGAAAAAAATTATGATATCGATAAAATATGAATTAATTCTTGATTAGGACCAGAAATGGAAGAGAATGATATATAATAAATAAATTTTACATTTCTATTTAAAAAAGTAGATTTTTGCGTGAAATACTATTACAAATTGAGGTTTTTTCGATGAAATTAATGAAAAAAATTATGATATCAATGAAATAATAATTAATTCTTGATTAGGACCAGAAATGGAAGAGAATGATATATAATAAATAAATTTTACATTTCTATTTAAAAAAGTAGCTTTTTGCGTGAAAAAATATTACAAATTAAGGTTTTTTCGATGAAAATAATGAAAAAAATTATGATATCGATAAAATATGAATTAATTCGTGATTAGGATCAGAAATGGAAGAGAATGATACATAATAAATAAATTTTACATTTCTATTTAAAAAAGTAGCTTTTTGAGTGAAATAATATTACAAATTGAGGTTTTTTCGATGAAATTAATGAAAAAAATTATGATATCAATGAAATATGAATCAAATCGAATATAGAATCAAAAATGGAAGAAAATGATATATAATAAATAAATTTTACATTTCTATTTAAAAAAGTTGTTTTTTGAGTGAAATAATATGAGAAATTCTGTTTTTTACTATGAAATCAATGAAAAAAATTATGATATCGATAAAATATGAATTAATTCGTGATTAGGATCAGAAATGGAAGAGAATGATACATAATAAATAAATTTTACATTTCTATTTAAAAGAGTAGCTTTTTGAGTGAAATAATATTACAAATTGAGGTTTTTTCGATGAAATTAATGAAAAAAATTATGATATCAATGAAATAATAATTAATTCTTGATTAGGACCAGAAATGGAAGAGAATGATATATAATAAATAAATTTTACATTTCTATTTAAAAAAGTAGATTTTTGCGTGAAATAATATTACAAATTGAGGTTTTTTCGATGAAATTAATGAAAAAAATTATGATATCAATGAAATAATAATTAATTCGTGATTTGGACCACAAATGGAAGAGAATGATATATAATAAATAAATTTTACATTTCTATTTAAAAAAGTAGATTTTTTCGTGAAATAATATTACAAATTGAGGTTTTATCGATGAAATTAATGAAAAAAATTATGATATCGATAAAATATGAATTAATTCTTGATTAGGACCAGAAATGGAAGAGAATGATATATAATAAATAAATTTTACATTTCTATTTAAAAAAGTAGATTTTTGCGTGAAATAATATTACAAATTGAGGTTTTTTCGATGAAATTAATGAAAAAAATTATGATATCAATGAAATAATAATTAATTCTTGATTAGGACCAGAAATGGAAGAGAAAGATATATATTAAATAAATTTTAAATTTCTATTTAAAAAAGTAGATTTTTGCGTGAAATAATATTACAAATTGAGGTTTTTTCGATGAAATTAATGAAAAAAATTATGATATCGATAAAATATGAATTAATTCTTGATTAGGACCAGAAATGGAAGAGAATGATATATAATAAATAAATTTTACATTTCTATTTCAAAAAGTAGATTTTTGCTTGAAATAATATTACAAATTGAGGTTTTTTCGATGAAATTATTGAAAAAAATTATGATATCGATAAAATATGAATTAATTCTTGATTAGGACCAGAAATGGAAGAGAATGATATATAATAAATAAATTTTACATTTCTATTTAAAAAAGTAGATTTTTGCGTGAAATACTATTACAAATTGAGGTTTTTTCGATGAAATTAATGAAAAAAATTATGATATCAATGAAATAATAATTAATTCTTAATTTGGACTACAAATGGAAGAGAATGATATATAATAAATAAATTTTACATTTCTATTTAAAAAAGTAGATTTTTGCCTGAAATAATATTACAAATTGAGGTTTTTTCGATGAAATTATTGAAAAAAATTATGATATCGATAAAATATGAATTAATTCTTGATTAGGACCAGAAATGGAAGAGAATGATATATAATAAATAAATTTTACATTTCTATTTAAAAAAGTAGATTTTTGCGTGAAATACTATTACAAATTGAGGTTTTTTCGATGAAATTAATGAAAAAAATTATGATATCAATGAAATAATAATTAATTATTGATTAGGACCAGAAATGGAAGAGAATGATATATAATAAATAAATTTTACATTTCTATTTAAAAAAGTAGCTTTTTGCGTGAAAAAATATTACAAATTAAGGTTTTTTCGATGAAAATAATGAAAAAAATTATGATATCGATAAAATATGAATTAATTCGTGATTAGGATCAGAAATGGAAGAGAATGATACATAATAAATAAATTTTACATTTCTATTTAAAAAAGTAGCTTTTTGAGTGAAATAATATTACAAATTGAGGTTTTTTCGATGAAATTAATGAAAAAAATTATGATATCAATGAAATATGAATCAAATCGAATATAGAATCAAAAATGGAAGAAAATGATATATAATAAATAAATTTTACATTTCTATTTAAAAAAGTTGTTTTTTGAGTCAAATAATATGAGAAATTCTGTTTTTTACTATGAAATCAATGAAAAAAATTATGATATCGATAAAATATGAATTAATTCGTGATTAGGATCAGAAATGGAAGAGAATGATACATAATAAATAAATTTTACATTTCTATTTAAAAGAGTAGCTTTTTGAGTGAAATAATATTACAAATTGAGGTTTTTTCGATGAAATTAATGAAAAAAATTATGATATCAATGAAATAATAATTAATTCTTGATTAGGACCAGAAATGGAAGAGAATGATATATAATAAATAAATTTTACATTTCTATTTAAAAAAGTAGATTTTTGCGTGAAATAATATTACAAATTGAGGTTTTTTCGATGAAATTAATGAAAAAAATTATGATATCAATGAAATAATAATTAATTCTTGATTAGGACCAGAAATGGAAGAGAAAGATATATATTAAATAAATTTTAAATTTCTATTTAAAAAAGTAGATTTTTGCGTGAAATAATATTACAAATTGAGGTTTTTTCGATGAAATTAATGAAAAAAATTATGATATCAATGAAATAATAATTAATTCTTGATTAGGACCAGAAATGGAAGAGAAAGATATATATTAAATAAATTTTAAATTTCTATTTAAAAAAGTAGATTTTTGCGTGAAATAATATTACAAATTGAGGTTTTTTCGATGAAATTAATGAAAAAAATTATGATATCGATAAAATATGAATTAATTCTTGATTAGGACCAGAAATGGAAGAGAATGATATATAATAAATAAATTTTACATTTCTATTTAAAAAAGTAGATTTTTTCGTGAAATAATATTACAAATTGAGGTTTTTTCGATGAAATTAATAAAAAAAATTATGATATCAATGAAATATGAATCAAATCGAATATAGAATCAAAAATGGAAGAAAATGATATATAATAAATAAAGTTTACATTTCTATTTAAAAAAGTTGTTTTTTGAGTGAAATAATATGAGAAATTCTGTTTTTTACTATGAAATCAATGAAAAAAATTATGATATCGATAAAATATGAATTAATTCTTGATTAGGATCAGAAATGGAAGAGAATGATACATAATAAATAAATTTTACATTTCTATTTAAAAAAGTAGCTTTTTGAGTGAAATAATATTACAAATTGAGGTTTTTTCGATGAAATTAATGAAAAAAATTATGATATCAATGAAATAATAATTAATTCTTGATTAGGACCAGAAAAGAAAGAGAATGATATATAATAAATAAATTTTAAATTTCTATTTAAAAAAGTAGATTTTTGCGTGAAATAATATTACAAATTGAGGTTTTTTCGATGAAATTAATGAAAAAAATTATGATATCGATAAAATATGAATTAATTCTTGATTAGGACCAGAAATGGAAGATAATGATATATAATAAATAAATTTTACATTTCTATTTAAAAAAGTAGATTTTTGCGTGAAATAATATTACAAATTCAGGTTTTTTCGATGAAATTAATGAAAAAAATTATGATATCAATGAAATATGAATCAAATCGAATATAGAATCAAAAATGGAAGAAAATGATATATAATAAATAAATTTTACATTTCTATTTAAAAAAGTTGTTTTTTGAGTGAAATAATATGAGAAATTCTGTTTTTTACTATGAAATCAATGAAAAAAATTATGATATCGATAAAATATGAATTAATTCGTGATTAGGATCAGAAATGGAAGAGAATGATACATAATAAATAAATTTTACATTTCTATTTAAAAAAGTAGCTTTTTGAGTGAAATAATATTACAAATTGAGGTTTTTTCGATGAAATTAATGAAAAAAATTATGATATCAATGAAATAATAATTAAATCTTGATTAGGACCAGAAAAGAAAGAGAATGATATATAATAAATAAATTTTAAATTTCTATTTAAAAAAGTATATTTTTGCGTGAAATAATATTACAAATTGAGGTTTTTTCGATGAAATTAATGAAAAAAATTATGATATCTATAAAATATGAATTAATTCTTGCTTAGGACCAGAAATGGAAGAGAATGATATATAATAAATAAATTTTACATTTCTATTTCAAAAAGTAGATTTTTGCTTGAAATAATATTACAAATTGAGGTTTTTTCGATGAAATTAATGAAAAAAATTATGATATCAATGAAATATGAATCAAATCGAATATAGAATCAAAAATGGAAGAAAATGATATATAATAAATAAATTTTACATTTCTATTTAAAAAAGTTGTTTTTTGAGTGAAATAATATGAGAAATTCTGTTTTTTACTATGAAATCAATGAAAAAAATTATGATATCGATAAAATATGAATTAATTCGTGATTAGGATCAGAAATGGAAGAGAATGATACATAATAAATAAATTTTACATTTCTATTTAAAAAAGTAGCTTTTTGAGTGAAATAATATTACAAATTGAGGTTTTTTCGATGAAATTAATGAAAAAAATTATGATATCAATGAAATAATAATTAATTCTTGATTAGGACCAGAAAAGAAAGAGAATGATATATAATAAATAAATTTTAAATTTCTATTTAAAAAAGTAGATTTTTGCGTGAAATAATATTACAAATTGAGGTTTTTTCGATGAAATTAATGAAAAAAATTATGATATCTATAAAATATGAATTAATTCTTGCTTAGGACCAGAAATGGAAGAGAATGATATATAATAAATAAATTTTACATTTCTATTTCAAAAAGTAGATTTTTGCTTGAAATAATATTACAAATTGAGGTTTTTTCGATGAAATTATTGAAAAAAATTATGATATCGATAAAATATGAATTAATTCTTGATTAGGACCAGAAATGGAAGAGAATGATATATAATAAATAAATTTTACATTTCTATTTAAAAAAGTAGATTTTTGCGTGAAATACTATTACAAATTGAGGTTTTTTCGATGAAATTAATGAAAAAAATTATGATATCAATGAAATAATAATTAATTCTTAATTTGGACCACAAATGGAAGAGAATGATATATAATAAATAAATTTTACATTTCTATTTAAAAAAGTAGATTTTTGCCTGAAATAATATTACAAATTGAGGTTTTTTCGATGAAATTATTGAAAAAAATTATGATATCGATAAAATATGAATTAATTCTTGATTAGGACCAGAAATGGAAGAGAATGATATATAATAAATAAATTTTACATTTCTATTTAAAAAAGTAGATTTTTGCGTGAAATACTATTACAAATTGAGGTTTTTTCGATGAAATTAATGAAAAAAATTATGATATCAATGAAATAATAATTAATTCTTGATTAGGACCAGAAATGGAAGAGAATGATATATAATAAATAAATTTTACATTTCTATTTAAAAAAGTAGCTTTTTGCGTGAAAAAATATTACAAATTAAGGTTTTTTCGATGAAAATAATGAAAAAAATTATGATATCGATAAAATATGAATTAATTCGTGATTAGGATCAGAAATGGAAGAGAATGATACATAATAAATAAATTTTACATTTCTATTTAAAAAAGTAGCTTTTTGAGTGAAATAATATTACAAATTGAGGTTTTTTCGATGAAATTAATGAAAAAAATTATGATATCAATGAAATATGAATCAAATCGAATATAGAATCAAAAATGGAAGAAAATGATATATAATAAATAAATTTTACATTTCTATTTAAAAAAGTTGTTTTTTGAGTGAAATAATATGAGAAATTCTGTTTTTTACTATGAAATCAATGAAAAAAATTATGATATCGATAAAATATGAATTAATTCGTGATTAGGATCAGAAATGGAAGAGAATGATACATAATAAATAAATTTTACATTTCTATTTAAAAGAGTAGCTTTTTGAGTGAAATAATATTACAAATTGAGGTTTTTTCGATGAAATTAATGAAAAAAATTATGATATCAATGAAATAATAATTAATTCTTGATTAGGACCAGAAATGGAAGAGAATGATATATAATAAATAAATTTTACATTTCTATTTAAAAAAGTAGATTTTTGCGTGAAATAATATTACAAATTGAGGTTTTTTCGATGAAATTAATGAAAAAAATTATGATATCAATGAAATAATAATTAATTCGTGATTTGGACCACAAATGGAAGAGAATGATATATAATAAATAAATTTTACATTTCTATTTAAAAAAGTAGATTTTTTCGTGAAATAATATTACAAATTGAGGTTTTATCGATGAAATTAATGAAAAAAATTATGATATCGATAAAATATGAATTAATTCTTGATTAGGACCAGAAATGGAAGAGAATGATATATAATAAATAAATTTTACATTTCTATTTAAAAAAGTAGATTTTTGCGTGAAATAATATTACAAATTGAGGTTTTTTCGATGAAATTAATGAAAAAAATTATGATATCAATGAAATAATAATTAATTCTTGATTAGGACCAGAAATGGAAGAGAAAGATATATATTAAATAAATTTTAAATTTCTATTTAAAAAAGTAGATTTTTGCGTGAAATAATATTACAAATTGAGGTTTTTTCGATGAAATTAATGAAAAAAATTATGATATCGATAAAATATGAATTAATTCTTGATTAGGACCAGAAATGGAAGAGAATGATATATAATAAATAAATTTTACATTTCTATTTCAAAAAGTAGATTTTTGCTTGAAATAATATTACAAATTGAGGTTTTTTCGATGAAATTATTGAAAAAAATTATGATATCGATAAAATATGAATTAATTCTTGATTAGGACCAGAAATGGAAGAGAATAATATATAATAAATAAATTTTAGATTTCTATTTAAAAAAGTAGATTTTTGCGTGAAATACTATTACAAATTGAGGTTTTTTCGATGAAATTAATGAAAAAAATTATGATATCAATGAAATAATAATTAATTCTTAATTTGGACTACAAATGGAAGAGAATGATATATAATAAATAAATTTTACATTTCTATTTAAAAAAGTAGATTTTTGCCTGAAATAATATTACAAATTGAGGTTTTTTCGATGAAATTATTGAAAAAAATTATGATATCGATAAAATATGAATTAATTCTTGATTAGGACCAGAAATGGAAGAGAATGATATATAATAAATAAATTTTACATTTCTATTTAAAAAAGTAGATTTTTGCGTGAAATACTATTACAAATTGAGGTTTTTTCGATGAAATTAATGAAAAAAATTATGATATCAATGAAATAATAATTAATTATTGATTAGGACCAGAAATGGAAGAGAATGATATATAATAAATAAATTTTACATTTCTATTTAAAAAAGTAGCTTTTTGCGTGAAAAAATATTACAAATTAAGGTTTTTTCGATGAAAATAATGAAAAAAATTATGATATCGATAAAATATGAATTAATTCGTGATTAGGATCAGAAATGGAAGAGAATGATATATAATAAATAAATTTTACATTTCTATTTCAAAAAGTAGATTTTTGCTTGAAATAATATTACAAATTGAGGTTTTTTCGATGAAATTATTGAAAAAAATTATGATATCGATAAAATATGAATCAAATCGAATATAGAATCAAAAATGGAAGAAAATGATATATAATAAATAAATTTTACATTTCTATTTAAAAAAGTTGTTTTTTGAGTCAAATAATATGAGAAATTCTGTTTTTTACTATGAAATCAATGAAAAAAATTATGATATCGATAAAATATGAATTAATTCGTGATTAGGATCAGAAATGGAAGAGAATGATATATAATAAATAAATTTTACATTTCTATTTAAAAAAGTAGCTTTTTGAGTGAAATAATATTACAAATTGAGGTTTTTTCGATGAAATTAATGAAAAAAATTATGATATCAATGAAATAATAATTAATTCTTGATTAGGACCAGAAATGGAAGAGAATGATATATAATAAATAAATTTTACATTTCTATTTAAAAAAGTAGATTTTTGCGTGAAATAATATTACAAATTGAGGTTTTTTCGATGAAATTAATGAAAAAAATTATGATATCAATGAAATAATAATTAATTCTTGATTAGGACCAGAAATGGAAGAGAAAGATATATATTAAATAAATTTTAAATTTCTATTTAAAAAAGTAGATTTTTGCGTGAAATAATATTACAAATTGAGGTTTTTTCGATGAAATTAATGAAAAAAATTATGATATCGATAAAATATGAATTAATTCTTGATTAGGACCAGAAATGGAAGAGAATGATATATAATAAATAAATTTTACATTTCTATTTAAAAAAGTAGATTTTTTCTTGAAATAATATTACAAATTGAGGTTTTTTCGATGAAATTAATGAAAAAAATTATGATATCAATGAAATATGAATCAAATCGAATATAGAATCAAAAATGGAAGAAAATGATATATAATAAATAAAGTTTACATTTCTATTTAAAAAAGTTGTTTTTTGAGTGAAATAATATGAGAAATTCTGTTTTTTACTATGAAATCAATGAAAAAAATTATGATATCGATAAAATATGAATTAATTCGTGATTAGGATCAGAAATGGAAGAGAATGATACATAATAAATAAATTTTACATTTCTATTTAAAAAAGTAGCTTTTTGAGTGAAATAATATTACAAATTGAGGTTTTTTCGATGAAATTAATGAAAAAATTTATGATATCAATGAAATAATAATTAATTCTTGATTAGGACCAGAAAAGAAAGAGAATGATATATAATAAATAAATTTTAAATTTCTATTTAAAAAAGTAGATTTTTGCGTGAAATAATATTACAAATTGAGGTTTTTTCGATGAAATTAATGAAAAAAATTATGATATCGATAAAATATGAATTAATTCTTGATTAGGACCAGAAATGGAAGAGAATGATATATAATAAATAAATTTTACATTTCTATTTAAAAAAGTAGATTTTTGCGTGAAATAATATTACAAATTCAGGTTTTTTCGATGAAATTAATGAAAAAAATTATGATATCTATAAAATATGAATTAATTCTTGCTTAGGACCAGAAATGGAAGAGAAAGATATATATTAAATAAATTTTACATTTCTATTTAAAAAAGTAGATTTTTGCGTGAAATAATATTACAAATTGAGGTTTTTTCGATGAAATTAATGAAAAAAATTATGATATCAATGAAATATGAATCAAATCGAATATAGAATCAAAAATGGAAGAAAATGATATATAATAAATAAATTTTACATTTCTATTTAAAAAAGTTGTTTTTTGAGTGAAATAATATGAGAAATTCTGTTTTTTACTATGAAATCAATGAAAAAAATTATGATATCGATAAAATATGAATTAATTCGTGATTAGGATCAGAAATGGAAGAGAATGATACATAATAAATAAATTTTACATTTCTATTTAAAAAAGTAGCTTTTTGAGTGAAATAATATTACAAATTGAGGTTTTTTCGATGAAATTAATGAAAAAAATTATGATATCAATGAAATAATAATTAATTCTTGATTAGGACCAGAAAAGAAAGAGAATGATATATAATAAATAAATTTTAAATTTCTATTTAAAAAAGTAGATTTTTGCGTGAAATAATATTACAAATTGAGGTTTTTTCGATGAAATTAATGAAAAAAATTATGATATCAATGAAATAATAATTAATTCTTGATTTGGACCACAAATGGAAGAGAATGATATATAATAAATAAATTTTACATTTCTATTTAAAAAAGTAGATTTTTTCGTGAAATAATATTACAAATTGAGGTTTTTTCGATGAAATTAATGAAAAAAATTATGATATCTATAAAATATGAATTAATTCTTGCTTAGGACCAGAAATGGAAGAGAATGATATATAATAAATAAATTTTACATTTCTATTTCAAAAAGTAGATTTTTGCTTGAAATAATATTACAAATTGAGGTTTTTTCGATGAATTTAATGAAAAAAATTATGATATCAATGAAATATGAATCAAATCGAATATAGAATCAAAAATGGAAGAAAATGATATATAATAAATAAATTTTACATTTCTATTTAAAAAAGTAGCTTTTTGAGTGAAATAATATTACAAATTGAGGTTTTTTCGATGAAATTAATGAAAAAAATTATGATATCAATGAAATATGAATCAAATCGAATATAGAATCAAAAATGGAAGAAAATGATATATAATAAATAAATTTTACATTTCTATTTAAAAAAGTAGCTTTTTGAGTGAAATAATATTACAAATTGAGGTTTTTTCGATGAAATTAATGAAAAAAATTATGATATCAATGAAATATGAATCAAATCGAATATAGAATCAAAAATGGAAGAAAATGATATATAATAAATAAATTTTACATTTCTATTTAAAAAAGTAGATTTTTGAGTGAAATAATATTACAAATTGAGGTTTTTTCGATGAAATTAATGAAAAAAATTATGATATCGATAAAATATGAATTAATTCTTGATTAGGACCAGAAATGGAAGAGAATGATATATAATAAATAAATTTTCATTTCTATTTAAAAAAGTAGATTTTTGCTTGAAATAATATTACAAATTGAGGTTTTTTCGATGAAATTAATGAAAAAAATTATGATATCAATGAAATATGAATCAAATCGAATATAGAATCAAAAATGGAAGAAAATGATATATAATAAATAAATTTTACATTTCTATTTAAAAAAGTAGATTTTTGCGTGAAATAATATTACAAATTGAGGTTTTTTCGATGAAATTAATGAAAAAAATTATGATATCAATGAAATATGAATCAAATCGAATATAGAATCAAAAATGGAAGAAAATGATATATAATAAATAAATTTTACATTTCTATTTAAAAAAGTTGTTTTTTGAGTGAAATAATATGAGAAATTCTGTTTTTTACTATGAAATCAATGAAAAAAATTATGATATCGATAAAATATGAATTAATTCGTGATTAGGATCAGAAATGGAAGAGAATGATACATAATAAATAAATTTTACATTTCTATTTAAAAAAGTAGCTTTTTGAGTGAAATAATATTACAAATTGAGGTTTTTTCGATGAAATTAATGAAAAAAATTATGATATCAATGAAATAATAATTAATTCTTGATTAGGACCAGAAAAGAAAGAGAATGATATATAATAAATAAATTTTAAATTTCTATTTAAAAAAGTAGATTTTTGCGTGAAATAATATTACAAATTGAGGTTTTTTCGATGAAATTAATGAAAAAAATTATGATATCAATGAAATAATAATTAATTCTTGATTTGGACCACAAATGGAAGAGAATGATATATAATAAATAAATTTTACATTTCTATTTAAAAAAGTAGATTTTTTCGTGAAATAATATTACAAATTGAGGTTTTTTCGATGAAATTAATGAAAAAAATTATGATATCTATAAAATATGAATTAATTCTTGCTTAGGACCAGAAATGGAAGAGAATGATATATAATAAATAAATTTTACATTTCTATTTCAAAAAGTAGATTTTTGCTTGAAATAATATTACAAATTGAGGTTTTTTCGATGAATTTAATGAAAAAAATTATGATATCAATGAAATATGAATCAAATCGAATATAGAATCAAAAATGGAAGAAAATGATATATAATAAATAAATTTTACATTTCTATTTAAAAAAGTAGCTTTTTGAGTGAAATAATATTACAAATTGAGGTTTTTTCGATGAAATTAATGAAAAAAATTATGATATCAATGAAATATGAATCAAATCGAATATAGAATCAAAAATGGAAGAAAATGATATGTAATAAATAAATTTTACATTTCTATTTAAAAAAGTAGATTTTTGAGTGAAATAATATTACAAATTGAGGTTTTTTCGATGAAATTAATGATCAAAATTATGATATCAATGAAATAATAATTAATTCTTGATTAGGACCAGAAAAGAAAGAGAATGATATATAATAAATAAATTTTAAATTTCTATTTAAAAAAGTAGATTTTTGCGTGAAATAATATTACAAATTGAGGTTTTTTCGATGAAATTAATGAAAAAAATTATGATATCTATAAAATATGACTTAATTCTTGCTTAGGACCAGAAATGGAAGAGAATGATATATAATAAATAAATTTTACATTTCTATTTAAAAAAGTTGTTTTTTGAGTCAAATAATATGAGAAATTCTGTTTTTTACTATGAAATCAATGAAAAAAATTATGATATCTATAAAATATGAATTAATTCTTGCTTAGGACCAGAAATGGAAGAGAAAGATATATATTAAATAAATTTTACATTTCTATTTAAAAAAGTAGATTTTTGCGTGAAATAATATTACAAATTGAGGTTTTTTCGATGAAATTAATGAAAAAAATTATGATATCAATGAAATATGAATCAAATCGAATATAGAATCAAAAATGGAAGAAAATGATATATAATAAATAAATTTTACATTTCTATTTAAAAAAGTTGTTTTTTGAGTGAAATAATATGAGAAATTCTGTTTTTTACTATGAAATCAATGAAAAAAATTATGATATCGATAAAATATGAATTAATTCGTGATTAGGATCAGAAATGGAAGAGAATGATACATAATAAATAAATTTTACATTTCTATTTAAAAAAGTAGCTTTTTGAGTGAAATAATATTACAAATTGAGGTTTTTTCGATGAAATTAATGAAAAAAATTATGATATCAATGAAATAATAATTAATTCTTGATTAGGACCAGAAAAGAAAGAGAATGATATATAATAAATAAATTTTAAATTTCTATTTAAAAAAGTAGATTTTTGCGTGAAATAATATTACAAATTGAGGTTTTTTCGATGAAATTAATGAAAAAAATTATGATATCAATGAAATAATAATTAATTCTTGATTTGGACCACAAATGGAAGAGAATGATATATAATAAATAAATTTTACATTTCTATTTAAAAAAGTAGATTTTTTCGTGAAATAATATTACAAATTGAGGTTTTTTCGATGAAATTAATGAAAAAAATTATGATATCTATAAAATATGAATTAATTCTTGCTTAGGACCAGAAATGGAAGAGAATGATATATAATAAATAAATTTTACATTTCTATTTCAAAAAGTAGATTTTTGCTTGAAATAATATTACAAATTGAGGTTTTTTCGATGAATTTAATGAAAAAAATTATGATATCAATGAAATATGAATCAAATCGAATATAGAATCAAAAATGGAAGAAAATGATATATAATAAATAAATTTTACATTTCTATTTAAAAAAGTAGCTTTTTGAGTGAAATAATATTACAAATTGAGGTTTTTTCGATGAAATTAATGAAAAAAATTATGATATCAATGAAATATGAATCAAATCGAATATAGAATCAAAAATGGAAGAAAATGATATATAATAAATAAATTTTACATTTCTATTTAAAAAAGTAGCTTTTTGAGTGAAATAATATTACAAATTGAGGTTTTTTCGATGAAATTAATGAAAAAAATTATTATATCAATGAAATATGAATCAAATCGAATATAGAATCAAAAATGGAAGAAAATGATATATAATAAATAAATTTTACATTTCTATTTAAAAAAGTAGATTTTTGAGTGAAATAATATTACAAATTGAGGTTTTTTCGATGAAATTAATGAAAAAAATTATGATATCGATAAAATATGAATTAATTCTTGATTAGGACCAGAAATGGAAGAGAATGATATATAATAAATAAATTTTACATTTCTATTTAAAAAAGTTGTTTTTTGAGTCAAATAATATGAGAAATTCTGTTTTTTACTATGAAATCAATGAAAAAAATTATGATATCTATAAAATATGAATTAATTCTTGCTTAGGACCAGAAATGGAAGAGAAAGATATATATTAAATAAATTTTACATTTCTATTTAAAAAAGTAGATTTTTGCGTGAAATAATATTACAAATTGAGGTTTTTTCGATGAAATTAATGAAAAAAATTATGATATCAATGAAATATGAATCAAATCGAATATAGAATCAAAAATGGAAGAAAATGATATATAATAAATAAATTTTACATTTCTATTTAAAAAAGTTGTTTTTTGAGTGAAATAATATGAGAAATTCTGTTTTTTACTATGAAATCAATGAAAAAAATTATGATATCGATAAAATATGAATTAATTCGTGATTAGGATCAGAAATGGAAGAGAATGATACATAATAAATAAATTTTACATTTCTATTTAAAAAAGTAGCTTTTTGAGTGAAATAATATTACAAATTGAGGTTTTTTCGATGAAATTAATGAAAAAAATTATGATATCAATGAAATAATAATTAATTCTTGATTAGGACCAGAAAAGAAAGAGAATGATATATAATAAATAAATTTTAAATTTCTATTTAAAAAAGTAGATTTTTGCGTGAAATAATATTACAAATTGAGGTTTTTTCGATGAAATTAATGAAAAAAATTATGATATCAATGAAATAATAATTAATTCTTGATTTGGACCACAAATGGAAGAGAATGATATATAATAAATAAATTTTACATTTCTATTTAAAAAAGTAGATTTTTTCGTGAAATAATATTACAAATTGAGGTTTTTTCGATGAAATTAATGAAAAAAATTATGATATCTATAAAATATGAATTAATTCTTGCTTAGGACCAGAAATGGAAGAGAATGATATATAATAAATAAATTTTACATTTCTATTTCAAAAAGTAGATTTTTGCTTGAAATAATATTACAAATTGAGGTTTTTTCAATGAATTTAATGAAAAAAATTATGATATCAATGAAATATGAATCAAATCGAATATAGAATCAAAAATGGAAGAAAATGATATATAATAAATAAATTTTACATTTCTATTTAAAAAAGTAGCTTTTTGAGTGAAATAATATTACAAATTGAGGTTTTTTCGATGAAATTAATGAAAAAAATTATGATATCAATGAAATATGAATCAAATCGAATATAGAATCAAAAATGGAAGAAAATGATATATAATAAATAAATTTTACATTTCTATTTAAAAAAGTAGCTTTTTGAGTGAAATAATATTACAAATTGAGGTTTTTTCGATGAAATTAATGAAAAAAATTATGATATCAATGAAATATGAATCAAATCGAATATAGAATCAAAAATGGAAGAAAATGATATATAATAAATAAATTTTACATTTCTATTTAAAAAAGTAGATTTTTGAGTGAAATAATATTACAAATTGAGGTTTTTTCGATGAAATTAATGAAAAAAATTATGATATCGATAAAATATGAATTAATTCTTGATTAGGACCAGAAATGGAAGAGAATGATATATAATAAATAAATTTTCATTTCTATTTAAAAAAGTAGATTTTTGCTTGAAATAATATTACAAATTGAGGTTTTTTCGATGAAATTAATGAAAAAAATTATGATATCAATGAAATATGAATCAAATCGAATATAGAATCAAAAATGGAAGAAAATGATATATAATAAATAAATTTTACATTTCTATTTAAAAAAGTAGATTTTTGCGTGAAATAATATTACAAATTGAGGTTTTTTCGATGAAATTAATGAAAAAAATTATGATATCAATGAAATATGAATCAAATCGAATATAGAATCAAAAATGGAAGAAAATGATATATAATAAATAAATTTTACATTTCTATTTAAAAAAGTTGTTTTTTGAGTGAAATAATATGAGAAATTCTGTTTTTTACTATGAAATCAATGAAAAAAATTATGATATCGATAAAATATGAATTAATTCGTGATTAGGATCAGAAATGGAAGAGAATGATACATAATAAATAAATTTTACATTTCTATTTAAAAAAGTAGCTTTTTGAGTGAAATAATATTACAAATTGAGGTTTTTTCGATGAAATTAATGAAAAAAATTATGATATCAATGAAATAATAATTAATTCTTGATTAGGACCAGAAAAGAAAGAGAATGATATATAATAAATAAATTTTAAATTTCTATTTAAAAAAGTAGATTTTTGCGTGAAATAATATTACAAATTGAGGTTTTTTCGATGAAATTAATGAAAAAAATTATGATATCGATAAAATATGAATTAATTCTTGATTAGGACCAGAAATGGAAGAGAATGATATATAATAAATAAATTTTACATTTCTATTTAAAAAAGTAGATTTTTGCGTGAAATAATATTACAAATTGAGGTTTTTTCGATGAAATTAATGAAAAAAATTATGATATCTATAAAATATGAATTAATTCTTGCTTAGGACCAGAAATGGAAGAGAAAGATATATATTAAATAAATTTTACATTTCTATTTAAAAAAGTAGATTTTTGCGTGAAATAATATTACAAATTGAGGTTTTTTCGATGAAATTAATGAAAAAAATTATGATATCAATGAAATATGAATCAAATCGAATATAGAATCAAAAATGGAAGAAAATGATATATGTGGGATTTCTTGATTTAGGGGAAATGATCAGAGAGTCGTAGATTTAATATAAATTTATTAACGAAAGAGTTTTATAAAGATTTAATCAATTTAAAGGGAATTCAAGCAGAGTGACATTAAGATAATAATAAAGTCGGCTTACGTACTTTCTGGAGAGTCAGCAAATCACTTAACACTTTTGGCACTTGGAGTAAAATAGTAGTATCTACAATCGAATGTATTGGAGGCGCTGGATGAACTGGAGGCGCTGGATGAACTGGAGGCGCTGGATGAACTGGAGGCGCTGGATGAACTGGAGGCGCTGGATGAACTGGAGGCGCTGGATGAACTGCCTTTTGGAAGCTGATCGTCTGATATATAATTAGTCAATGTCTTAAAGTCACTCTTTACATTATCCGGGTTTATAATCGAATACAAAAATTATTGGCTATGTCTAAGGGTTTAATAACTAGGTAATTCAAGAGAGGACTTCATGATGCGTTGATTGACTGTTTTACTTATGTGTTCAGACACTTGGGTCGACCTCTTTATACCTGGGTAGAAGCCTTTACGCGGCGTCTTAAGTTTACAGGCCCCGCCCATTGAGTGCGACGTGGCTCGCCGCCATCTCGCTTGGTCTGGGGGGAAATATCAAACCCGCAATCGGCCATTCCTGACCTTCATAGTGTCCTCACTTGATCACAGTTTCAAAAATTCTCTAAACTTAAAAACAATTTGAACATAAAAATAACATCTTAAACATTATTATTAAACAATTTTCTGAACTTAAAAACAATTGAACATGAAAATAACTTCTTTAACATTATTATTAGACAACAATAGATTACCATAATAAAATAATTTTTTGACATTGCAATTAAAGAATTGAACAATTTTTTAAACACTATAATGAAATCATTGTAATTGAAGAATTTTAAACATCAAAATTCACATAAGTTATTTCTTTAGAATAACAAAATTTTCTTAATTCTATATTATTTTATTACACTAGATCACTTTGTTAGTATTGTTTTATCACTTTATTTTAATATTACACTTACATTTTACTTTTCACTATTTCACTCATATTTCACTTTTTCACTATTTCACTCATATTTCACTTTTTTCACTATTTCTCTTGTATTTCACTTTCTTTTTAGGTTCTTTTTCTATTTGTATTTTATTATTTTGCTTTAAATTTGTAATTTTGGAACGTAATCGTTCTAATTTAGTTATCGGTTTTATTTTCTTTTTTAATTTTCTTAAATCAACAGGTGTTTCATGATCCGATTCACTTAAATCTGATATATTACCAAAAACATTTTCATTATGTGAATTATTCATTGTATTTTCAATATTAGTGTTTAATTCTAATTCGAATGATTGATTAGTTTTTTGTTGTTGAACTGATGATAAATTATCATTGAAATTTTGTTGAGAAGATAGTAAATTATTGTTAGTATTTATATTTGTTAATAAATTTTCTTCATTATCTGATAAATTATTTCCACCTTCTTCAAAAAGCGATTCGTTTTCACAAAATTCAACATCATTTTTATCACTGTCCTTATCATTAGGATTTGAATTTTGTGTAACTTCTTCTTGAAAATTATTACTGTTATTTTGAATATTTTCACAAAATTCAACATCATTTTTATCAATGTCCTTATCATTAGGATTTGAATTTTGTGTAACTTCTTCTTGAGAATTATTACTATTATTTTGAATATTTTGATTTGTATTTGTATAGATATCATCTTTAATTAATGATGATTGCTTTAATTTATTTTCAATTAATGATTTAGGAGAATTTGAATTTTTTTCTACTTCTATAATACTGATCTCACTTAAATTGTTATTAACATTAGTACCATTAGTACTGTTTGTATCATTTTCTTCGAAAAAATCGAAGCATTGAGCATTTTCATCGTTATTTTTTTCAGTAGATTTATATAATAATAAATTATCATTGGATTGTAATGATAATTCATCATCAATTTGATTTTTATTATAAATTTCTTCTTTTTCATTATCATTTAATGTTTTTTTATTTTTAAAATATTCTTTTTTGTCCTTTGATTGAAATTTATTAAAATTATTTTCTTCTTCACCAAAAACATCGTTGAAACCATTTTTCAATAGTTTATTGTTTTCTATTTTTGTATTATTTTTTTCGATCGCTAAATTTACTGAGGCTTTATTCTCACGGCATAGTCGGGCTAAATGACCAAATTTTCCACAATTGTAGCACTTAGTTCCTTTACTTTTGTCAGGGCATCTTATTGAGAGATGTTGGTTTGAGCCGCAATTGAAACATCGTACTGGTTTTTGAAAATCTTTTGGTTGCTCTCTGGGTTTTCTCCAATCTTTTTCTAATATTTTCGTTGAGTTTGGGGTTTTATTGCTTATTTTATTTTTAATTTTTTCGTAGATCCTCAGTTTGTCTTTGAATTCGGAAAGGTTTTTGGCTCCGTATAAAATTGATTTATTTGTTTCGTTATCCTCTATCCCGTTGATGACGTACTCAAAAAGAGATGCTTGCTCAATATTTCCTCTATTTGCCATTTCTTTCATTACTAAGAAATATTCTTGCGTAGATTCCTCTCGTCGTTTTCGTCGTTCATTCAGTGATCTATGCAAGCTGGCACTTGAAATTTTTGATCCGAATTCACTTCTTAGTTTCTCTTTTAATGTTCGCCACGAATCGATACAAGGTTCCGACTGAATAAATAATTTTGCCAAATCAGTTAAAGATCGTTTTGCATAAATTAAAGTCTGGAGAGGGTTCAATTTTAGCAAAATCTTGATATTGTCAAACTCTTCAATCCATTTTTCTATTGGATATCCGTCCTTTCCATTGAATTTTCTGATCATCTCTTCAATGTCTCGGAAACCAACAGAGCAATTTGAATTGAAGATTTGCTCACCTTTGTTTCTGACTATCTTCGGGTCGTCGTAATCGATTTGGTTGAGTTCATCCTCCTTTTCCTGCTGATTGTTGCCTTCGTTATCGTCGTTGATTTCTTCATCGTCGTTGGTTCCCTCGTCGTCGGATTCTTCGTTATCTTCATCGCTGTCGTCCTCATCTTCGTATTCCAAGTGACACAAAAATGATAATATTCTTTTTCTTAAGATGTCTTCTGATGGATGGCATTTTATATTCAAGACGGGTGAAATTTTAATTAAATCTTGCCATGTTAAATTTTGTTTCATATATTCCAATTTATTTATAAATTCTTCTGAATCTTCCGAAAAATTGAATCCTTTGAAAGATAGAATATTTTTTCTATTCACTCTCGTTGATTTGTCGAAAATTACTGTGTTCAATATTTTAACAATTTTGAGTTTTTCTGTTTTAATTTTGTTGGCTACTTCGATCATTTCCCTTAAGGTACTCATTCTGAGTTAGAGAATTATTTTTGGCGCGTTATTATTTAAAATCCCAGCCACTTTGTGGATATTTAATTCAAATCCCGGACAGGCCCCCAATTTGTGGGATTTCTTGATTTAGGGGAAATGATCAGAGAGTCGTAGATTTAATATAAATTTATTAACGAAAGAGTTTTATAAAGATTTAATCAATTTAAAGGGAATTCAAGCAGAGTGACATTAAGATAATAATAAAGTCGGCTTACGTACTTTCTGGAGAGTCAGCAAATCACTTAACACTTTTGGCACTTGGAGTAAAATAGTAGTATCTACAATCGAATGTATTGGAGGCGCTGGATGAACTGGAGGCGCTGGATGAACTGGAGGCGCTGGATGAACTGGAGGCGCTGGATGAACTGGAGGCGCTGGATGAACTGGAGGCGCTGGATGAACTGCCTTTTGGAAGCTGATCGTCTGATATATAATTAGTCAATGTCTTAAAGTCACTCTTTACATTATCCGGGTTTATAATCGAATACAAAAATTATTGGCTATGTCTAAGGGTTTAATAACTAGGTAATTCAAGAGAGGACTTCATGATGCGTTGATTGACTGTTTCACTTATGTGTTCAGACACTTGGGTCGACCTCTTTATACCTGGGTAGAAGCCTTTACGCGGCGTCTTAAGTTTACAGGCCCCGCCCATTGAGTGCGACGTGGCTCGCCGCCATCTCGCTTGGTCTGGGGGGAAATATCAAACCCGCATATATAATAAATAAATTTTACATTTCTATTTAAAAAAGTTGTTTTTTGAGTGAAATAATATGAGAAATTCTGTTTTTTACTATGAAATCAATGAAAACATTATGATATCGATAAAATATGAATTAATTCGTGATTAGGATCAGAAATGGAAGAGAATGATACATAATAAATAAATTTTACATTTCTATTTAAAAAAGTAGCTTTTTGAGTGAAATAATATTACAAATTGAGGTTTTTTCGATGAAATTAATGAAAAAAATTATGATATCAATGAAATAATAATTAATTCTTGAATAGGACCAGAAAAGAAAGAGAATGATATATAATAAATAAATTTTAAATTTCTATTTAAAAAAGTAGATTTTTGCGTGAAATAATATTACAAATTGAGGTTTTTTCGATGAAATTAATGAAAAAAATTATGATATCAATGAAATAATAATTAATTCTTGATTTGGACCACAAATGGAAGAGAATGATATATAATAAATAAATTTTACATTTCTATTTAAAAAAGTAGATTTTTTCGTGAAATAATATTACAAATTGAGGTTTTTTCGATGAAATTAATGAAAAAAATTATGATATCTATAAAATATGAATTAATTCTTGCTTAGGACCAGAAATGGAAGAGAATGATATATAATAAATAAATTTTACATTTCTATTTCAAAAAGTAGATTTTTGCTTGAAATAATATTACAAATTGAGGTTTTTTCGATGAAATTAATGAAAAAAATTATGATATCAATGAAATATGAATCAAATCGAATATAGAATCAAAAATGGAAGAAAATGATATATAATAAATAAATTTTACATTTCTATTTAAAAAAGAAGCTTTTTGAGTGAAATAATATTACAAATTGAGGTTTTTTCGATGAAATTAATGAAAAAAATTATGATATCAATGAAATATGAATCAAATCGAATATAGAATCAAAAATGGAAGAAAATGATATATAATAAATAAATTTTACATTTCTATTTAAAAAAGTAGATTTTTGAGTGAAATAATATTACAAATTGAGGTTTTTTCGAAGAAATTAATGAAAAAAATTATGATATCGATAAAATATGAATTAATTCTTGATTAGGACCAGAAATGGAAGAGAATGATATATAATAAATAAATTTTCATTTCTATTTAAAAAAGTAGCTTTTTGAGTGAAATAATATTACAAATTGAGGTTTTTTCGATGAAATTAATGAAAAAAATTATGATATCAATGAAATAATAATTAATTCTTGATTAGGACCAGAAAAGAAAGAGAATGATATATAATAAATAAATTTTAAATTTCTATTTAAAAAAGTAGATTTTTGCGTGAAATAATATTACAAATTGAGGTTTTTTCGATGAAATTAATGAAAAAAATTATGATATCAATGAAATAATAATTAATTCTTGATTTGGACCACAAATGGAAGAGAATGATATATAATAAATAAATTTTACATTTCTATTTAAAAAAGTAGATTTTTTCGTGAAATAATATTACAAATTGAGGTTTTTTCGATGAAATTAATGAAAAAAATTATGATATCTATAAAATATGAATTAATTCTTGCTTAGGACCAGAAATGGAAGAGAATGATATATAATAAATAAATTTTACATTTCTATTTCAAAAAGTAGATTTTTGCTTGAAATAATATTACAAATTGAGGTTTTTTCGATGAATTTAATGAAAAAAATTATGATATCAATGAAATATGAATCAAATCGAATATAGAATCAAAAATGGAAGAAAATGATATATAATAAATAAATTTTACATTTCTATTTAAAAAAGTAGCTTTTTGAGTGAAATAATATTACAAATTGAGGTTTTTTCGATGAAATTAATGAAAAAAATTATGATATCAATGAAATATGAATCAAATCGAATATAGAATCAAAAATGGAAGAAAATGATATATAATAAATAAATTTTACATTTCTATTTAAAAAAGTAGCTTTTTGAGTGAAATAATATTACAAATTGAGGTTTTTTCGATGAAATTAATGAAAAAAATTATGATATCAATGAAATATGAATCAAATCGAATATAGAATCAAAAATGGAAGAAAATGATATATAATAAATAAATTTTACATTTCTATTTAAAAAAGTAGATTTTTGAGTGAAATAATATTACAAATTGAGGTTTTTTCGAAGAAATTAATGAAAAAAATTATGATATCGATAAAATATGAATTAATTCTTGATTAGGACCAGAAATGGAAGAGAATGATATATAATAAATAAATTTTCATTTCTATTTAAAAAAGTAGATTTTTGCTTGGAATAATATTACAAATTGAGGTTTTTTCGATGAAATTAATGAAAAAAATTATGATATCAATGAAATATGAATCAAATCGAATATAGAATCAAAAATGGAAGAAAATGATATATAATAAATAAATTTTACATTTCTATTTAAAAAAGTAGATTTTTGCGTGAAATAATATTACAAATTGAGGTTTTTTCGATGAAATTAATGAAAAAAATTATGATATCAATGAAATATGAATCAAATCGAATATAGAATCAAAAATGGAAGAAAATGATATATAATAAATAAATTTTACATTTCTATTTAAAAAAGTAGATTTTTGAGTGAAATAATATTACAAATTGAGGTTTTTTCGAAGAAATTAATGAAAAAAATTATGATATCGATAAAATATGAATTAATTCTTGATTAGGACCAGAAATGGAAGAGAATGATATATAATAAATAAATTTTCATTTCTATTTAAAAAAGTAGCTTTTTGAGTGAAATAATATTACAAATTGAGGTTTTTTCGATGAAATTAATGAAAAAAATTATGATATCAATGAAATAATAATTAATTCTTGATTAGGACCAGAAAAGAAAGAGAATGATATATAATAAATAAATTTTAAATTTCTATTTAAAAAAGTAGATTTTTGCGTGAAATAATATTACAAATTGAGGTTTTTTCGATGAAATTAATGAAAAAAATTATGATATCAATGAAATAATAATTAATTCTTGATTTGGACCACAAATGGAAGAGAATGATATATAATAAATAAATTTTACATTTCTATTTAAAAAAGTAGATTTTTTCGTGAAATAATATTACAAATTGAGGTTTTTTCGATGAAATTAATGAAAAAAATTATGATATCTATAAAATATGAATTAATTCTTGCTTAGGACCAGAAATGGAAGAGAATGATATATAATAAATAAATTTTACATTTCTATTTCAAAAAGTAGATTTTTGCTTGAAATAATATTACAAATTGAGGTTTTTTCGATGAATTTAATGAAAAAAATTATGATATCAATGAAATATGAATCAAATCGAATATAGAATCAAAAATGGAAGAAAATGATATATAATAAATAAATTTTACATTTCTATTTAAAAAAGTAGCTTTTTGAGTGAAATAATATTACAAATTGAGGTTTTTTCGATGAAATTAATGAAAAAAATTATGATATCAATGAAATATGAATCAAATCGAATATAGAATCAAAAATGGAAGAAAATGATATATAATAAATAAATTTTACATTTCTATTTAAAAAAGTAGCTTTTTGAGTGAAATAATATTACAAATTGAGGTTTTTTCGATGAAATTAATGAAAAAAATTATGATATCAATGAAATATGAATCAAATCGAATATAGAATCAAAAATGGAAGAAAATGATATATAATAAATAAATTTTACATTTCTATTTAAAAAAGTAGATTTTTGAGTGAAATAATATTACAAATTGAGGTTTTTTCGAAGAAATTAATGAAAAAAATTATGATATCGATAAAATATGAATTAATTCTTGATTAGGACCAGAAATGGAAGAGAATGATATATAATAAATAAATTTTCATTTCTATTTAAAAAAGTAGATTTTTGCTTGGAATAATATTACAAATTGAGGTTTTTTCGATGAAATTAATGAAAAAAATTATGATATCAATGAAATATGAATCAAATCGAATATAGAATCAAAAATGGAAGAAAATGATATATAATAAATAAATTTTACATTTCTATTTAAAAAAGTAGATTTTTGCGTGAAATAATATTACAAATTGAGGTTTTTTCGATGAAATTAATGAAAAAAATTATGATATCAATGAAATATGAATCAAATCGAATATAGAATCAAAAATGGAAGAAAATGATATATAATAAATAAATTTTACATTTCTATTTAAAAAAGTTGTTTTTTGAGTGAAATAATATGAGAAATTCTGTTTTTTACTATGAAATCAATGAAAAAAATTATGATATCGATAAAATATGAATTAATTCGTGATTAGGATCAGAAATGGAAGAGAATGATACATAATAAATAAATTTTACATTTCTATTTAAAAATGTAGATTTTTGCGTGAAATAATATTACAAATTGAGGTTTTTTCGATGAAATTAATGAAAAAAATTATGATATCAATGAAATAATAATTAATTCGTGATTTTGACCACAAATGGAAGAGAATGATATATAATAAATAAATTTTACATTTCTATTTAAAAAAGTAGATTTTTTCGTGAAATAATATTACAAATTGAGGTTTTATCGATGAAATTAATGAAAAAAATTATGATATCGATAAAATATGAATTAATTCTTGATTAGGACCAGAAATGGAAGAGAATGATATATAATAAATAAATTTTACATTTCTATTTAAAAAAGTAGATTTTTGCGTGAAATAATATTACAAATTGAGGTTTTTTCGATGAAATTAATGAAAAAAATTATGATAAAAATGAAATATGAATCAAATCGAATATAGAAGCAAAAATGGAAGAAAATGATATATAATAAATAAATTTTACATTTCTATTTAAAAAAGTAGATTTTTGCGTGAAATACTATTACAAATTGAGGTTTTTTCGATGAAATTAATGAAAAAAATTATGATATCAATGAAATAATAATTAATTCTTGATTAGGACCAGAAATGGAAGAGAATGATATATAATAAATAAATTTTACATTTCTATTTAAAAAAGTAGCTTTTTGAGTGAAATAATATTACAAATTGAGGTTTTTTCGATGAAATTAATGAAAAAAATTATGATATCAATGAAATATTAATTAATTCTTGATTAGGACCAGAAATGGAAGAGAAAGATATATAATAAATAAATTTTACATTTCTATTTAAAAAAGTAGATTTTTGCGTGAAATAATATTACAAATTGAGGTTTTTTCGATGAAATTAATGAAAAAAATTATGATAAAAATGAAATATGAATCAAATCGAATATAGAATCAAAAATGGAAGAAAATGATATATAATAAATAAATTTTACATTTCTATTTAAAAAAGTAGCTTTTTGAGTGAAATAATATTACAAATTGAGGTTTTTTCGATGAAATTAATGAAAAAAATTATGATATCGATAAAATATGAATTAATTCTTGATTAGGACCAGAAATGGAAGAAAATGATATATAATAAATAAATTTTACATTTCTATTTAAAAAAGTTGTTTTTTGAGTGAAATAATATGAGAAATTCTGTTTTTTACTATGAAATCAATGAAAAAAATTATGATATCGATAAAATATGAATTAATTCGTGATTAGGATCAGAAATGGAAGAGAATGATACATAATAAATAAATTTTACATTTCTATTTAAAAAAGTAGCTTTTTGAGTGAAATAATATTACAAATTGAGGTTTTTTCGATGAAATTAATGAAAAAAATTATAATATCTATAAAATCTGAATTAATTCTTGCTTAGGACCAGAAATGGAAGAGAAAGATATATATTAAATAAATTTTACATTTCTATTTAAAAAAGTAGATTTTTGCGTGAAATAATATTTCAAATTGAGGTTTTTTCGATGAAATTAATGAAAAAAATTATGATATCGATAAAATATGAATTAATTCTTGATTAGGACCAGAAATGGAAGAAAATGATATATAATAAATAAATTTTACATTTCTATTTAAAAAAGTAGATTTTTGAGTGAAATAATATGAGAAATTCTGTTTTTTACTATGAAATCAATGAAAAAAATTATGATATCGATAAAATATGAATTAATTCGTGATTAGGATCAGAAATGGAAGAGAATGATACATAATAAATAAATTTTACATTTCTATTTAAAAAAGTAGCTTTTTGAGTGAAATAATATTACAAATTGAGGTTTTTTCGATGAAATTAATGAAAAAAATTATGATATCTATAAAATATGAATTAATTCTTGCTTAGGACCAGAAATGGAAGAGAAAGATATATATTAAATAAATTTTACATTTCTATTTAAAAAAGTAGATTTTTGCGTGAAATAATATTACAAATTGAGGTTTTTTCGATGAAATTAATGAAAAAAATTATGATATCAATGAAATATGAATCAAATCGAATATAGAATATAAAATGGAAGAAAATGATATATAATAAATAAATTTTACATTTCTATTTAAAAAAGTTGTTTTTTGAGTGAAATAATATGAGAAATTCTGTTTTTTACTATGAAATCAATGAAAAAAATTATGATATCGATAAAATATGAATTAATTCGTGATTAGGATCAGAAATGGAAGAGAATGATACATAATAAATAAATTTTACATTTCTATTTAAAAAAGTAGCTTTTTGAGTGAAATAATATTACAAATTGAGGTTTTTTCGATGAAATTAATGAAAAAAATTATGATATCAATGAAATAATAATTAATTCTTGATTAGGACCAGAAAAGAAAGAGAATGATATATAATAAATAAATTTTAAATTTCTATTTAAAAAAGTAGATTTTTGCGTGAAATAATATTACAAATTGAGGTTTTTTCGATGAAATTAATGAAAAAAATTATGATATCAATGAAATAATAATTAATTCTTGATTTGGACCACAAATGGAAGAGAATGATATATAATAAATAAATTTTACATTTCTATTTAAAAAAGTAGATTTTTTCGTGAAATAATATTACAAATTGAGGTTTTTTCGATGAAATTAATGAAAAAAATTATGATATCTATAAAATATGAATTAATTCTTGCTTAGGACCAGAAATGGAAGAGAATGATATATAATAAATAAATTTTACATTTCTATTTAAAAAAGTAGATTTTTGCTTGAAATAATATTACAAATTGAGGTTTTTTCGATGAATTTAATGAAAAAAATTATGATATCAATGAAATATGAATCAAATCGAATATAGAATCAAAAATTGAAGAAAATGATATATAATAAATAAATTTTACATTTCTATTTAAAAAAGTAGCTTTTTGAGTGAAATAATATTACAAATTGAGGTTTTTTCGATGAAATTAATGAAAAAAATTATGATATCAATGAAATATGAATCAAATCGAATATAGAATCAAAAATGGAAGAAAATGATATATAATAAATAAATTTTACATTTCTATTTAAAAAAGTAGCTTTTTGAGTGAAATAATATTACAAATTGAGGTTTTTTCGATGAAATTAATGAAAAAAATTATGATATCAATGAAATAATAATTAATTCGTGATTAGGACCAGAAATGGAAGAGAAAGATATATATTAAATAAATTTTACATTTCTATTTAAAAAAGTAGATTTTTGCGTGAAATAATATTACAAATTGAGGTTTTATCGATGAAATTAATGAAAAAAATTATGATATCGATAAAATATGAATTAATTCTTGATTAGGACCAGAAATGGAAGAGAATGATATATAATAAATAAATTTTACATTTCTATTTAAAAAAGTAGATTTTTGCGTGAAATAATATTACAAATTGAGGTTTTTTCGATGAAATTAATGAAAAAAATTATGATATCAATGAAATAATAATTAATTCTTGATTAGGACCAGAAATGGAAGAGAAAGATATATATTAAATAAATTTTACATTTCTATTTAAAAAAGTAGATTTTTGCGTGAAATAATATTACAAATTGAGGTTTTTTCGATGAAATTAATTAAAAAAATTATGATATCAATGAAATATGAATCAAATCGAATATAGAATCAAAAATGGAAGAAAATGATATATAATAAATAAATTTTACATTTCTATTTAAAAAAGTTGTTTTTTGAGTGAAATAATATGAGAAATTCTGTTTTTTACTATGAAATCAATGAAAAAAATTATGATATCGATAAAATATGAATTAATTCGTGATTAGGATCAGAAATGGAAGAGAATGATACATAATAAATAAATTTTACATTTCTATTTAAAAAAGTAGCTTTTTGAGTGAAATAATATTACAAATTGAGGTTTTTTCGATGAAATTAATGAAAAAAATTATGATATCAATGAAATAATAATTAATTCTTGATTAGGACCAGAAATGGAAGAGAATGATATATAATAAATAAATTTTACATTTCTATTTAAAAAAGTAGATTTTTGCGTGAAATAATATTACAAATTGAGGTTTTATCGATGAAATTAATGAAAAAAATTATGATATCGATAAAATATGAATTAATTCTTGATTAGGACCAGAAATGGAAGAGAATGATATATAATAAATAAATTTTACATTTCTATTTAAAAAAGTAGATTTTTGCGTGAAATAATATTAAAAATTGAGGTTTTTTCGATGAAATTAATGAAAAAAATTATGATATCAATGAAATAATAATTAATTCTTGATTAGGACCAGAAATGGAAGAGAAAGATATATATTAAATAAATTTTACATTTCTATTTAAAAAAGTAGATTTTTGCGTGAAATAATATTACAAATTGAGGTTTTTTCGATGAAATTAATGAAAAAAATTATGATATCAATGAAATATGAATCAAATCGAATATAGAATCAAAAATGGAAGAAAATGATATATAATAAATAAATTTTACATTTCTATTTAAAAAAGTTGTTTTTTGAGTGAAATAATATGAGAAATTCTGTTTTTTACTATGAAATCAATGAAAAAAATTATGATATCGATAAAATATGAATTAATTCGTGATTAGGATCAGAAATGGAAGAGAATGATACATAATAAATAAATTTTACATTTCTATTTAAAAAAGTAGCTTTTTGAGTGAAATAATATTACAAATTGAGGTTTTTTCGATGAAATTAATGAAAAAAATTATGATATCAATGAAATAATAATTAATTCTTGATTAGGACCAGAAAAGATAGAGAATGATATATAATAAATAAATTTTAAATTTCTATTTAAAAAAGTAGATTTTTGCGTGAAATAATATTACAAATTGAGGTTTTTTCGATGAAATTAATGAAAAAAATTATGATATCAATGAAATAATAATTAATTCTTGATTTGGACCAGAAATGGAAGAGAATGATATATAATAAATAAATTTTACATTTCTATTTAAAAAAGTAGATTTTTGAGTGAAATAATATTACAAATTGAGGTTTTTTCGATGAAATTAATGATCAAAATTATGATATCAATGAAATAATAATTAATTCTTGATTAGGACCAGAAAAGAAAGAGAATGATATATAATAAATAAATTTTAAATTTCTATTTAAAAAAGTAGATTTTTGCGTGAAATAATATTACAAATTGAGGTTTTTTCGATGAAATTAATGAAAAAAATTATGATATCTATAAAATATGACTTAATTCTTGCTTAGGACCAGAAATGGAAGAGAATGATATATAATAAATAAATTTTACATTTCTATTTAAAAAAGTAGATTTTTGCTTGAAATAATATTACAAATTGAGGTTTTTTCGATGAATTTAATGAAAAAAATTATGATATCAATGAAATATGAATCAAATCGAATATAGAATCAAAAATGGAAGAAAATGATATATAATAAATAAAGTTTACATTTCTATTTAAAAAAGTAGCTTTTTGAGTGAAATAATATTACAAATTGAGGTTTTTTCGATGAAATTAATGAAAAAAATTATGATATCGATAAAATATGAATTAATTCTTGATTAGGACCAGAAATGGAAGAAAATGATATATAATAAATAAATTTTACATTTCTATTTAAAAAAGTAGATTTTTGAGTGAAATAATATTACAAATTGAGGTTTTTTCGATGAAATTAATGAACAAAATTATGATATCAATGAAATAATAATTAATTCTTGATTTGGACCAGAAATGGAAGAGAATGATATATAATAAATAAATTTTACATTTCTATTTAAAAAAGTAGATTTTTGAGTGAAATAATATTACAAATTGAGGTTTTTTCGATGAAATTAATGATCAAAATTATGATATCAATGAAATAATAATTAATTCTTGATTAGGACCAGAAAAGAAAGAGAATGATATATAATAAATAAATTTTAAATTTCTATTTAAAAAAGTAGATTTTTGCGTGAAATAATATTACAAATTGAGGTTTTTTCGATGAAATTAATGAAAAAAATTATGATATCGATAAAATATGAATTAATTCTTGATTAGGACCAGAAATGGAAGAAAATGATATATAATAAATAAATTTTACATTTCTATTTAAAAAAGTAGATTTTTGAGTGAAATAATATTACAAATTGAGGTTTTTTCGATGAAATTAATGAACAAAATTATGATATCAATGAAATAATAATTAATTCTTGATTAGGACCAGAAATGGAAGAGAATGATATATAATAAATAAATTTTCATTTCTATTTAAAAAAGTAGATTTTTGCTTGAAATAATATTACAAATTGAGGTTTTTTCGATGAAATTAATGAAAAAAATTATGATATCAATGAAATAATAATTAATTCTTGATTTGGACCACAAATGGAAGAGAATGATATATAATAAATAAATTTTACATTTCTATTTAAAAAAGTTGTTTTTTGAGTGAAATAATATGAGAAATTCTGTTTTTTACTATGAAATCAATGAAAAAAATTATGATATCGATAAAATATGAATTAATTCGTGATTAGGATCAGAAATGGAAGAGAATGATACATAATAAATAAATTTTACATTTCTATTTAAAAAAGTAGCTTTTTGAGTGAAATAATATTACAAATTGAGGTTTTTTCGATGAAATTAATGAAAAAAATTATGATATCAATGAAATAATAATTAATTCTTGATTAGGACCAGAAATGGAAGAGAATGATATATAATAAATAAATTTTACATTTCTATTTAAAAAAGTAGATTTTTGCGTGAAATAATATTACAAATTGAGGTTTTATCGATGAAATTAATGAAAAAAATTATGATATCGATAAAATATGAATTAATTCTTGATTAGGACCAGAAATGGAAGAGAATGATATATAATAAATAAATTTTACATTTCTATTTAAAAAAGTAGATTTTTGCGTGAAATAATATTAAAAATTGAGGTTTTTTCGATGAAATTAATGAAAAAAATTATGATATCAATGAAATATGAATCAAATCGAATATAGAATCAAAAATGGAAGAAAATGATATATAATAAATAAATTTTACATTTCTATTTAAAAAAGTTGTTTTTTGAGTGAAATAATATGAGAAATTCTGTTTTTTACTATGAAATCAATGAAAAAAATTATGATATCGATAAAATATGAATTAATTCGTGATTAGGATCAGAAATGGAAGAGAATGATACATAATAAATAAATTTTACATTTCTATTTAAAAAAGTAGCTTTTTGAGTGAAATAATATTACAAATTGAGGTTTTTTCGATGAAATTAATGAAAAAAATTATGATATCAATGAAATAATAATTAATTCTTGATTAGGACCAGAAATGGAAGAGAATGATATATAATAAATAAATTTTACATTTCTATTTAAAAAAGTAGATTTTTGCGTGAAATAATATTACAAATTGAGGTTTTATCGATGAAATTAATGAACAAAATTATGATATCAATGAAATAATAATTAATTCTTGATTAGGACCAGAAATGGAAGAGAATGATATATAATAAATAAATTTTCATTTCTATTTAAAAAAGTAGATTTTTGCGTGAAATAATATTAAAAATTGAGGTTTTTTCGATGAAATTAATGAAAAAAATTATGATATCAATGAAATAATAATTAATTCTTGATTAGGACCAGAAATGGAAGAGAAAGATATATATTAAATAAATTTTACATTTCTATTTAAAAAAGTAGATTTTTGCGTGAAATAATATTACAAATTGAGGTTTTTTCGATGAAATTAATGAAAAAAATTATGATATCAATGAAATATGAATCAAATCGAATATAGAATCAAAAATGGAAGAAAATGATATATAATAAATAAATTTTACATTTCTATTTAAAAAAGTTGTTTTTTGAGTGAAATAATATGAGAAATTCTGTTTTTTACTATGAAATCAATGAAAAAAATTATGATATCGATAAAATATGAATTAATTCGTGATTAGGATCAGAAATGGAAGAGAATGATACATAATAAATAAATTTTACATTTCTATTTAAAAAAGTAGCTTTTTGAGTGAAATAATATTACAAATTGAGGTTTTTTCGATGAAATTAATGAAAAAAATTATGATATCAATGAAATAATAATTAATTCTTGATTAGGACCAGAAAAGATAGAGAATGATATATAATAAATAAATTTTAAATTTCTATTTAAAAAAGTAGATTTTTGCGTGAAATAATATTACAAATTGAGGTTTTTTCGATGAAATTAATGAAAAAAATTATGATATCAATGAAATAATAATTAATTCTTGATTTGGACCAGAAATGGAAGAGAATGATATATAATAAATAAATTTTACATTTCTATTTAAAAAAGTAGATTTTTGAGTGAAATAATATTACAAATTGAGGTTTTTTCGATGAAATTAATGATCAAAATTATGATATCAATGAAATAATAATTAATTCTTGATTAGGACCAGAAAAGAAAGAGAATGATATATAATAAATAAATTTTAAATTTCTATTTAAAAAAGTAGATTTTTGCGTGAAATAATATTACAAATTGAGGTTTTTTCGATGAAATTAATGAAAAAAATTATGATATCTATAAAATATGACTTAATTCTTGCTTAGGACCAGAAATGGAAGAGAATGATATATAATAAATAAATTTTACATTTCTATTTAAAAAAGTAGATTTTTGCTTGAAATAATATTACAAATTGAGGTTTTTTCGATGAATTTAATGAAAAAAATTATGATATCAATGAAATATGAATCAAATCGAATATAGAATCAAAAATGGAAGAAAATGATATATAATAAATAAAGTTTACATTTCTATTTAAAAAAGTAGCTTTTTGAGTGAAATAATATTACAAATTGAGGTTTTTTCGATGAAATTAATGAAAAAAATTATGATATCGATAAAATATGAATTAATTCTTGATTAGGACCAGAAATGGAAGAAAATGATATATAATAAATAAATTTTACATTTCTATTTAAAAAAGTAGATTTTTGAGTGAAATAATATTACAAATTGAGGTTTTTTCGATGAAATTAATGAACAAAATTATGATATCAATGAAATAATAATTAATTCTTGATTTGGACCAGAAATGGAAGAGAATGATATATAATAAATAAATTTTACATTTCTATTTAAAAAAGTAGATTTTTGAGTGAAATAATATTACAAATTGAGGTTTTTTCGATGAAATTAATGATCAAAATTATGATATCAATGAAATAATAATTAATTCTTGATTAGGACCAGAAAAGAAAGAGAATGATATATAATAAATAAATTTTAAATTTCTATTTAAAAAAGTAGATTTTTGCGTGAAATAATATTACAAATTGAGGTTTTTTCGATGAAATTAATGAAAAAAATTATGATATCGATAAAATATGAATTAATTCTTGATTAGGACCAGAAATGGAAGAAAATGATATATAATAAATAAATTTTACATTTCTATTTAAAAAAGTAGATTTTTGAGTGAAATAATATTACAAATTGAGGTTTTTTCGATGAAATTAATGAACAAAATTATGATATCAATGAAATAATAATTAATTCTTGATTAGGACCAGAAATGGAAGAGAATGATATATAATAAATAAATTTTCATTTCTATTTAAAAAAGTAGATTTTTGCTTGAAATAATATTACAAATTGAGGTTTTTTCGATGAAATTAATGAAAAAAATTATGATATCAATGAAATAATAATTAATTCTTGATTTGGACCACAAATGGAAGAGAATGATATATAATAAATAAATTTTACATTTCTATTTAAAAAAGTAGATTTTTTCGTGAAATAATATTACAAATTGAGGTTTTTTCGATGAAATTAATGAAAAAAATTATGATATCTATAAAATATGACTTAATTCTTGCTTAGGACCAGAAATGGAAGAGAATGATATATAATAAATAAATTTTACATTTCTATTTAAAAAAGTAGATTTTTGCTTGAAATAATATTACAAATTGAGGTTTTTTCGATGAATTTAATGAAAAAAATTATGATATCAATGAAATATGAATCAAATCGAATATAGAATCAAAAATGGAAGAAAATGATATATAATAAATAAAGTTTACATTTCTATTTAAAAAAGTAGCTTTTTGAGTGAAATAATATTACAAATTGAGGTTTTTTCGATGAAATTAATGAAAAAAATTATGATATCAATGAAATATGAATCAAATCGAATATAGAATCAAAAATGGAAGAAAATGATATATAATAAATAAATTTTACATTTCTATTTAAAAAAGTAGCTTTTTGAGTGAAATAATATTACAAATTGAGGTTTTTTCGATGAAATTAATGAAAAAAATTATGATATCAATGAAATATGAATCAAATCGAATATAGAATCAAAAATGGAAGAAAATGATATATAATAAATAAATTTTACATTTCTATTTAAAAAAGTAGCTTTTTGAGTGAAATAATATTACAAATTGAGGTTTTTTCGATGAAATTAATGAAAAAAATTATGATATCAATGAAATAATAATTAATTCGTGATTTGGACCACAAATGGAAGAGAATGATATATAATAAATAAATTTTACATTTCTATTTAAAAAAGTAGATTTTTTCGTGAAATAATATTACAAATTGAGGTTTTATCGATGAAATTAATGAAAAAAATTATGATATCGATAAAATATGAATTAATTCTTGATTAGGACCAGAAATGGAAGAGAATGATATATAACAAATAAATTTTACATTTCTATTTAAAAAAGTAGATTTTTGCGTGAAATAATATTACAAATTGAGGTTTTTTCGATGAAATTAATGAAAAAAATTATGATATCAATGAAATAATAATTAATTCTTGATTAGGACCAGAAATGGAAGAGAAAGATATATATTAAATAAATTTTACATTTCTATTTAAAAAAGTAGATTTTTGCGTGAAATAATATTACAAATTGAGGTTTTTTCGATGAAATTAATTAAAAAAATTATGATATCAATGAAATATGAATCAAATCGAATATAGAATCAAAAATGGAAGAAAATGATATATAATAAATAAATTTTACATTTCTATTTAAAAAAGTTGTTTTTTGAGTGAAATAATATGAGAAATTCTGTTTTTTACTATGAAATCAATGAAAAAAATTATGATATCGATAAAATATGAATTAATTCGTGATTAGGATCAGAAATGGAAGAGAATGATACATAATAAATAAATTTTACATTTCTATTTAAAAAAGTAGCTTTTTGAGTGAAATAATATTACAAATTGAGGTTTTTTCGATGAAATTAATGAAAAAAATTATGATATCAATGAAATAATAATTAATTCTTGATTAGGACCAGAAATGGAAGAGAATGATATATAATAAATAAATTTTACATTTCTATTTAAAAAAGTAGATTTTTGCGTGAAATAATATTACAAATTGAGGTTTTATCGATGAAATTAATGAAAAAAATTATGATATCGATAAAATATGAATTAATTCTTGATTAGGACCAGAAATGGAAGAGAATGATATATAATAAATAAATTTTACATTTCTATTTAAAAAAGTAGATTTTTGCGTGAAATAATATTAAAAATTGAGGTTTTTTCGATGAAATTAATGAAAAAAATTATGATATCAATGAAATAATAATTAATTCTTGATTAGGACCAGAAATGGAAGAGAAAGATATATATTAAATAAATTTTACATTTCTATTTAAAAAAGTAGATTTTTGCGTGAAATAATATTACAAATTGAGGTTTTTTCGATGAAATTAATGAAAAAAATTATGATATCAATGAAATATGAATCAAATCGAATATAGAATCAAAAATGGAAGAAAATGATATATAATAAATAAATTTTACATTTCTATTTAAAAAAGTTGTTTTTTGAGTGAAATAATATGAGAAATTCTGTTTTTTACTATGAAATCAATGAAAAAAATTATGATATCGATAAAATATGAATTAATTCGTGATTAGGATCAGAAATGGAAGAGAATGATACATAATAAATAAATTTTACATTTCTATTTAAAAAAGTAGCTTTTTGAGTGAAATAATATTACAAATTGAGGTTTTTTCGATGAAATTAATGAAAAAAATTATGATATCAATGAAATAATAATTAATTCTTGATTAGGACCAGAAAAGATAGAGAATGATATATAATAAATAAATTTTAAATTTCTATTTAAAAAAGTAGATTTTTGCGTGAAATAATATTACAAATTGAGGTTTTTTCGATGAAATTAATGAAAAAAATTATGATATCAATGAAATAATAATTAATTCTTGATTTGGACCAGAAATGGAAGAGAATGATATATAATAAATAAATTTTACATTTCTATTTAAAAAAGTAGATTTTTGAGTGAAATAATATTACAAATTGAGGTTTTTTCGATGAAATTAATGATCAATATTATGATATCAATGAAATAATAATTAATTCTTGATTAGGACCAGAAAAGAAAGAGAATGATATATAATAAATAAATTTTAAATTTCTATTTAAAAAAGTAGATTTTTGCGTGAAATAATATTACAAATTGAGGTTTTTTCGATGAAATTAATGAAAAAAATTATGATATCGATAAAATATGAATTAATTCTTGATTAGGACCAGAAATGGAAGAAAATGATATATAATAAATAAATTTTACATTTCTATTTAAAAAAGTAGATTTTTGAGTGAAATAATATTACAAATTGAGGTTTTTTCGATGAAATTAATGAACAAAATTATGATATCAATGAAATAATAATTAATTCTTGATTAGGACCAGAAATGGAAGAGAATGATATATAATAAATAAATTTTCATTTCTATTTAAAAAAGTAGATTTTTGCTTGAAATAATATTACAAATTGAGGTTTTTTCGATGAAATTAATGAAAAAAATTATGATATCAATGAAATAATAATTAATTCTTGATTTGGACCACAAATGGAAGAGAATGATATATAATAAATAAATTTTACATTTCTATTTAAAAAAGTTGTTTTTTGAGTGAAATAATATGAGAAATTCTGTTTTTTACTATGAAATCAATGAAAAAAATTATGATATCGATAAAATATGAATTAATTCGTGATTAGGATCAGAAATGGAAGAGAATGATACATAATAAATAAATTTTACATTTCTATTTAAAAAAGTAGCTTTTTGAGTGAAATAATATTACAAATTGAGGTTTTTTCGATGAAATTAATGAAAAAAATTATGATATCAATGAAATAATAATTAATTCTTGATTAGGACCAGAAATGGAAGAGAATGATATATAATAAATAAATTTTACATTTCTATTTAAAAAAGTAGATTTTTGCGTGAAATAATATTACAAATTGAGGTTTTATCGATGAAATTAATGAAAAAAATTATGATATCGATAAAATATGAATTAATTCTTGATTAGGACCAGAAATGGAAGAGAATGATATATAATAAATAAATTTTACATTTCTATTTAAAAAAGTAGATTTTTGCGTGAAATAATATTAAAAATTGAGGTTTTTTCGATGAAATTAATGAAAAAAATTATGATATCAATGAAATAATAATTAATTCTTGATTAGGACCAGAAATGGAAGAGAAAGATATATATTAAATAAATTTTACATTTCTATTTAAAAAAGTAGATTTTTGCGTGAAATAATATTACAAATTGAGGTTTTTTCGATGAAATTAATGAAAAAAATTATGATATCAATGAAATATGAATCAAATCGAATATAGAATCAAAAATGGAAGAAAATGATATATAATAAATAAATTTTACATTTCTATTTAAAAAAGTTGTTTTTTGAGTGAAATAATATGAGAAATTCTGTTTTTTACTATGAAATCAATGAAAAAAATTATGATATCGATAAAATATGAATTAATTCGTGATTAGGATCAGAAATGGAAGAGAATGATACATAATAAATAAATTTTACATTTCTATTTAAAAAAGTAGCTTTTTGAGTGAAATAATATTACAAATTGAGGTTTTTTCGATGAAATTAATGAAAAAAATTATGATATCAATGAAATAATAATTAATTCTTGATTAGGACCAGAAATGGAAGAGAATGATATATAATAAATAAATTTTACATTTCTATTTAAAAAAGTAGATTTTTGCGTGAAATAATATTACAAATTGAGGTTTTATCGATGAAATTAATGAAAAAAATTATGATATCGATAAAATATGAATTAATTCTTGATTAGGACCAGAAATGGAAGAGAATGATATATAATAAATAAATTTTACATTTCTATTTAAAAAAGTAGATTTTTGCGTGAAATAATATTAAAAATTGAGGTTTTTTCGATGAAATTAATGAAAAAAATTATGATATCAATGAAATAATAATTAATTCTTGATTAGGACCAGAAATGGAAGAGAAAGATATATATTAAATAAATTTTACATTTCTATTTAAAAAAGTAGATTTTTGCGTGAAATAATATTACAAATTGAGGTTTTTTCGATGAAATTAATGAAAAAAATTATGATATCAATGAAATATGAATCAAATCGAATATAGAATCAAAAATGGAAGAAAATGATATATAATAAATAAATTTTACATTTCTATTTAAAAAAGTTGTTTTTTGAGTGAAATAATATGAGAAATTCTGTTTTTTACTATGAAATCAATGAAAAAAATTATGATATCGATAAAATATGAATTAATTCGTGATTAGGATCAGAAATGGAAGAGAATGATACATAATAAATAAATTTTACATTTCTATTTAAAAAAGTAGCTTTTTGAGTGAAATAATATTACAAATTGAGGTTTTTTCGATGAAATTAATGAAAAAAATTATGATATCAATGAAATAATAATTAATTCTTGATTAGGACCAGAAAAGATAGAGAATGATATATAATAAATAAATTTTAAATTTCTATTTAAAAAAGTAGATTTTTGCGTGAAATAATATTACAAATTGAGGTTTTTTCGATGAAATTAATGAAAAAAATTATGATATCAATGAAATAATAATTAATTCTTGATTTGGACCAGAAATGGAAGAGAATGATATATAATAAATAAATTTTACATTTCTATTTAAAAAAGTAGATTTTTGAGTGAAATAATATTACAAATTGAGGTTTTTTCGATGAAATTAATGATCAAAATTATGATATCAATGAAATAATAATTAATTCTTGATTAGGACCAGAAAAGAAAGAGAATGATATATAATAAATAAATTTTAAATTTCTATTTAAAAAAGTAGATTTTTGCGTGAAATAATATTACAAATTGAGGTTTTTTCGATGAAATTAATGAAAAAAATTATGATATCTATAAAATATGACTTAATTCTTGCTTAGGACCAGAAATGGAAGAGAATGATATATAATAAATAAATTTTACATTTCTATTTAAAAAAGTAGATTTTTGCTTGAAATAATATTACAAATTGAGGTTTTTTCGATGAATTTAATGAAAAAAATTATGATATCAATGAAATATGAATCAAATCGAATATAGAATCAAAAATGGAAGAAAATGATATATAATAAATAAAGTTTACATTTCTATTTAAAAAAGTAGCTTTTTGAGTGAAATAATATTACAAATTGAGGTTTTTTCGATGAAATTAATGAAAAAAATTATGATATCGATAAAATATGAATTAATTCTTGATTAGGACCAGAAATGGAAGAAAATGATATATAATAAATAAATTTTACATTTCTATTTAAAAAAGTAGATTTTTGAGTGAAATAATATTACAAATTGAGGTTTTTTCGATGAAATTAATGAACAAAATTATGATATCAATGAAATAATAATTAATTCTTGATTTGGACCAGAAATGGAAGAGAATGATATATAATAAATAAATTTTACATTTCTATTTAAAAAAGTAGATTTTTGAGTGAAATAATATTACAAATTGAGGTTTTTTCGATGAAATTAATGATCAAAATTATGATATCAATGAAATAATAATTAATTCTTGATTAGGACCAGAAAAGAAAGAGAATGATATATAATAAATAAATTTTAAATTTCTATTTAAAAAAGTAGATTTTTGCGTGAAATAATATTAAAAATTGAGGTTTTTTCGATGAAATTAATGAAAAAAATTATGATATCAATGAAATAATAATTAATTCTTGATTAGGACCAGAAATGGAAGAGAAAGATATATATTAAATAAATTTTACATTTCTATTTAAAAAAGTAGATTTTTGCGTGAAATAATATTACAAATTGAGGTTTTTTCGATGAAATTAATGAAAAAAATTATGATATCAATGAAATATGAATCAAATCGAATATAGAATCAAAAATGGAAGAAAATGATATATAATAAATAAATTTTACATTTCTATTTAAAAAAGTTGTTTTTTGAGTGAAATAATATGAGAAATTCTGTTTTTTACTATGAAATCAATGAAAAAAATTATGATATCGATAAAATATGAATTAATTCGTGATTAGGATCAGAAATGGAAGAGAATGATACATAATAAATAAATTTTACATTTCTATTTAAAAAAGTAGCTTTTTGAGTGAAATAATATTACAAATTGAGGTTTTTTCGATGAAATTAATGAAAAAAATTATGATATCAATGAAATAATAATTAATTCTTGATTAGGACCAGAAAAGATAGAGAATGATATATAATAAATAAATTTTAAATTTCTATTTAAAAAAGTAGATTTTTGCGTGAAATAATATTACAAATTGAGGTTTTTTCGATGAAATTAATGAAAAAAATTATGATATCAATGAAATAATAATTAATTCTTGATTTGGACCAGAAATGGAAGAGAATGATATATAATAAATAAATTTTACATTTCTATTTAAAAAAGTAGATTTTTGAGTGAAATAATATTACAAATTGAGGTTTTTTCGATGAAATTAATGATCAAAATTATGATATCAATGAAATAATAATTAATTCTTGATTAGGACCAGAAAAGAAAGAGAATGATATATAATAAATAAATTTTAAATTTCTATTTAAAAAAGTAGATTTTTGCGTGAAATAATATTACAAATTGAGGTTTTTTCGATGAAATTAATGAAAAAAATTATGATATCTATAAAATATGACTTAATTCTTGCTTAGGACCAGAAATGGAAGAGAATGATATATAATAAATAAATTTTACATTTCTATTTAAAAAAGTAGATTTTTGCTTGAAATAATATTACAAATTGAGGTTTTTTCGATGAATTTAATGAAAAAAATTATGATATCAATGAAATATGAATCAAATCGAATATAGAATCAAAAATGGAAGAAAATGATATATAATAAATAAAGTTTACATTTCTATTTAAAAAAGTAGCTTTTTGAGTGAAATAATATTACAAATTGAGGTTTTTTCGATGAAATTAATGAAAAAAATTATGATATCGATAAAATATGAATTAATTCTTGATTAGGACCAGAAATGGAAGAAAATGATATATAATAAATAAATTTTACATTTCTATTTAAAAAAGTAGATTTTTGAGTGAAATAATATTACAAATTGAGGTTTTTTCGATGAAATTAATGAACAAAATTATGATATCAATGAAATAATAATTAATTCTTGATTTGGACCAGAAATGGAAGAGAATGATATATAATAAATAAATTTTACATTTCTATTTAAAAAAGTAGATTTTTGAGTGAAATAATATTACAAATTGAGGTTTTTTCGATGAAATTAATGATCAAAATTATGATATCAATGAAATAATAATTAATTCTTGATTAGGACCAGAAAAGAAAGAGAATGATATATAATAAATAAATTTTAAATTTCTATTTAAAAAAGTAGATTTTTGCGTGAAATAATATTACAAATTGAGGTTTTTTCGATGAAATTAATGAAAAAAATTATGATATCGATAAAATATGAATTAATTCTTGATTAGGACCAGAAATGGAAGAAAATGATATATAATAAATAAATTTTACATTTCTATTTAAAAAAGTAGATTTTTGAGTGAAATAATATTACAAATTGAGGTTTTTTCGATGAAATTAATGAACAAAATTATGATATCAATGAAATAATAATTAATTCTTGATTAGGACCAGAAATGGAAGAGAATGATATATAATAAATAAATTTTCATTTCTATTTAAAAAAGTAGATTTTTGCTTGAAATAATATTACAAATTGAGGTTTTTTCGATGAAATTAATGAAAAAAATTATGATATCAATGAAATAATAATTAATTCTTGATTTGGACCACAAATGGAAGAGAATGATATATAATAAATAAATTTTACATTTCTATTTAAAAAAGTAGATTTTTTCGTGAAATAATATTACAAATTGAGGTTTTTTCGATGAAATTAATGAAAAAAATTATGATATCTATAAAATATGACTTAATTCTTGCTTAGGACCAGAAATGGAAGAGAATGATATATAATAAATAAATTTTACATTTCTATTTAAAAAAGTAGATTTTTGCTTGAAATAATATTACAAATTGAGGTTTTTTCGATGAATTTAATGAAAAAAATTATGATATCAATGAAATATGAATCAAATCGAATATAGAATCAAAAATGGAAGAAAATGATATATAATAAATAAAGTTTACATTTCTATTTAAAAAAGTAGCTTTTTGAGTGAAATAATATTACAAATTGAGGTTTTTTCGATGAAATTAATGAAAAAAATTATGATATCAATGAAATATGAATCAAATCGAATATAGAATCAAAAATGGAAGAAAATGATATATAATAAATAAATTTTACATTTCTATTTAAAAAAGTAGCTTTTTGAGTGAAATAATATTACAAATTGAGGTTTTTTCGATGAAATTAATGAAAAAAATTATGATATCAATGAAATATGAATCAAATCGAATATAGAATCAAAAATGGAAGAAAATGATATATAATAAATAAATTTTACATTTCTATTTAAAAAAGTAGCTTTTTGAGTGAAATAATATTACAAATTGAGGTTTTTTCGATGAAATTAATGAAAAAAATTATGATATCAATGAAATAATAATTAATTCGTGATTTGGACCACAAATGGAAGAGAATGATATATAATAAATAAATTTTACATTTCTATTTAAAAAAGTAGATTTTTTCGTGAAATAATATTACAAATTGAGGTTTTATCGATGAAATTAATGAAAAAAATTATGATATCGATAAAATATGAATTAATTCTTGATTAGGACCAGAAATGGAAGAGAATGATATATAACAAATAAATTTTACATTTCTATTTAAAAAAGTAGATTTTTGCGTGAAATAATATTACAAATTGAGGTTTTTTCGATGAAATTAATGAAAAAAATTATGATATCAATGAAATAATAATTAATTCTTGATTAGGACCAGAAATGGAAGAGAAAGATATATATTAAATAAATTTTACATTTCTATTTAAAAAAGTAGATTTTTGCGTGAAATAATATTACAAATTGAGGTTTTTTCGATGAAATTAATTAAAAAAATTATGATATCAATGAAATATGAATCAAATCGAATATAGAATCAAAAATGGAAGAAAATGATATATAATAAATAAATTTTACATTTCTATTTAAAAAAGTTGTTTTTTGAGTGAAATAATATGAGAAATTCTGTTTTTTACTATGAAATCAATGAAAAAAATTATGATATCGATAAAATATGAATTAATTCGTGATTAGGATCAGAAATGGAAGAGAATGATACATAATAAATAAATTTTACATTTCTATTTAAAAAAGTAGCTTTTTGAGTGAAATAATATTACAAATTGAGGTTTTTTCGATGAAATTAATGAAAAAAATTATGATATCAATGAAATAATAATTAATTCTTGATTAGGACCAGAAATGGAAGAGAATGATATATAATAAATAAATTTTACATTTCTATTTAAAAAAGTAGATTTTTGCGTGAAATAATATTACAAATTGAGGTTTTATCGATGAAATTAATGAAAAAAATTATGATATCGATAAAATATGAATTAATTCTTGATTAGGACCAGAAATGGAAGAGAATGATATATAATAAATAAATTTTACATTTCTATTTAAAAAAGTAGATTTTTGCGTGAAATAATATTAAAAATTGAGGTTTTTTCGATGAAATTAATGAAAAAAATTATGATATCAATGAAATAATAATTAATTCTTGATTAGGACCAGAAATGGAAGAGAAAGATATATATTAAATAAATTTTACATTTCTATTTAAAAAAGTAGATTTTTGCGTGAAATAATATTACAAATTGAGGTTTTTTCGATGAAATTAATGAAAAAAATTATGATATCAATGAAATAATAATTAATTCTTGATTAGGACCAGAAATGGAAGAGAAAGATATATATTAAATAAATTTTACATTTCTATTTAAAAAAGTAGATTTTTGCGTGAAATAATATTACAAATTGAGGTTTTTTCGATGAAATTAATTAAAAAAATTATGATATCAATGAAATATGAATTAATTCGTGATTAGGATCAGAAATGGAAGAGAATGATACATAATAAATAAATTTTACATTTCTATTTAAAAAAGTAGCTTTTTGAGTGAAATAATATTACAAATTGAGGTTTTTTCGATGAAATTAATGAAAAAAATTATGATATCAATGAAATAATAATTAATTCTTGATTAGGACCAGAAAAGATAGAGAATGATATATAATAAATAAATTTTAAATTTCTATTTAAAAAAGTAGATTTTTGCGTGAAATAATATTACAAATTGAGGTTTTTTCGATGAAATTAATGAAAAAAATTATGATATCAATGAAATAATAATTAATTCTTGATTTGGACCAGAAATGGAAGAGAATGATATATAATAAATAAATTTTACATTTCTATTTAAAAAAGTAGATTTTTGAGTGAAATAATATTACAAATTGAGGTTTTTTCGATGAAATTAATGATCAAAATTATGATATCAATGAAATAATAATTAATTCTTGATTAGGACCAGAAAAGAAAGAGAATGATATATAATAAATAAATTTTAAATTTCTATTTAAAAAAGTAGATTTTTGCGTGAAATAATATTACAAATTGAGGTTTTTTCGATGAAATTAATGAAAAAAATTATGATATCTATAAAATATGACTTAATTCTTGCTTAGGACCAGAAATGGAAGAGAATGATATATAATAAATAAATTTTACATTTCTATTTAAAAAAGTAGATTTTTGCTTGAAATAATATTACAAATTGAGGTTTTTTCGATGAATTTAATGAAAAAAATTATGATATCAATGAAATATGAATCAAATCGAATATAGAATCAAAAATGGAAGAAAATGATATATAATAAATAAAGTTTACATTTCTATTTAAAAAAGTAGCTTTTTGAGTGAAATAATATTACAAATTGAGGTTTTTTCGATGAAATTAATGAAAAAAATTATGATATCGATAAAATATGAATTAATTCTTGATTAGGACCAGAAATGGAAGAAAATGATATATAATAAATAAATTTTACATTTCTATTTAAAAAAGTAGATTTTTGAGTGAAATAATATTACAAATTGAGGTTTTTTCGATGAAATTAATGAACAAAATTATGATATCAATGAAATAATAATTAATTCTTGATTTGGACCAGAAATGGAAGAGAATGATATATAATAAATAAATTTTACATTTCTATTTAAAAAAGTAGATTTTTGAGTGAAATAATATTACAAATTGAGGTTTTTTCGATGAAATTAATGATCAAAATTATGATATCAATGAAATAATAATTAATTCTTGATTAGGACCAGAAAAGAAAGAGAATGATATATAATAAATAAATTTTAAATTTCTATTTAAAAAAGTAGATTTTTGCGTGAAATAATATTACAAATTGAGGTTTTTTCGATGAAATTAATGAAAAAAATTATGATATCGATAAAATATGAATTAATTCTTGATTAGGACCAGAAATGGAAGAAAATGATATATAATAAATAAATTTTACATTTCTATTTAAAAAAGTAGATTTTTGAGTGAAATAATATTACAAATTGAGGTTTTTTCGATGAAATTAATGAACAAAATTATGATATCAATGAAATAATAATTAATTCTTGATTAGGACCAGAAATGGAAGAGAATGATATATAATAAATAAATTTTCATTTCTATTTAAAAAAGTAGATTTTTGCTTGAAATAATATTACAAATTGAGGTTTTTTCGATGAAATTAATGAAAAAAATTATGATATCAATGAAATAATAATTAATTCTTGATTTGGACCACAAATGGAAGAGAATGATATATAATAAATAAATTTTACATTTCTATTTAAAAAAGTAGATTTTTTCGTGAAATAATATTACAAATTGAGGTTTTTTCGATGAAATTAATGAAAAAAATTATGATATCTATAAAATATGACTTAATTCTTGCTTAGGACCAGAAATGGAAGAGAATGATATATAATAAATAAATTTTACATTTCTATTTAAAAAAGTAGATTTTTGCTTGAAATAATATTACAAATTGAGGTTTTTTCGATGAATTTAATGAAAAAAATTATGATATCAATGAAATATGAATCAAATCGAATATAGAATCAAAAATGGAAGAAAATGATATATAATAAATAAAGTTTACATTTCTATTTAAAAAAGTAGCTTTTTGAGTGAAATAATATTACAAATTGAGGTTTTTTCGATGAAATTAATGAAAAAAATTATGATATCAATGAAATATGAATCAAATCGAATATAGAATCAAAACTGAAGAAAATGATATATAATAAATAAATTTTACATTTCTATTTAAAAAAGTAGCTTTTTGAGTGAAATAATATTACAAATTGAGGTTTTTTCGATGAAATTAATGAAAAAAATTATGATATCAATGAAATATGAATCAAATCGAATATAGAATCAAAAATGGAAGAAAATGATATATAATAAATAAATTTTACATTTCTATTTAAAAAAGTAGCTTTTTGAGTGAAATAATATTACAAATTGAGGTTTTTTCGATGAAATTAATGAAAAAAATTATGATATCAATGAAATAATAATTAATTCGTGATTTGGACCACAAATGGAAGAGAATGATATATAATAAATAAATTTTACATTTCTATTTAAAAAAGTAGATTTTTTCGTGAAATAATATTACAAATTGAGGTTTTATCGATGAAATTAATGAAAAAAATTATGATATCGATAAAATATGAATTAATTCTTGATTAGGACCAGAAATGGAAGAGAATGATATATAACAAATAAATTTTACATTTCTATTTAAAAAAGTAGATTTTTGCGTGAAATAATATTACAAATTGAGGTTTTTTCGATGAAATTAATGAAAAAAATTATGATATCAATGAAATAATAATTAATTCTTGATTAGGACCAGAAATGGAAGAGAAAGATATATATTAAATAAATTTTACATTTCTATTTAAAAAAGTAGATTTTTGCGTGAAATAATATTACAAATTGAGGTTTTTTCGATGAAATTAATTAAAAAAATTATGATATCAATGAAATATGAATCAAATCGAATATAGAATCAAAAATGGAAGAAAATGATATATAATAAATAAATTTTACATTTCTATTTAAAAAAGTTGTTTTTTGAGTGAAATAATATGAGAAATTCTGTTTTTTACTATGAAATCAATGAAAAAAATTATGATATCGATAAAATATGAATTAATTCGTGATTAGGATCAGAAATGGAAGAGAATGATACATAATAAATAAATTTTACATTTCTATTTAAAAAAGTAGCTTTTTGAGTGAAATAATATTACAAATTGAGGTTTTTTCGATGAAATTAATGAAAAAAATTATGATATCAATGAAATAATAATTAATTCTTGATTAGGACCAGAAATGGAAGAGAATGATATATAATAAATAAATTTTACATTTCTATTTAAAAAAGTAGATTTTTGCGTGAAATAATATTACAAATTGAGGTTTTATCGATGAAATTAATGAAAAAAATTATGATATCGATAAAATATGAATTAATTCTTGATTAGGACCAGAAATGGAAGAGAATGATATATAATAAATAAATTTTACATTTCTATTTAAAAAAGTAGATTTTTGCGTGAAATAATATTAAAAATTGAGGTTTTTTCGATGAAATTAATGAAAAAAATTATGATATCAATGAAATAATAATTAATTCTTGATTAGGACCAGAAATGGAAGAGAAAGATATATATTAAATAAATTTTACATTTCTATTTAAAAAAGTAGATTTTTGCGTGAAATAATATTACAAATTGAGGTTTTTTCGATGAAATTAATGAAAAAAATTATGATATCAATGAAATATGAATCAAATCGAATATAGAATCAAAAATGGAAGAAAATGATATATAATAAATAAATTTTACATTTCTATTTAAAAAAGTTGTTTTTTGAGTGAAATAATATGAGAAATTCTGTTTTTTACTATGAAATCAATGAAAAAAATTATGATATCGATAAAATATGAATTAATTCGTGATTAGGATCAGAAATGGAAGAGAATGATACATAATAAATAAATTTTACATTTCTATTTAAAAAAGTAGCTTTTTGAGTGAAATAATATTACAAATTGAGGTTTTTTCGATGAAATTAATGAAAAAAATTATGATATCAATGAAATAATAATTAATTCTTGATTAGGACCAGAAAAGATAGAGAATGATATATAATAAATAAATTTTAAATTTCTATTTAAAAAAGTAGATTTTTGCGTGAAATAATATTACAAATTGAGGTTTTTTCGATGAAATTAATGAAAAAAATTATGATATCAATGAAATAATAATTAATTCTTGATTTGGACCAGAAATGGAAGAGAATGATATATAATAAATAAATTTTACATTTCTATTTAAAAAAGTAGATTTTTGAGTGAAATAATATTACAAATTGAGGTTTTTTCGATGAAATTAATGATCAATATTATGATATCAATGAAATAATAATTAATTCTTGATTAGGACCAGAAAAGAAAGAGAATGATATATAATAAATAAATTTTAAATTTCTATTTAAAAAAGTAGATTTTTGCGTGAAATAATATTACAAATTGAGGTTTTTTCGATGAAATTAATGAAAAAAATTATGATATCTATAAAATATGACTTAATTCTTGCTTAGGACCAGAAATGGAAGAGAATGATATATAATAAATAAATTTTACATTTCTATTTAAAAAAGTAGATTTTTGCTTGAAATAATATTACAAATTGAGGTTTTTTCGATGAATTTAATGAAAAAAATTATGATATCAATGAAATATGAATCAAATCGAATATAGAATCAAAAATGGAAGAAAATGATATATAATAAATAAAGTTTACATTTCTATTTAAAAAAGTAGCTTTTTGAGTGAAATAATATTACAAATTGAGGTTTTTTCGATGAAATTAATGAAAAAAATTATGATATCAATGAAATATGAATCAAATCGAATATAGAATCAAAAATGGAAGAAAATGATATATAATAAATAAATTTTACATTTCTATTTAAAAAAGTAGCTTTTTGAGTGAAATAATATTACAAATTGAGGTTTTTTCGATGAAATTAATGAAAAAAATTATGATATCGATAAAATATGAATTAATTCTTGATTAGGACCAGAAATGGAAGAAAATGATATATAATAAATAAATTTTACATTTCTATTTAAAAAAGTAGATTTTTGAGTGAAATAATATTACAAATTGAGGTTTTTTCGATGAAATTAATGAACAAAATTATGATATCAATGAAATAATAATTAATTCTTGATTTGGACCAGAAATGGAAGAGAATGATATATAATAAATAAATTTTCATTTCTATTTAAAAAAGTAGATTTTTGCTTGAAATAATATTACAAATTGAGGTTTTTTCGATGAAATTAATGAAAAAAATTATGATATCAATGAAATAATAATTAATTCTTGATTTGGACCACAAATGGAAGAGAATGATATATAATAAATAAATTTTACATTTCTATTTAAAAAAGTAGATTTTTTCGTGAAATAATATTACAAATTGAGGTTTTTTCGATGAAATTAATGAAAAAAATTATGATATCTATAAAATATGACTTAATTCTTGCTTAGGACCAGAAATGGAAGAGAATGATATATAATAAATAAATTTTACATTTCTATTTAAAAAAGTAGATTTTTGCTTGAAATAATATTACAAATTGAGGTTTTTTCGATGAATTTAATGAAAAAAATTATGATATCAATGAAATATGAATCAAATCGAATATAGAATCAAAAATGGAAGAAAATGATATATAATAAATAAAGTTTACATTTCTATTTAAAAAAGTAGCTTTTTGAGTGAAATAATATTACAAATTGAGGTTTTTTCGATGAAATTAATGAAAAAAATTATGATATCAATGAAATAATAATTAATTCTTGATTTGGACCACAAATGGAAGAGAATGATATATAATAAATAAATTTTACATTTCTATTTAAAAAAGTAGATTTTTTCGTGAAATAATATTACAAATTGAGGTTTTTTCGATGAAATTAATGAAAAAAATTATGATATCTATAAAATATGACTTAATTCTTGCTTAGGACCAGAAATGGAAGAAAATGATATATAATAAATAAATTTTACATTTCTATTTAAAAAAGTAGATTTTTGAGTGAAATAATATTACAAATTGAGGTTTTTTCGATGAAATTAATGAACAAAATTATGATATCAATGAAATAATAATTAATTCTTGCTTAGGACCAGAAATGGAAGAGAATGATATATAATAAATAAATTTTACATTTCTATTTAAAAAAGTAGATTTTTGCTTGAAATAATATTACAAATTGAGGTTTTTTCGATGAAATTAATGAAAAAAATTATGATATCAATGAAATATGAATCAAATCGAATATAGAATCAAAAATGGAAGAAAATGATATATAATAAATAAATTTTACATTTCTATTTAAAAAAGTAGCTTTTTGAGTGAAATAATATTACAAATTGAGGTTTTTTCGATGAAATTAATGAAAAAAATTATGATATCGATAAAATATGAATTAATTCTTGATTAGGACCAGAAATGGAAGAAAATGATATATAATAAATAAATTTTACATTTCTATTTAAAAAAGTAGATTTTTGAGTGAAATAATATTACAAATTGAGGTTTTTTCGATGAAATTAATGAACAAAATTATGATATCAATGAAATAATAATTAATTCTTGATTTGGACCAGAAATGGAAGAGAATGATATATAATAAATAAATTTTACATTTCTATTTAAAAAAGTAGATTTTTGAGTGAAATAATATTACAAATTGAGGTTTTTTCGATGAAATTAATGATCAAAATTATGATATCAATGAAATAATAATTAATTCTTGATTAGGACCAGAAAAGAAAGAGAATGATATATAATAAATAAATTTTAAATTTCTATTTAAAAAAGTAGATTTTTGCGTGAAATAATATTACAAATTGAGGTTTTTTCGATGAAATTAATGAAAAAAATTATGATATCGATAAAATATGAATTAATTCTTGATTAGGACCAGAAATGGAAGAAAATGATATATAATAAATAAATTTTACATTTCTATTTAAAAAAGTAGATTTTTGAGTGAAATAATATTACAAATTGAGGTTTTTTCGATGAAATTAATGAACAAAATTATGATATCAATGAAATAATAATTAATTCTTGATTAGGACCAGAAATGGAAGAGAATGATATATAATAAATAAATTTTCATTTCTATTTAAAAAAGTAGATTTTTGCTTGAAATAATATTACAAATTGAGGTTTTTTCGATGAAATTAATGAAAAAAATTATGATATCAATGAAATAATAATTAATTCTTGATTTGGACCACAAATGGAAGAGAATGATATATAATAAATAAATTTTACATTTCTATTTAAAAAAGTAGATTTTTTCGTGAAATAATATTACAAATTGAGGTTTTTTCGATGAAATTAATGAAAAAAATTATGATATCTATAAAATATGAATTAATTCTTGATTAGGACCAGAAATGGAAGAGAATGATATATAATAAATAAATTTTACATTTCTATTTAAAAAAGTAGATTTTTGCGTGAAATAATATTACAAATTCAGGTTTTTTCGATGAAATTAATGAAAAAAATTATGATATCAATGAAATAATAATTAATTCTTGATTAGGACCAGAAAAGAAAGAGAATGATATATAATAAATAAATTTTAAATTTCTATTTAAAAAAGTAGATTTTTGCGTGAAATAATATTACAAATTGAGGTTTTTTCGATGAAATTAATGAAAAAAATTATGATATCAATGAAATATGAATCAAATCGAATATAGAATCAAAAATGGAAGAAAATGATATATAATAAATAAATTTTACATTTCTATTTAAAAAAGTTGTTTTTTGAGTGAAATAATATGAGAAATTCTGTTTTTTACTATGAAATCAATGAAAAAAATTATGATATCGATAAAATATGAATTAATTCGTGATTAGGATCAGAAATGGAAGAGAATGATACATAATAAATAAATTTTACATTTCTATTTAAAAAAGTAGCTTTTTGCTTGAAATAATATTACAAATTGAGGTTTTTTCGATGAATTTAATGAAAAAAATTATGATATCAATGAAATATGAATCAAATCGATTATAGAATCAAAAATGGAAGAAAATGATATATAATAAATAAATTTTACATTTCTATTTAAAAAAGTAGCTTTTTGAGTGAAATAATATTACAAATTGAGGTTTTTTCGATGAAATTAATGAAAAAAATTATGATATCAATGAAATATGAATCAAATCGAATATAGAATCAAAAATGGAAGAAAATGATATATAATAAATAAATTTTACATTTCTATTTAAAAAAGTAGCTTTTTGAGTGAAATAATATTACAAATTGAGGTTTTTTCGATGAAATTAATGAAAAAAATTATGATATCAATGAAATAATAATTAATTCGTGATTTGGACCACAAATGGAAGAGAATGATATATAATAAATAAATTTTACATTTCTATTTAAAAAAGTAGATTTTTTCGTGAAATAATATTACAAATTGAGGTTTTATCGATGAAATTAATGAAAAAAATTATGATATCGATAAAATATGAATTAATTCTTGATTAGGACCAGAAATGGAAGAGAATGATATATAATAAATAAATTTTACATTTCTATTTAAAAAAGTAGATTTTTGCGTGAAATAATATTACAAATTGAGGTTTTTTCGATGAAATTAATGAAAAAAATTATGATATCAATGAAATATGAATTAATTCGTGATTAGGATCAGAAATGGAAGAGAATGATACATAATAAATAAATTTTACATTTCTATTTAAAAAAGTAGCTTTTTGAGTGAAATAATATTACAAATTGAGGTTTTTTCGATGAAATTAATGAAAAAAATTATGATATCGATAAAATATGAATTAATTCTTGATTAGGACCAGAAATGGAAGAGAATGATATATAATAAATAAATTTTACATTTCTATTTAAAAAAGTAGATTTTTGCGTGAAATAATATTACAAATTGAGGTTTTTTCGATGAAATTAATGAAAAAAATTATGATATCAATGAAATAATAATTAATTCGTGATTTGGACCACAAATGGAAGAAATGATATATAATAAATAAATTTTACATTTCTATTTAAAAAAGTAGATATTTTCGTGAAATAATATTACAAATTGAGGTTTTATCGATGAAATTAATGAAAAAAATTATGATATCGATAAAATATGAATTAATTCTTGATTAGGACCAGAAATGGAAGAGAATGATATATAATAAATAAATTTTACATTTCTATTTAAAAAAGTAGATTTTTGCGTGAAATAATATTAAAAATTGAGGTTTTTTCGATGAAATTAATGAAAAAAATTATGATATCAATGAAATAATAATTAATTCTTGATTAGGACCAGAAATGGAAGAGAAAGATATATATTAAATAAATTTTACATTTCTATTTAAAAAAGTAGATTTTTGCGTGAAATAATATTACAAATTGAGGTTTTTTCGATGAAATTAATGAAAAAAATTATGATATCAATGAAATATGAATCAAATCGAATATAGAATCAAAAATGGTAGAAAATGATATATAATAAATAAATTTTACATTTCTATTTAAAAAAGTAGCTTTTTGAGTGAAATAATATTACAAATTGAGGTTTTTTCGATGAAATTAATGAAAAAAATTATGATATCAATGAAATAATAATTAATTCTTGATTAGGACCAGAAAAGAAAGAGAATGATATATAATAAATAAATTTTAAATTTCTATTTAAAAAAGTAGATTTTTGCGTGAAATAATATTACAAATTGAGGTTTTTTCGATGAAATTAATGAAAAAAATTATGATATCAATGAAATAATAATTAATTCTTGATTTGGACCAGAAATGGAAGAGAATGATATATAATAAATAAATTTTACATTTCTATTTAAAAAAGTAGATTTTTGAGTGAAATAATATTACAAATTGAGGTTTTTTCGATGAAATTAATGATCAAAATTATGATATCAATGAAATAATAATTAATTCTTGATTAGGACCAGAAAAGAAAGAGAATGATATATAATAAATAAATTTTAAATTTCTATTTAAAAAAGTAGATTTTTGCGTGAAATAATATTACAAATTGAGGTTTTTTCGATGAAATTAATGAAAAAAATTATGATATCAATGAAATAATAATTAATTTTTGATTTGGACCACAAATGGAAGAGAATGATATATAATAAATAAATTTTACATTTCTATTTAAAAAAGTAGATTTTTTCGTGAAATAATATTACAAATTGAGGTTTTTTCGATGAAATTAATGAAAAAAATTATGATATCTATAAAATATGACTTAATTCTTGCTTAGGACCAGAAATGGAAGAGAATGATATATAATAAATAAATTTTACATTTCTATTTAAAAAAGTAGATTTTTGCTTGAAATAATATTACAAATTGAGGTTTTTTCGATGAATTTAATGAAAAAAATTATGATATCAATGAAATATGAATCAAATCGAATATAGAATCAAAAATGGAAGAAAATGATATATAATAAATAAAGTTTACATTTCTATTTAAAAAAGTAGCTTTTTGAGTGAAATAATATTACAAATTGAGGTTTTTTCGATGAAATTAATGAAAAAAATTATGATATCAATGAAATATGAATCAAATCGAATATAGAATCAAAAATGGAAGAAAATGATATATAATAAATAAATTTTACATTTCTATTTAAAAAAGTAGCTTTTTGAGTGAAATAATATTACAAATTGAGGTTTTTTCGATGAAATTAATGAAAAAAATTATGATATCGATAAAATATGAATTAATTCTTGATTAGGACCAGAAATGGAAGAAAATGATATATAATAAATAAATTTTACATTTCTATTTAAAAAAGTAGATTTTTGAGTGAAATAATATTACAAATTGAGGTTTTTTCGATGAAATTAATGAACAAAATTATGATATCAATGAAATAATAATTAATTCTTGATTTGGACCAGAAATGGAAGAGAATGATATATAATAAATAAATTTTACATTTCTATTTAAAAAAGTAGATTTTTGAGTGAAATAATATTACAAATTGAGGTATTTTCGATGAAATTAATGATCAAAATTATGATATCAATGAAATAATAATTAATTCTTGATTAGGACCAGAAAAGAAAGAGAATGATATATAATAAATAAATTTTAAATTTCTATTTAAAAAAGTAGATTTTTGCGTGAAATAATATTACAAATTGAGGTTTTTTCGATGAAATTAATGAAAAAAATTATGATATCGATAAAATATGAATTAATTCTTGATTAGGACCAGAAATGGAAGAAAATGATATATAATAAATAAATTTTACATTTCTATTTAAAAAAGTAGATTTTTGAGTGAAATAATATTACAAATTGAGGTTTTTTCGATGAAATTAATGAACAAAATTATGATATCAATGAAATAATAATTAATTCTTGATTAGGACCAGAAATGGAAGAGAATGATATATAATAAATAAATTTTCATTTCTATTTAAAAAAGTAGATTTTTGCTTGAAATAATATTACAAATTGAGGTTTTTTCGATGAAATTAATGAAAAAAATTATGATATCAATGAAATAATAATTAATTCTTGATTTGGACCACAAATGGAAGAGAATGATATATAATAAATAAATTTTACATTTCTATTTAAAAAAGTAGATTTTTTCGTGAAATAATATTACAAATTGAGGTTTTTTCGATGAAATTAATGAAAAAAATTATGATATCTATAAAATATGAATTAATTCTTGATTAGGACCAGAAATGGAAGAGAATGATATATAATAAATAAATTTTACATTGCTATTTAAAAAAGTAGATTTTTGCGTGAAATAATATTACAAATTCAGGTTTTTTCGATGAAATTAATGAAAAAAATTATGATATCTATAAAATATGAATTAATTCTTGCTTAGGACCAGAAATGGAAGAGAAAGATATATATTAAATAAATTTTACATTTCTATTTAAAAAAGTAGATTTTTGCGTGAAATAATATTACAAATTGAGGTTTTTTCGATGAAATTAATGAAAAAAATTATGATATCAATGAAATATGAATCAAATCGAATATAGAATCAAAAATGGAAGAAAATGATATATAATAAATAAATTTTACATTTCTATTTAAAAAAGTTGTTTTTTGAGTGAAATAATATGAGAAATTCTGTTTTTTACTATGAAATCAATGAAAAAAATTATGATATCGATAAAATATGAATTAATTCGTGATTAGGATCAGAAATGGAAGAGAATGATACATAATAAATAAATTTTACATTTCTATTTAAAAAAGTAGCTTTTTGAGTGAAATAATATTACAAATTGAGGTTTTTTCGATGAAATTAATGAAAAAAATTATGATATCAATGAAATAATAATTAATTCTTGATTAGGACCAGAAAAGAAAGAGAATGATATATAATAAATAAATTTTAAATTTCTATTTAAAAAAGTAGATTTTTGCGTGAAATAATATTACAAATTGAGGTTTTTTCGATGAAATTAATGAAAAAAATTATGATATCAATGAAATAATAATTAATTCTTGATTTGGACCACAAATGGAAGAGAATGATATATAATAAATAAATTTTACATTTCTATTTAAAAAAGTAGATTTTTTCGTGAAATAATATTACAAATTGAGGTTTTTTCGATGAAATTAATGAAAAAAATTATGATATCTATAAAATATGAATTAATTCTTGCTTAGGACCAGAAATGGAAGAGAATGATATATAATAAATAAATTTTACATTTCTATTTAAAAAAGTAGATTTTTGCTTGAAATAATATTACAAATTGAGGTTTTTTCGATGAATTTAATGAAAAAAATTATGATATCAATGAAATATGAATCAAATCGATTATAGAATCAAAAATGGAAGAAAATGATATATAATAAATAAATTTTACATTTCTATTTAAAAAAGTAGCTTTTTGAGTGAAATAATATTACAAATTGAGGTTTTTTCGATGAAATTAATGAAAAAAATTATGATATCAATGAAATATGAATCAAATCGAATATAGAATCAAAAATGGAAGAAAATGATATATAATAAATAAATTTTACATTTCTATTTAAAAAAGTAGCTTTTTGAGTGAAATAATATTACAAATTGAGGTTTTTTCGATGAAATTAATGAAAAAAATTATGATATCAATGAAATATGAATCAAATCGAATATAGAATCAAAAATGGAAGAAAATGATATATAATAAATAAATTTTACATTTCTATTTAAAAAAGTAGCTTTTTGAGTGAAATAATATTACAAATTGAGGTTTTTTCGATGAAATTAATGAAAAAAAATTATGATATCGATAAAATATGAATTAATTCTTGATTAGGACCAGAAATGGAAGAAAATGATATATAATAAATAAATTTTACATTTCTATTTAAAAAAGTAGATTTTTGCGTGAAATAATATTACAAATTGAGGTTTTTTCGATGAAATTAATGAAAAAAATTATGATATCAATGAAATAATAATTAATTCGTGATTTGGACCACAAATGGAAGAGAATGATATATAATAAATAAATTTTACATTTCTATTTAAAAAAGTAGATTTTTTCGTGAAATAATATTACAAATTGAGGTTTTATCGATGAAATTAATGAAAAAAATTATGATATCGATAAAATATGAATTAATTCTTGATTAGGACCAGAAATGGAAGAGAATGATATATAATAAATAAATTTTACATTTCTATTTAAAAAAGTAGATTTTTGCGTGAAATAATATTACAAATTGAGGTTTTTTCGATGAAATTAATGAAAAAAATTATGATATCAATGAAATATGAATCAAATCGAATATAGAATCAAAAATGGTAGAAAATGATATATAATAAATAAATTTTACATTTCTATTTAAAAAAGTTGTTTTTTGAGTGAAATAATATGAGAAATTCTGTTTTTTACTATGAAATCAATGAAAAAAATTATGATATCGATAAAATATGAATTAATTCGTGATTAGGATCAGAAATGGAAGAGAATGATACATAATAAATAAATTTTACATTTCTATTTAAAAAAGTAGCTTTTTGAGTGAAATAATATTACAAATTGAGGTTTTTTCGATGAAATTAATGAAAAAAATTATGATATCAATGAAATAATAATTAATTCTTGATTAGGACCAGAAAAGAAAGAGAATGATATATAATAAATAAATTTTAAATTTCTATTTAAAAAAGTAGATTTTTGCGTGAAATAATATTACAAATTGAGGTTTTTTCGATGAAATTAATGAAAAAAATTATGATATCAATGAAATAATAATTAATTCTTGATTTGGACCAGAAATGGAAGAGAATGATATATAATAAATAAATTTTACATTTCTATTTAAAAAAGTAGATTTTTGAGTGAAATAATATTACAAATTGAGGTTTTTTCGATGAAATTAATGATCAAAATTATGATATCAATGAAATAATAATTAATTCTTGATTAGGACCAGAAAAGAAAGAGAATGATATATAATAAATAAATTTTAAATTTCTATTTAAAAAAGTAGATTTTTGCGTGAAATAATATTACAAATTGAGGTTTTTTCGATGAAATTAATGAAAAAAATTATGATATCAATGAAATAATAATTAATTTTTGATTTGGACCACAAATGGAAGAGAATGATATATAATAAATAAATTTTACATTTCTATTTAAAAAAGTAGATTTTTTCGTGAAATAATATTACAAATTGAGGTTTTTTCGATGAAATTAATGAAAAAAATTATGATATCAATGAAATATGAATCAAATCGAATATAGAATCAAAAATGGAAGAAAATGATATATAATAAATAAATTTTACATTTCTATTTAAAAAAGTAGCTTTTTGAGTGAAATAATATTACAAATTGAGGTTTTTTCGATGAAATTAATGAAAAAAATTATGATATCGATAAAATATGAATTAATTCTTGATTAGGACCAGAAATGGAAGAAAATGATATATAATAAATAAATTTTACATTTCTATTTAAAAAAGTAGATTTTTGAGTGAAATAATATTACAAATTGAGGTTTTTTCGATGAAATTAATGAACAAAATTATGATATCAATGAAATAATAATTAATTCTTGATTAGGACCAGAAAAGAAAGAGAATGATATATAATAAATAAATTTTAAATTTCTATTTAAAAAAGTAGATTTTTGCGTGAAATAATATTACAAATTGAGGTTTTTTCGATGAAATTAATGAAAAAAATTATGATATCAATGAAATAATAATTAATTTTTGATTTGGACCACAAATGGAAGAGAATGATATATAATAAATAAATTTTACATTTCTATTTAAAAAAGTAGATTTTTTCGTGAAATAATATTACAAATTGAGGTTTTTTCGATGAAATTAATGAAAAAAATTATGATATCTATAAAATATGACTTAATTCTTGCTTAGGACCAGAAATGGAAGAGAATGATATATAATAAATAAATTTTACATTTCTATTTAAAAAAGTAGATTTTTGCTTGAAATAATATTACAAATTGAGGTTTTTTCGATGAATTTAATGAAAAAAATTATGATATCAATGAAATATGAATCAAATCGAATATAGAATCAAAAATGGAAGAAAATGATATATAATAAATAAAGTTTACATTTCTATTTAAAAAAGTAGCTTTTTGAGTGAAATAATATTACAAATTGAGGTTTTTTCGATGAAATTAATGAAAAAAATTATGATATCAATGAAATATGAATCAAATCGAATATAGAATCAAAAATGGAAGAAAATGATATATAATAAATAAATTTTACATTTCTATTTAAAAAAGTAGCTTTTTGAGTGAAATAATATTACAAATTGAGGTTTTTTCGATGAAATTAATGAAAAAAATTATGATATCGATAAAATATGAATTAATTCTTGATTAGGACCAGAAATGGAAGAAAATGATATATAATAAATAAATTTTACATTTCTATTTAAAAAAGTAGATTTTTGAGTGAAATAATATTACAAATTGAGGTTTTTTCGATGAAATTAATGAACAAAATTATGATATCAATGAAATAATAATTAATTCTTGATTTGGACCAGAAATGGAAGAGAATGATATATAATAAATAAATTTTACATTTCTATTTAAAAAAGTAGATTTTTGAGTGAAATAATATTACAAATTGAGGTATTTTCGATGAAATTAATGATCAAAATTATGATATCAATGAAATAATAATTAATTCTTGATTAGGACCAGAAAAGAAAGAGAATGATATATAATAAATAAATTTTAAATTTCTATTTAAAAAAGTAGATTTTTGCGTGAAATAATATTACAAATTGAGGTTTTTTCGATGAAATTAATGAAAAAAATTATGATATCGATAAAATATGAATTAATTCTTGATTAGGACCAGAAATGGAAGAAAATGATATATAATAAATAAATTTTACATTTCTATTTAAAAAAGTAGATTTTTGAGTGAAATAATATTACAAATTGAGGTTTTTTCGATGAAATTAATGAACAAAATTATGATATCAATGAAATAATAATTAATTCTTGATTAGGACCAGAAATGGAAGAGAATGATATATAATAAATAAATTTTCATTTCTATTTAAAAAAGTAGATTTTTGCTTGAAATAATATTACAAATTGAGGTTTTTTCGATGAAATTAATGAAAAAAATTATGATATCAATGAAATAATAATTAATTCTTGATTTGGACCACAAATGGAAGAGAATGATATATAATAAATAAATTTTACATTTCTATTTAAAAAAGTAGATTTTTTCGTGAAATAATATTACAAATTGAGGTTTTTTCGATGAAATTAATGAAAAAAATTATGATATCTATAAAATATGAATTAATTCTTGATTAGGACCAGAAATGGAAGAGAATGATATATAATAAATAAATTTTACATTGCTATTTAAAAAAGTAGATTTTTGCGTGAAATAATATTACAAATTCAGGTTTTTTCGATGAAATTAATGAAAAAAATTATGATATCTATAAAATATGAATTAATTCTTGCTTAGGACCAGAAATGGAAGAGAAAGATATATATTAAATAAATTTTACATTTCTATTTAAAAAAGTAGATTTTTGCGTGAAATAATATTACAAATTGAGGTTTTTTCGATGAAATTAATGAAAAAAATTATGATATCAATGAAATATGAATCAAATCGAATATAGAATCAAAAATGGAAGAAAATGATATATAATAAATAAATTTTACATTTCTATTTAAAAAAGTTGTTTTTTGAGTGAAATAATATGAGAAATTCTGTTTTTTACTATGAAATCAATGAAAAAAATTATGATATCGATAAAATATGAATTAATTCGTGATTAGGATCAGAAATGGAAGAGAATGATACATAATAAATAAATTTTACATTTCTATTTAAAAAAGTAGCTTTTTGAGTGAAATAATATTACAAATTGAGGTTTTTTCGATGAAATTAATGAAAAAAATTATGATATCAATGAAATAATAATTAATTCTTGATTAGGACCAGAAAAGAAAGAGAATGATATATAATAAATAAATTTTAAATTTCTATTTAAAAAAGTAGATTTTTGCGTGAAATAATATTACAAATTGAGGATTTTTCGATGAAATTAATGAAAAAAATTATGATATCAATGAAATAATAATTAATTCTTGATTTGGACCACAAATGGAAGAGAATGATATATAATAAATAAATTTTACATTTCTATTTAAAAAAGTAGATTTTTTCGTGAAATAATATTACAAATTGAGGTTTTTTCGATGAAATTAATGAAAAAAATTATGATATCTATAAAATATGAATTAATTCTTGCTTAGGACCAGAAATGGAAGAGAATGATATATAATAAATAAATTTTACATTTCTATTTAAAAAAGTAGATTTTTGCTTGAAATAATATTACAAATTGAGGTTTTTTCGATGAATTTAATGAAAAAAATTATGATATCAATGAAATATGAATCAAATCGATTATAGAATCAAAAATGGAAGAAAATGATATATAATAAATAAATTTTACATTTCTATTTAAAAAAGTAGCTTTTTGAGTGAAATAATATTACAAATTGAGGTTTTTTCGATGAAATTAATGAAAAAAATTATGATATCAATGAAATATGAATCAAATCGAATATAGAATCAAAAATGGAAGAAAATGATATATAATAAATAAATTTTACATTTCTATTTAAAAAAGTAGCTTTTTGAGTGAAATAATATTACAAATTGAGGTTTTTTCGATGAAATTAATGAAAAAAATTATGATATCAATGAAATATGAATCAAATCGAATATAGAATCAAAAATGGAAGAAAATGATATATAATAAATAAATTTTACATTTCTATTTAAAAAAGTAGCTTTTTGAGTGAAATAATATTACAAATTGAGGTTTTTTCGATGAAATTAATGAAAAAAATTATGATATCGATAAAATATGAATTAATTCTTGATTAGGACCAGAAATGGAAGAAAATGATATATAATAAATAAATTTTACATTTCTATTTAAAAAAGTAGATTTTTGCGTGAAATAATATTACAAATTGAGGTTTTTTCGATGAAATTAATGAAAAAAATTATGATATCAATGAAATAATAATTAATTCGTGATTTGGACCACAAATGGAAGAGAATGATATATAATAAATAAATTTTACATTTCTATTTAAAAAAGTAGATTTTTTCGTGAAATAATATTACAAATTGAGGTTTTATCGATGAAATTAATGAAAAAAATTATGATATCGATAAAATATGAATTAATTCTTGATTAGGACCAGAAATGGAAGAGAATGATATATAATAAATAAATATTACATTTCTATTTAAAAAAGTAGATTTTTGCGTGAAATAATATTACAAATTGAGGTTTTTTCGATGAAATTAATGAAAAAAATTATGATATCAATGAAATATGAATCAAATCGAATATAGAATCAAAAATGGTAGAAAATGATATATAATAAATAAATTTTACATTTCTATTTAAAAAAGTTGTTTTTTGAGTGAAATAATATGAGAAATTCTGTTTTTTACTATGAAATCAATGAAAAAAATTATGATATCGATAAAATATGAATTAATTCGTGATTAGGATCAGAAATGGAAGAGAATGATACATAATAAATAAATTTTACATTTCTATTTAAAAAAGTAGCTTTTTGAGTGAAATAATATTACAAATTGAGGTTTTTTCGATGAAATTAATGAAAAAAATTATGATATCAATGAAATAATAATTAATTCTTGATTAGGACCAGAAAAGAAAGAGAATGATATATAATAAATAAATTTTAAATTTCTATTTAAAAAAGTAGATTTTTGCGTGAAATAATATTACAAATTGAGGTTTTTTCGATGAAATTAATGAAAAAAATTATGATATCAATGAAATAATAATTAATTCTTGATTTGGACCAGAAATGGAAGAGAATGATATATAATAAATAAATTTTACATTTCTATTTAAAAAAGTAGATTTTTGAGTGAAATAATATTACAAATTGAGGTTTTTTCGATGAAATTAATGATCAAAATTATGATATCAATGAAATAATAATTAATTCTTGATTAGGACCAGAAAAGAAAGAGAATGATATATAATAAATAAATTTTAAATTTCTATTTAAAAAAGTAGATTTTTGCGTGAAATAATATTACAAATTGAGGTTTTTTCGATGAAATTAATGAAAAAAATTATGATATCAATGAAATAATAATTAATTTTTGATTTGGACCACAAATGGAAGAGAATGATATATAATAAATAAATTTTACATTTCTATTTAAAAAAGTAGATTTTTTCGTGAAATAATATTACAAATTGAGGTTTTTTCGATGAAATTAATGAAAAAAATTATGATATCAATGAAATATGAATCAAATCGAATATAGAATCAAAAATGGAAGAAAATGATATATAATAAATAAATTTTACATTTCTATTTAAAAAAGTAGCTTTTTGAGTGAAATAATATTACAAATTGAGGTTTTTTCGATGAAATTAATGAAAAAAATTATGATATCGATAAAATATGAATTAATTCTTGATTAGGACCAGAAATGGAAGAAAATGATATATAATAAATAAATTTTACATTTCTATTTAAAAAAGTAGATTTTTGAGTGAAATAATATTACAAATTGAGGTTTTTTCGATGAAATTAATGAACAAAATTATGATATCAATGAAATAATAATTAATTCTTGATTAGGACCAGAAATGGAAGAGAATGATATATAATAAATAAATTTTCATTTCTATTTAAAAAAGTAGATTTTTGCTTGAAATAATATTACAAATTGAGGTTTTTTCGATGAAATTAATGAAAAAAATTATGATATCAATGAAATATGAATCAAATCGAATATAGAATCAAAAATGGAAGAAAATGATATATAATAAATAAATTTTACATTTCTATTTAAAAAAGTAGATTTTTGCGTGAAATAATATTACAAATTGAGGTTTTTTCGATGAAATTAATGAAAAAAATTATGATATCAATGAAATATGAATCAAATCGAATATAGAATCAAAAATGGAAGAAAATGATATATAATAAATAAATTTTACATTTCTATTTAAAAAAGTTGTTTTTTGAGTGAAATAATATGAGAAATTCTGTTTTTTACTATGAAATCAATGAAAAAAATTATGATATCGATAAAATATGAATTAATTCGTGATTAGGATCAGAAATGGAAGAGAATGATACATAATAAATAAATTTTACATTTCTATTTAAAAAAGTAGCTTTTTGAGTGAAATAATATTACAAATTGAGGTTTTTTCGATGAAATTAATGAAAAAAATTATGATATCAATGAAATAATAATTAATTCGTGATTTGGACCACAAATGGAAGAGAATGATATATAATAAATAAATTTTACATTTCTATTTAAAAAAGTTGATTTTTTCGTGAAATAATATTACAAATTGAGGTTTTATCGATGAAATTAATGATCAAAATTATGATATCAATGAAATAATAATTAATTCTTGATTAGGACCAGAAAAGAAAGAGAATGATATATAATAAATAAATTTTAAATTTCTATTTAAAAAAGTAGATTTTTGCGTGAAATAATATTACAAATTGAGGTTTTTTCGATGAAATTAATGAAAAAAATTATGATATCAATGAAATAATAATTAATTTTTGATTTGGACCACAAATGGAAGAGAATGATATATAATAAATAAATTTTACATTTCTATTTAAAAAAGTAGATTTTTTCGTGAAATAATATTACAAATTGAGGTTTTTTCGATGAAATTAATGAAAAAAATTATGATATCTATAAAATATGACTTAATTCTTGCTTAGGACCAGAAATGGAAGAGAATGATATATAATAAATAAATTTTACATTTCTATTTAAAAAAGTAGATTTTTGCTTGAAATAATATTACAAATTGAGGTTTTTTCGATGAATTTAATGAAAAAAATTATGATATCAATGAAATATGAATCAAATCGAATATAGAATCAAAAATGGAAGAAAATGATATATAATAAATAAAGTTTACATTTCTATTTAAAAAAGTAGCTTTTTGAGTGAAATAATATTACAAATTGAGGTTTTTTCGATGAAATTAATGAAAAAAATTATGATATCAATGAAATATGAATCAAATCGAATATAGAATCAAAAATGGAAGAAAATGATATATAATAAATAAATTTTACATTTCTATTTAAAAAAGTAGCTTTTTGAGTGAAATAATATTACAAATTGAGGTTTTTTCGATGAAATTAATGAAAAAAATTATGATATCGATAAAATATGAATTAATTCTTGATTAGGACCAGAAATGGAAGAAAATGATATATAATAAATAAATTTTACATTTCTATTTAAAAAAGTAGATTTTTGAGTGAAATAATATTACAAATTGAGGTTTTTTCGATGAAATTAATGAACAAAATTATGATATCAATGAAATAATAATTAATTCTTGATTTGGACCAGAAATGGAAGAGAATGATATATAATAAATAAATTTTACATTTCTATTTAAAAAAGTAGATTTTTGAGTGAAATAATATTACAAATTGAGGTATTTTCGATGAAATTAATGATCAAAATTATGATATCAATGAAATAATAATTAATTCTTGATTAGGACCAGAAAAGAAAGAGAATGATATATAATAAATAAATTTTAAATTTCTATTTAAAAAAGTAGATTTTTGCGTGAAATAATATTACAAATTGAGGTTTTTTCGATGAAATTAATGAAAAAAATTATGATATCGATAAAATATGAATTAATTCTTGATTAGGACCAGAAATGGAAGAAAATGATATATAATAAATAAATTTTACATTTCTATTTAAAAAAGTAGATTTTTGAGTGAAATAATATTACAAATTGAGGTTTTTTCGATGAAATTAATGAACAAAATTATGATATCAATGAAATAATAATTAATTCTTGATTAGGACCAGAAATGGAAGAGAATGATATATAATAAATAAATTTTCATTTCTATTTAAAAAAGTAGATTTTTGCTTGAAATAATATTACAAATTGAGGTTTTTTCGATGAAATTAATGAAAAAAATTATGATATCAATGAAATAATAATTAATTCTTGATTTGGACCACAAATGGAAGAGAATGATATATAATAAATAAATTTTACATTTCTATTTAAAAAAGTAGATTTTTTCGTGAAATAATATTACAAATTTAGGTTTTTTCGATGAAATTAATGAAAAAAATTATGATATCTATAAAATATGAATTAATTCTTGATTAGGACCAGAAATGGAAGAGAATGATATATAATAAATAAATTTTACATTTCTATTTAAAAAAGTAGATTTTTGCGTGAAATAATATTACAAATTCAGGTTTTTTCGATGAAATTAATGAAAAAAATTATGATATCTATAAAATATGAATTAATTCTTGCTTAGGACCAGAAATGGAAGAGAAAGATATATATTAAATAAATTTTACATTTCTATTTAAAAAAGTAGATTTTTGCGTGAAATAATATTACAAATTGAGGTTTTTTCGATGAAATTAATGAAAAAAATTATGATATCAATGAAATATGAATCAAATCGAATATAGAATCAAAAATGGAAGAAAATGATATATAATAAATAAATTTTACATTTCTATTTAAAAAAGTTGTTTTTTGAGTGAAATAATATGAGAAATTCTGTTTTTTACTATGAAATCAATGAAAAAAATTATGATATCGATAAAATATGAATTAATTCGTGATTAGGATCAGAAATGGAAGAGAATGATACATAATAAATAAATTTTACATTTCTATTTAAAAAAGTAGCTTTTTGAGTGAAATAATATTACAAATTGAGGTTTTTTCGATGAAATTAATGAAAAAAATTATGATAACAATGAAATAATAATTAATTCTTGATTAGGACCAGAAAAGAAAGAGAATGATATATAATAAATAAATTTTAAATTTCTATTTAAAAAAGTAGATTTTTGCGTGAAATAATATTACAAATTGAGGTTTTTTCGATGAAATTAATGAAAAAAATTATGATATCAATGAAATAATAATTAATTCTTGATTTGGACCACAAATGGAAGAGAATGATATATAATAAATAAATTTTACATTTCTATTTAAAAAAGTAGATTTTTTCGTGAAATAATATTACAAATTGAGGTTTTTTCGATGAAATTAATGAAAAAAATTATGATATCTATAAAATATGAATTAATTCTTGCTTAGGACCAGAAATGGAAGAGAATGATATATAATAAATAAATTTTACATTTCTATTTAAAAAAGTAGATTTTTGCTTGAAATAATATTACAAATTGAGGTTTTTTCGATGAATTTAATGAAAAAAATTATGATATCAATGAAATATGAATCAAATCGATTATAGAATCAAAAATGGAAGAAAATGATATATAATAAATAAATTTTACATTTCTATTTAAAAAAGTAGCTTTTTGAGTGAAATAATATTACAAATTGAGGTTTTTTCGATGAAATTAATGAAAAAAATTATGATATCAATGAAATATGAATCAAATCGAATATAGAATCAAAAATGGAAGAAAATGATATATAATAAATAAATTTTACATTTCTATTTAAAAAAGTAGCTTTTTGAGTGAAATAATATTACAAATTGAGGTTTTTTCGATGAAATTAATGAAAAAAATTATGATATCAATGAAATAATAATTAATTCGTGATTTGGACCACAAATGGAAGAGAATGATATATAATAAATAAATTTTACATTTCTATTTAAAAAAGTAGATTTTTTCGTGAAATAATATTACAAATTGAGGTTTTATCGATGAAATTAATGAAAAAAATTATGATATCGATAAAATATGAATTAATTCTTGATTAGGACCAGAAATGGAAGAGAATGATATTTAATAAATAAATTTTACATTTCTATTTAAAAAAGTAGATTTTTGCGTGAAATAATATTACAAATTGAGGTTTTTTCGATGAAATTAATGAAAAAAATTATGATATCAATGAAATAATAATTAATTCTTGATTAGGACCAGAAATGGAAGAGAAAGATATATATTAAATAAATTTTACATTTCTATTTAAAAAAGTAGATTTTTGCGTGAAATAATATTACAAATTGAGGTTTTTTCGATGAAATTAATTAAAAAAATTATGATATCAATGAAATATGAATCAAATCGAATATAGAATCAAAAATGGAAGAAAATGATATATAATAAATAAATTTTACATTTCTATTTAAAAAAGTTGTTTTTTGAGTGAAATAATATGAGAAATTCTGTTTTTTACTATGAAATCAATGAAAAAAATTATGATATCGATAAAATATGAATTAATTCGTGATTAGGATCAGAAATGGAAGAGAATGATACATAATAAATAAATTTTACATTTCTATTTAAAAAAGTAGCTTTTTGAGTGAAATAATATTACAAATTGAGGTTTTTTCGATGAAATTAATGAAAAAAATTATGATATCGATAAAATATGAATTAATTCTTGATTAGGACCAGAAATGGAAGAGAATGATATATAATAAATAAATTTTACATTTCTATTTAAAAAAGTAGATTTTTGCGTGAAATAATATTACAAATTGAGGTTTTTTCGATGAAATTAATGAAAAAAATTATGATATCAATGAAATAATAATTAATTCGTGATTTGGACCACAAATGGAAGAGAATGATATATAATAAATAAATTTTACATTTCTATTTAAAAAAGTAGATTTTTTCGTGAAATAATATTACAAATTGAGGTTTTATCGATGAAATTAATGAAAAAAATTATGATATCGATAAAATATGAATTAATTCTTGATTAGGACCAGAAATGGAAGAGAATGATATATAATAAATAAATTTTACATTTCTATTTAAAAAAGTAGATTTTTGCGTGAAATAATATTAAAAATTGAGGTTTTTTCGATGAAATTAATGAAAAAAATTATGATATCAATGAAATAATAATTAATTCTTGATTTGGACCACAAATGGAAGAGAATGATATATAATAAATAAATTTTACATTTCTATTTAAAAAAGTAGATTTTTTCGTGAAATAATATTACAAATTGAGGTTTTTTCGATGAAATTAATGAAAAAAATTATGATATCTATAAAATATGAATTAATTCTTGATTAGGACCAGAAATGGAAGAGAATGATATATAATAAATAAATTTTACATTTCTATTTAAAAAAGTAGATTTTTGCGTGAAATAATATTACAAATTCAGGTTTTTTCGATGAAATTAATGAAAAAAATTATGATATCTATAAAATATGAATTAATTCTTGCTTAGGACCAGAAATGGAAGAGAAAGATATATATTAAATAAATTTTACATTTCTATTTAAAAAAGTAGATTTTTGCGTGAAATAATATTACAAATTGAGGTTTTTTCGATGAAATTAATGAAAAAAATTATGATATCAATGAAATATGAATCAAATCGAATATAGAATCAAAAATGGAAGAAAATGATATATAATAAATAAATTTTACATTTCTATTTAAAAAAGTTGTTTTTTGAGTGAAATAATATGAGAAATTCTGTTTTTTACTATGAAATCAATGAAAAAAATTATGATATCGATAAAATATGAATTAATTCGTGATTAGGATCAGAAATGGAAGAGAATGATACATAATAAATAAATTTTACATTTCTATTTAAAAAAGTAGCTTTTTGAGTGAAATAATATTACAAATTGAGGTTTTTTCGATGAAATTAATGAAAAAAATTATGATAACAATGAAATAATAATTAATTCTTGATTAGGACCAGAAAAGAAAGAGAATGATATATAATAAATAAATTTTAAATTTCTATTTAAAAAAGTAGATTTTTGCGTGAAATAATATTACAAATTGAGGTTTTTTCGATGAAATTAATGAAAAAAATTATGATATCAATGAAATAATAATTAATTCTTGATTTGGACCACAAATGGAAGAGAATGATATATAATAAATAAATTTTACATTTCTATTTAAAAAAGTAGATTTTTTCGTGAAATAATATTACAAATTGAGGTTTTTTCGATGAAATTAATGAAAAAAATTATGATATCTATAAAATATGAATTAATTCTTGCTTAGGACCAGAAATGGAAGAGAATGATATATAATAAATAAATTTTACATTTCTATTTAAAAAAGTAGATTTTTGCTTGAAATAATATTACAAATTGAGGTTTTTTCGATGAATTTAATGAAAAAAATTATGATATCAATGAAATATGAATCAAATCGATTATAGAATCAAAAATGGAAGAAAATGATATATAATAAATAAATTTTACATTTCTATTTAAAAAAGTAGCTTTTTGAGTGAAATAATATTACAAATTGAGGTTTTTTCGATGAAATTAATGAAAAAAATTATGATATCAATGAAATATGAATCAAATCGAATATAGAATCAAAAATGGAAGAAAATGATATATAATAAATAAATTTTACATTTCTATTTAAAAAAGTAGCTTTTTGAGTGAAATAATATTACAAATTGAGGTTTTTTCGATGAAATTAATGAAAAAAATTATGATATCAATGAAATAATAATTAATTCGTGATTTGGACCACAAATGGAAGAGAATGATATATAATAAATAAATTTTACATTTCTATTTAAAAAAGTAGATTTTTTCGTGAAATAATATTACAAATTGAGGTTTTATCGATGAAATTAATGAAAAAAATTATGATATCGATAAAATATGAATTAATTCTTGATTAGGACCAGAAATGGAAGAGAATGATATATAATAAATAAATTTTACATTTCTATTTAAAAAAGTAGATTTTTGCGTGAAATAATATTACAAATTGAGGTTTTTTCGATGAAATTAATGAAAAAAATTATGATATCAATGAAATAATAATTAATTCTTGATTAGGACCAGAAATGGAAGAGAAAGATATATATTAAATAAATTTTACATTTCTATTTAAAAAAGTAGATTTTTGCGTGAAATAATATTACAAATTGAGGTTTTTTCGATGAAATTAATTAAAAAAATTATGATATCAATGAAATATGAATCAAATCGAATATAGAATCAAAAATGGAAGAAAATGATATATAATAAATAAATTTTACATTTCTATTTAAAAAAGTTGTTTTTTGAGTGAAATAATATGAGAAATTCTGTTTTTTACTATGAAATCAATGAAAAAAATTATGATATCGATAAAATATGAATTAATTCGTGATTAGGATCAGAAATGGAAGAGAATGATACATAATAAATAAATTTTACATTTCTATTTAAAAAAGTAGCTTTTTGAGTGAAATAATATTACAAATTGAGGTTTTTTCGATGAAATTAATGAAAAAAATTATGATATCGATAAAATATGAATTAATTCTTGATTAGGACCAGAAATGGAAGAGAATGATATATAATAAATAAATTTTACATTTCTATTTAAAAAAGTAGATTTTTGCGTGAAATAATATTACAAATTGAGGTTTTTTCGATGAAATTAATGAAAAAAATTATGATATCAATGAAATAATAATTAATTCGTGATTTGGACCACAAATGGAAGAGAATGATATATAATAAATAAATTTTACATTTCTATTTAAAAAAGTAGATTTTTTCGTGAAATAATATTACAAATTGAGGTTTTATCGATGAAATTAATGAAAAAAATTATGATATCGATAAAATATGAATTAATTCTTGATTAGGACCAGAAATGGAAGAGAATGATATATAATAAATAAATTTTACATTTCTATTTAAAAAAGTAGATTTTTGCGTGAAATAATATTAAAAATTGAGGTTTTTTCGATGAAATTAATGAAAAAAATTATGATATCAATGAAATAATAATTAATTCTTGATTAGGACCAGAAATGGAAGAGAAAGATATATATTAAATAAATTTTACATTTCTATTTAAAAAAGTAGATTTTTGCGTGAAATAATATTACAAATTGAGGTTTTTTCGATGAAATTAATGAAAAAAATTATGATATCAATGAAATATGAATCAAATCGAATATAGAATCAAAAATGGTAGAAAATGATATATAATAAATAAATTTTACATTTCTATTTAAAAAAGTTGTTTTTTGAGTGAAATAATATGAGAAATTCTGTTTTTTACTATGAAATCAATGAAAAAAATTATGATATCGATAAAATATGAATTAATTCGTGATTAGGATCAGAAATGGAAGAGAATGATACATAATAAATAAATTTTACATTTCTATTTAAAAAAGTAGCTTTTTGAGTGAAATAATATTACAAATTGAGGTTTTTTCGATGAAATTAATGAAAAAAATTATGATATCAATGAAATAATAATTAATTCTTGATTAGGACCAGAAAAGAAAGAGAATGATATATAATAAATAAATTTTAAATTTCTATTTAAAAAAGTAGATTTTTGCGTGAAATAATATTACAAATTGAGGTTTTTTCGATGAAATTAATGAAAAAAATTATGATATCAATGAAATAATAATTAATTCTTGATTTGGACCAGAAATGGAAGAGAATGATATATAATAAATAAATTTTACATTTCTATTTAAAAAAGTAGATTTTTGAGTGAAATAATATTACAAATTGAGGTTTTTTCGATGAAATTAATGATCAAAATTATGATATCAATGAAATAATAATTAATTCTTGATTAGGACCAGAAAAGAAAGAGAATGATATATAATAAATAAATTTTAAATTTCTATTTAAAAAAGTAGATTTTTGCGTGAAATAATATTACAAATTGAGGTTTTTTCGATGAAATTAATGAAAAAAATTATGATATCAATGAAATAATAATTAATTTTTGATTTGGACCACAAATGGAAGAGAATGATATATAATAAATAAATTTTACATTTCTATTTAAAAAAGTAGATTTTTTCGTGAAATAATATTACAAATTGAGGTTTTTTCGATGAAATTAATGAAAAAAATTATGATATCAATGAAATATGAATCAAATCGAATATAGAATCAAAAATGGAAGAAAATGATATATAATAAATAAATTTTACATTTCTATTTAAAAAAGTAGCTTTTTGAGTGAAATAATATTTCAAATTGAGGTTTTTTCGATGAAATTAATGAAAAAAATTATGATATCGATAAAATATGAATTAATTCTTGATTAGGACCAGAAATGGAAGAAAATGATATATAATAAATAAATTTTACATTTCTATTTAAAAAAGTAGATTTTTGAGTGAAATAATATTACAAATTGAGGTTTTTTCGATGAAATTAATGAACAAAATTATGATATCAATGAAATAATAATTAATTCTTGATTAGGACCAGAAATGGAAGAGAATGATATATAATAAATAAATTTTCATTTCTATTTAAAAAAGTAGATTTTTGCTTGAAATAATATTACAAATTGAGGTTTTTTCGATGAAATTAATGAAAAAAATTATGATATCAATGAAATATGAATCAAATCGAATATAGAATCAAAAATGGAAGAAAATGATATATAATAAATAAATTTTACATTTCTATTTAAAAAAGTAGATTTTTGCGTGAAATAATATTACAAATTGAGGTTTTTTCGATGAAATTAATGAAAAAAATTATGATATCAATGAAATATGAATCAAATCGAATATAGAATCAAAAATGGAAGAAAATGATATATAATAAATAAATTTTACATTTCTATTTAAAAAAGTTGTTTTTTGAGTGAAATAATATGAGAAATTCTGTTTTTTACTATGAAATCAATGAAAAAAATTATGATATCGATAAAATATGAATTAATTCGTGATTAGGATCAGAAATGGAAGAGAATGATACATAATAAATAAATTTTACATTTCTATTTAAAAAAGTAGCTTTTTGAGTGAAATAATATTACAAATTGAGGTTTTTTCGATGAAATTAATGAAAAAAATTATGATATCAATGAAATAATAATTAATTCGTGATTTGGACCACAAATGGAAGAGAATGATATATAATAAATAAATTTTACATTTCTATTTAAAAAAGTTGATTTTTTCGTGAAATAATATTACAAATTGAGGTTTTATCGATGAAATTAATGAAAAAAATTATGATATCGATAAAATATGAATTAATTCTTGATTAGGACCAGAAATGGAAGAGAATGATATATAATAAATAAATTTTACATTTCTATTTAAAAAAGTAGATTTTTGCGTGAAATAATATTACAAATTGAGGTTTTTTCGATGAAATTAATGAAAAAAATTATGATATCAATGAAATATGAATCAAATCGAATATAGAATCAAAAATGGAAGAAAATGATATATAATAAATAAATTTTACATTTCTATTTAAAAAAGTAGATTTTTGCGTGAAATAATATTACAAATTGAGGTTTTTTCGATGAAATTAATGAAAAAAATTATGATATCAATGAAATATGAATCAAATCGAATATAGAATCAAAAATGGAAGAAAATGATATATAATAAATAAATTTTACATTTCTATTTAAAAAAGTTGTTTTTTGAGTGAAATAATATGAGAAATTCTGTTTTTTACTATGAAATCAATGAAAAAAATTATGATATCGATAAAATATGAATTAATTCGTGATTAGGATCAGAAATGGAAGAGAATGATACATAATAAATAAATTTTACATTTCTATTTAAAAAAGTAGCTTTTTGAGTGAAATAATATTACAAATTGAGGTTTTTTCGATGAAATTAATGAAAAAAATTATGATATCAATGAAATAATAATTAATTCGTGATTTGGACCACAAATGGAAGAGAATGATATATAATAAATAAATTTTACATTTCTATTTAAAAAAGTTGATTTTTTCGTGAAATAATATTACAAATTGAGGTTTTATCGATGAAATTAATGAAAAAAATTATGATATCGATAAAATATGAATTAATTCTTGATTAGGACCAGAAATGGAAGAGAATGATATATAATAAATAAATTTTACATTTCTATTTAAAAAAGTAGATTTTTGCGTGAAATAATATTACAAATTGAGGTTTTTTCGATGAAATTAATGAAAAAAATTATGATATCAATGAAATAATAATTAATTCTTGATTAGGACCAGAAATGGAAGAGAATGATATATAATAAATAAATTTTACATTTCTATTTAAAAAAGTACATTTTTGCTTGAAATAATATTACAAATTGAGGTTTTTTCGATGAAATTAATGAAAAAAATTATGATATCAATGAAATATGAATCAAATCGAATATAGAATCAAAAATGGAAGAGAATGATATATAATAAATAAATTTTACATTTCTATTTAAAAAAGTAGCTTTTTGAGTGAAATAATATTACAAATTGAGGTTTTTTCGATGAAATTAATGAAAAAAATTATGATATCAATGAAATATTAATTAATTCTTGATTAGGACCAGAAATGGAAGAGAAAGATATATAATAAATAAATTTTACATTTCTATTTAAAAAAGTAGATTTTTGCGTGAAATAATATTACAAATTGAGGTTTTTTCGATGAAATTAATGAAAAAAATTATGATATCAATGAAATATGAATCAAATCGAATATAGAATTAAAAATGGAAGAAAATGATATATAATAAATAAATTTTACATTTCTATTTAAAAAAGTAGCTTTTTGAGTGAAATAATATTACAAATTGAGGTTTTTTCGATGAAATTAATGAAAAAAATTATGATATCGATAAAATATGAATTAATTCTTGATTAGGACCAGAAATGGAAGAGAATGATATATAATAAATAAATTTTACATTTCTATTTAAAAAAGTAGATTTTTGAGTGAAATAATATTACAAATTGAGGTTTTTTCGATGAAATTAATGAACAAAATTCTGATATCAATGAAATAATAATTAATTCTTGATTAGGACCAGAAATGGAAGAGAATGATATATAATAAATAAATTTTACATTTCTATTTAAAAAAGTAGCTTTTTGAGTGAAATAATATTACAAATTGAGGTTTTTTCGATGAAATTAATGAAAAAAATTATGATATCAATGAAATAATAATTAATTCTTGATTAGGACCAGAAATGGAAGAGAAAGATATATATTAAATAAATTTTACATTTCAATTTAAAAAAGTAGATTTTTGCGTGAAATAATATTACAAATTGAGGTTTTTTCGATGAAATTAATGAAAAAAATTATGATATCAATGAAATATGAATCAAATCGAATATAGAATCAAAAATGGAAGAAAATGATATATAATAAATAAATTTTACATTTCTATTTAAAAAAGTAGATTTTTGCGTGAAATAATATTACAAATTGAGTTTTTTTCGATGAAATTAATGAAAAAAATTATGATATCAATGAAATATGAATCAAATCGAATATAGAATCAAAAATGGAAGAAAATGATATATAATAAATAAATTTTACATTTCTATTTAAAAAAGTAGCTTTTTGAGTGAAATAATATTACAAATTGAGGTTTTATCGATGAAATTAATGAAAAAAATTATGATATCGATAAAATATGAATTAATTCTTGATTAGGACCAGAAATGGAAGAGAATGATATATAATAAATAAATTTTACATTTCTATTTAAAAAAGTAGATTTTTGCGTGAAATAATATTACAAATTGAGGTTTTTTCGATGAAATTAATGAAAAAAATTATGATATCAATGAAATAATAATTAATTCTTTATTAGGACCAGAAATGGAAGAGAATGATATATAATAAATAAATTTTACATTTCTATTTAAAAAAGTACATTTTTGCTTGAAATAATATTACAAATTGAGGTTTTTTCGATGAAATTAATGAAAAAAATTATGATATCAATGAAATATGAATCAAATCGAATATAGAATCAAAAATGGAAGAAAATGATATATAATAAATAAATTTTACATTTCTATTTAAAAAAGTAGCTTTTTGAGTGAAATAATATTACAAATTGAGGATTTTTCGATGAAATTAATGAAAAAAATTATGATATCAATGAAATAATAATTAATTCTTGATTAGGACCAGAAATGGAAGAGAATGATATATAATAAATAAATTTTACATTTCTATTTAAAAAAGTAGCTTTTTGAGTGAAATAATATTACAAATTGAGGTTTTTTCGATGAAATTAATGAAAAAAATTATGATATCAATGAAATATTAATTAATTCTTGATTAGGACCAGAAATGGAAGAGAAAGATATATAATAAATAAATTTTACATTTCTATTTAAAAAAGTAGATTTTTGCGTGAAATAATATTACAAATTGAGGTTTTTTCGATGAAATTAATGAAAAAAATTATGATATCAATGAAATATGAATCAAATCGAATATAGAATCAAAAATGGAAGAAAATGATATATAATAAATAAATTTTACATTTCTATTTAAAAAAGTAGCTTTTTGAGTGAAATAATATTACAAATTGAGGTTTTTTCGATGAAATTAATGAAAAAAATTATGATATCAATGAAATATGAATCAAATCGAATATAGTATCAAAAATGGAAGAAAATATATAATAAATAAATTTTACATTTATATTTAAAAAAGTAGCTTTTTGAGTGAAATAATATTACAAATTGAGGTTTTTTCGATGAAATTAATGAAAAAAATTATGATATCGATAAAATATGAATTAATTCTTGATTAGGACCAGAAATGGAAGAGAATGATATATAATAAATAAATTTTACATTTCTATTTAAAAAAGTAGATTTTTGCGTGAAATACTATTACAAATTGAGGTTTTTTCGATGAAATTAATGAAAAAAATTATGATATCAATGAAATAATAATTAATTCTTGATTAGGACCAGATATGGAAGAGAATGATATATAATAAATAAATTTTACATTTCTATTTAAAAAAGTAGCTTTTTGAGTGAAATAATATTACAAATTGAGGTTTTTTCGATGAAATTAATGAAAAAAATTATGATATCAATGAAATAATAATTAATTCTTGATTAGGACCAGAAATGGAAGAGAAAGATATATATTAAATAAATTTTACATTTCAATTTAAAAAAGTAGATTTTTGCGTGAAATAATATTACAAATTGAGGTTTTTTCGATGAAAATAATGAAAAAAATTATGATATCAATGAAATATGAATCAAATCGAATATAGAATCAAAAATGGAAGAAAATGATATATAATAAATAAATTTTACTTTTCTATTTAAAAAAGTTGTTTTTTGAGTGAAATAATATGAGAAATTCTGTTTTTTACTATGAAATCAATGAAAAAAATTATGATATCGATAAAATATGAATTAATTCGTGATTAGGATCAGAAATGGAAGAGAATGATACATAATAAATAAATTTTACATTTCTATTTAAAAAAGTAGCTTTTTGAGTGAAATAATATTACAAATTGAGGTTTTTTCGATGAAATTAATGAAAAAAATTATGATATCAATGAAATAATAATTAATTCTTGATTAGGACCAGAAAAGAAAGAGAATGATATATAATAAATAAATTTTAAATTTCTATTTAAAAAAGTAGATTTTTTCGTGAAATAATATTACAAATTGAGGTTTTTTCGATGAAATTAATGAAAAAAATTATGATATCGATAAAATATGAATTAATTCTTGATTAGGACCAGAAATGGAAGAGAATGATATATAATAAATAAATTTTACATTTCTATGTAAAAAAGTAGATTTTTTCGTGAAATAATATTACAAATTGAGGTTTTTTCGATGAAATTAATGAAAAAAATTATGATATCTATAAAATATGAATTAATTCTTGCTTAGGACCAGAAATGGAAGAGAATGATATATAATAAATAAATTTTACATTTCTATTTAAAAAAGTAGATTTTTGCGTGAAATAATATTACAAATTGAGGTTTTTTCGATGAAATTAATGAAAAAAATTATGATATCTATAAAATATGAATTAATTCTTGCTTAGGACCAGAAATGGATGAGAAAGATATATATTAAATAAATTTTACATTTCTATTTAAAAAAGTAGATTTTTGCGTGAAATAATATTACAAATTGAGGTTTTTTCGATGAAATTAATGAAAAAAATTATGATATCAATGAAATATGAATCAAATCGAATATAGAATCAAAAATGGAAGAAAATGATATATAATAAATAAATTTTACATTTCTATTTAAAAAAGTTGTTTTTTGAGTGAAATAATATGAGAAATTCTGTTTTTTACTATGAAATCAATGAAAAAAATTATGATATCGATAAAATATGAATTAATTCGTGATTAGGATCAGAAATGGAAGAGAATGATACATAATAAATAAATTTTACATTTTTATTTAAAAAAGTAGATTTTTGCGTGAAATAATATTACAAATTGAGGTTTTTTCGATGAAATTAATGAAAAAAATTATGATATCAATGAAATAATAATTAATTCTTGATTTGGACCACAAATGGAAGAGAATGATATATAATAAATAAATTTTACATTTCTATTTAAAAAAGTAGATTTTTTCGTGAAATAATATTACAAATTGAGGTTTTTTCGATGAAATTAATGAAAAAAATTATGATATCTATAAAATATGAATTAATTCTTGCTTAGGACCAGAAATGGAAGAGAATGATATATAATAAATAAATTTTACATTTCTATTTAAAAAAGTAGCTTTTTGAGTGAAATAATATTACAAATTGAGGTTTTTTCGATGAAATTAATGAAAAAAATTATGATATCAATGAAATATGAATCAAATCGAATATAGAATCAAAAATGGAAGAAAATGATATATAATAAATAAATTTTACATTTCTATTTAAAAAAGTAGATTTTTGAGTGAAATAATATTACAAATTGAGGTTTTTTCGATGAAATTAATGAAAAAAATTATGATATCAATGAAATATGAATCAAATCGAATATAGAATCAAAAATGGAAGAAAATGATATATAATAAATAAATTTTACATTTCTATTTAAAAAAGTAGATTTTTGAGTGAAATAATATTACAAATTGAGGTTTTTTCGATGAAATTAATGAAAAAAATTATGATATCGATAAAATATGAATTAATTCTTGATTAGGACCAGAAATGGAAGAGAATGATATATAATAAATAAATTTTACATTTCTATTTAAAAAAGTAGCTTTTTGAGTGAAATAATATTACAAATTGAGGTTTTTTCGATGAAATTAATGAAAAAAATTATGATATCAATGAAATAATAATTAATTCTTGATTAGGACCAGAAATGGAAGAGAATGATATATAATAAATAAATTTTACATTTCTATTTAAAAAAGTAGATTTTTGAGTGAAATAATATGAGAAATTCTGTTTTTTTCGATGAAATCAATGAAAAAAATTATGATATCGATAAAATATTAATTAATTCTTGATTAGGACCAGAAATGGAAGAGAATTATATATAATAAATAAATTTTACATTTCTATTTAAAAAAGTAGATTTTTTCGTGAAATAATATTACAAATTGAGGTTTTTTCGATGAAATTAATGAAAAAAATTATGATATCTATAAAATATGAATTAATTCTTGCTTAGGACCAGAAATGGAAGAGAATGATATATAATAAATAAATTTTACATTTCTATTTAAAAAAGTAGATTTTTGCGTGAAATAATATTACAAATTGAGGTTTTTTCGATGAAATTAATGAAAAAAATTATGATATCTATAAAATATGAATTAATTCTTGCTTAGGACCAGAAATGGATGAGAAAGATATATATTAAATAAATTTTACATTTCTATTTAAAAAAGTAGATTTTTGCGTGAAATAATATTACAAATTGAGGTTTTTTCGATGAAATTAATGAAAAAAATTATGATATCAATGAAATATGAATCAAATCGAATATAGAATCAAAAATGGAAGAAAATGATATATAAAAAATAAATTTTACATTTCTATTTAAAAAAGTTGTTTTTTGAGTGAAATAATATGAGAAATTCTGTTTTTTACTATGAAATCAATGAAAAAAATTATGATATCGATAAAATATGAATTAATTCGTGATTAGGATCAGAAATGGAAGAGAATGATACATAATAAATAAATTTTACATTTCTATTTAAAAAAGTAGATTTTTTCGTGAAATAATATTACAAATTGAGGTTTTTTCGATGAAATTAATGAAAAAAATTATGATATCTATAAAATATGAATTAATTCTTGCTTAGGACCAGAAATGGAAGAGAATGATATATAATAAATAAATTTTACATTTCTATTTAAAAAAGTAGATTTTTGCGTGAAATAATATTACAAATTGAGGTTTTTTCGATGAAATTAATGAAAAAAATTATGATATCTATAAAATATGAATTAATTCTTGCTTAGGACCAGAAATGGATGAGAAAGATATATATTAAATAAATTTTACATTTCTATTTAAAAAAGTAGATTTTTGCGTGAAATAATATTACAAATTGAGGTTTTTTCGATGAAATTAATGAAAAAAATTATGATATCAATGAAATATGAATCAAATCGAATATAGAATCAAAAATGGAAGTAAATGATATATAATAAATAAATTTTACATTTCTATTTAAAAAAGTAGCTTTTTGAGTGAAATAATATTACAAATTGAGGTTTTTTCGATGAAATTAATGAAAAAAATTATGATATCAATGAAATATGAATCAAATCGAATATAGAATCAAAAATGGAAGAAAATGATATATAATAAATAAATTTTACATTTCTATTTAAAAAAGTAGATTTTTGAGTGAAATAATATTACAAATTGAGGTTTTTTCGATGAAATTAATGAAAAAAATTATGATATCAATGAAATATGAATCAAATCGAATATAGAATCAAAAATGGAAGAAAATGATATATAATAAATAAATTTTACATTTCTATTTAAAAAAGTAGATTTTTGAGTGAAATAATATTACAAATTGAGGTTTTTTCGATGAAATTAATGAAAAAAATTATGATATCTATAAAATATGAATTAATTCTTGCTTAGGACCAGAAATGGATGAGAAAGATATATATTAAATAAATTTTACATTTCTATTTAAAAAAGTAGATTTTTGCGTGAAATAATATTACAAATTGAGGTTTTTTCGATGAAATTAATGAAAAAAATTATGATATCAATGAAATATGAATCAAATCGAATATAGAATCAAAAATGGAAGAAAATGATATATAATAAATAAATTTTACATTTCTATTTAAAAAAGTTGTTTTTTGAGTGAAATAATATGAGAAATTCTGTTTTTTACTATGAAATCAATGAAAAAAATTATGATATCGATAAAATATGAATTAATTCGTGATTAGGATCAGAAATGGAAGAGAATGATACATAATAAATAAATTTTACATTTTTATTTAAAAAAGTAGATTTTTGCGTGAAATAATATTACAAATTGAGGTTTTTTCGATGAAATTAATGAAAAAAATTATGATATCAATGAAATAATAATTAATTCTTGATTTGGACCACAAATGGAAGAGAATGATATATAATAAATAAATTTTACATTTCTATTTAAAAAAGTAGATTTTTTCGTGAAATAATATTACAAATTGAGGTTTTTTCGATGAAATTAATGAAAAAAATTATGATATCTATAAAATATGAATTAATTCTTGCTTAGGACCAGAAATGGAAGAGAATGATATATAATAAATAAATTTTACATTTCTATTTAAAAAAGTAGATTTTTGCTTGAAATAATATTACAAATTGAGGTTTTTTCGATGAATTTAATGAAAAAAATTATGATATCAATGAAATATGAATCAAATCGAATATAGAATCAAAAATGGAAGAAAATGATATATAATAAATAAATTTTACATTTCTATTTAAAAAAGTAGCTTTTTGAGTGAAATAATATTACAAATTGAGGTTTTTTCGATGAAATTAATGAAAAAAATTATGATATCAATGAAATATGAATCAAATCGAATATAGAATCAAAAATGGAAGAAAATGATATATAATAAATAAATTTTACATTTCTATTTAAAAAAGTAGATTTTTGAGTGAAATAATATTACAAATTGAGGTTTTTTCGATGAAATTAATGAAAAAAATTATGATATCAATGAAATATGAATCAAATCGAATATAGAATCAAAAATGGAAGAAAATGATATATAATAAATAAATTTTACATTTCTATTTAAAAAAGTAGATTTTTGAGTGAAATAATATTACAAATTGAGGTTTTTTCGATGAAATTAATGAAAAAAATTATGATATCTATAAAATATGAATTAATTCTTGCTTAGGACCAGAAATGGATGAGAAAGATATATATTAAATAAATTTTACATTTCTATTTAAAAAAGTAGATTTTTGCGTGAAATAATATTACAAATTGAGGTTTTTTCGATGAAATTAATGAAAAAAATTATGATATCAATGAAATATGAATCAAATCGAATATAGAATCAAAAATGGAAGAAAATGATATATAATAAATAAATTTTACATTTCTATTTAAAAAAGTTGTTTTTTGAGTGAAATAATATGAGAAATTCTGTTTTTTACTATGAAATCAATGAAAAAAATTATGATATCGATAAAATATGAATTAATTCGTGATTAGGATCAGAAATGGAAGAGAATGATACATAATAAATAAATTTTACATTTTTATTTAAAAAAGTAGATTTTTGCGTGAAATAATATTACAAATTGAGGTTTTTTCGATGAAATTAATGAAAAAAATTATGATATCAATGAAATAATAATTAATTCTTGATTTGGACCACAAATGGAAGAGAATGATATATAACAAATAAATTTTACATTTCTATTTAAAAAAGTAGATTTTTTCGTGAAATAATATTACAAATTGAGGTTTTTTCGATGAAATTAATGAAAAAAATTATGATATCTATAAAATATGAATTAATTCTTGCTTAGGACCAGAAATGGAAGGGAATAATATATAATAAATAAATTTTACATTTCTATTTAAAAAAGTAGATTTTTGCTTGAAATAATATTACAAATTGAGGTTTTTTCGATGAATTTAATGAAAAAAATTATGATATCAATGAAATATGAATCAAATCGAATATAGAATCAAAAATGGAAGAAAATGATATATAATAAATAAATTTTACATTTCTATTTAAAAAAGTAGCTTTTTGAGTGAAATAATATTACAAATTGAGGTTTTTTCGATGAAATTAATGAAAAAAATTATGATATCAATGAAATATGAATCAAATCGAATATAGAATCAAAAATGGAAGAAAATGATATATAATAAATAAATTTTACATTTCTATTTAAAAAAGTAGATTTTTGAGTGAAATAATATTACAAATTGAGGTTTTTTCGATGAAATTAATGAAAAAAATTATGATATCAATGAAATATGAATCAAATCGAATATAGAATCAAAAATGGAAGAAAATGATATATAATAAATAAATTTTACATTTCTATTTAAAAAAGTAGATTTTTGAGTGAAATAATATTACAAATTGAGGTTTTTTCGATGAAATTAATGAAAAAAATTATGATATCGATAAAATATGAATTAATTCTTGATTAGGACCAGAAATGGAAGAGAATGATATATAATAAATAAATTTTACATTTCTATTTAAAAAAGTAGCTTTTTGAGTGAAATAATATTACAAATTGAGGTTTTTTCGATGAAATTAATGAAAAAAATTATGATATCAATGAAATAATAATTAATTCTTGATTACGACCAGAAATGGAAGAGAATGATATATAATAAATAAATTTTACATTTCTATTTAAAAAAGTAGATTTTTGAGTGAAATAATATGAGAAATTCTGTTTTTTTCGATGAAATCAATGAAAAAAATTATGATATCGATAAAATATTAATTAATTCTTGATTAGGACCAGAAATGGAAGAGAATTATATATAATAAATAAATTTTACATTTCTATTTAAAAAAGTAGATTTTTTCGTGAAATAATATTACAAATTGAGGTTTTTTCGATGAAATTAATGAAAAAAATTATGATATCTATAAAATATGAATTAATTCTTGCTTAGGACCAGAAATGGAAGAGAATGATATATAATAAATAAATTTTACATTTCTATTTAAAAAAGTAGATTTTTGCGTGAAATAATATTACAAATTGAGGTTTTTTCGATGAAATTAATGAAAAAAATTATGATATCTATAAAATATGAATTAATTCTTGCTTAGGACCAGAAATGGATGAGAAAGATATATATTAAATAAATTTTACATTTCTATTTAAAAAAGTAGATTTTTGCGTGAAATAATATTACAAATTGAGGTTTTTTCGATGAAATTAATGAAAAAAATTATGATATCAATGAAATATGAATCAAATCGAATATAGAATCAAAAATGGAAGAAAATGATATATAATAAATAAATTTTACATTTCTATTTAAAAAAGTTGTTTTTTGAGTGAAATAATATGAGAAATTCTGTTTTTTACTATGAAATCAATGAAAAAAATTATGATATCGATAAAATATGAATTAATTCGTGATTAGGATCAGAAATGGAAGAGAATGATACATAATAAATAAATTTTACATTTCTATTTAAAAAAGTAGATTTTTTCGTGAAATAATATTACAAATTGAGGTTTTTTCGATGAAATTAATGAAAAAAATTATGATATCTATAAAATATGAATTAATTCTTGCTTAGGACCAGAAATGGAAGAGAATGATATATAATAAATAAATTTTACATTTCTATTTAAAAAAGTAGATTTTTGAGTGAAATAATATTACAAATTGAGGTTTTTTCGATGAAATTAATGAAAAAAATTATGATAACAATGAAATAATAATTAATTCTTGATTAGGACCAGAAAAGAAAGAGAATGATATATAATAAATAAATTTTAAATTTCTATTTAAAAAAGTAGATTTTTGCGTGAAATAATATTACAAATTGAGGTTTTTTCGATGAAATTAATGAAAAAAATTATGATATCAATGAAATAATAATTAATTCTTGATTTGGACCACAAATGGAAGAGAATGATATATAATAAATAAATTTTACATTTCTATTTAAAAAAGTAGATTTTTTCGTGAAATAATATTACAAATTGAGGTTTTTTCGATGAAATTAATGAAAAAAATTATGATATCTATAAAATATGAATTAATTCTTGCTTAGGACCAGAAATGGAAGAGAATGATATATAATAAATAAATTTTACATTTCTATTTAAAAAAGTAGATTTTTGCTTGAAATAATATTACAAATTGAGGTTTTTTCGATGAATTTAATGAAAAAAATTATGATATCAATGAAATATGAATCAAATCGAATATAGAATCAAAAATGGAAGAAAATGATATATAATAAATAAATTTTACATTTCTATTTAAAAAAGTAGCTTTTTGAGTGAAATAATATTACAAATTGAGGTTTTTTCGATGAAATTAATGAAAAAAATTTATGATATCAATGAAATATGAATCAATCGAATATAGAATCAAAAATGGAAGAAAATGATATATAATAAATAAATTTTACATTTCTATTTAAAAAAGTAGATTTTTGAGTGAAATAATATTACAAATTGAGGTTTTTTCGATGAAATTAATGAAAAAAATTATGATATCAATGAAATATGAATCAAATCGAATATAGAATCAAAAATGGAAGAAAATGATATATAATAAATAAATTTTACATTTCTATTTAAAAAAGTAGATTTTTGAGTGAAATAATATTACAAATTGAGGTTTTTTCGATGAAATTAATGAAAAAAATTATGATATCTATAAAATATGAATTAATTCTTGCTTAGGACCAGAAATGGATGAGAAAGATATATATTAAATAAATTTTACATTTCTATTTAAAAAAGTAGATTTTTGCGTGAAATAATATTACAAATTGAGGTTTTTTCGATGAAATTAATGAAAAAAATTATGATATCAATGAAATATGAATCAAATCGAATATAGAATCAAAAATGGAAGAAAATGATATATAATAAATAAATTTTACATTTCTATTTAAAAAAGTTGTTTTTTGAGTGAAATAATATGAGAAATTCTGTTTTTTACTATGAAATCAATGAAAAAAATTATGATATCGATAAAATATGAATTAATTCGTGATTAGGATCAGAAATGGAAGAGAATGATACATAATAAATAAATTTTACATTTTTATTTAAAAAAGTAGATTTTTGCGTGAAATAATATTACAAATTGAGGTTTTTTCGATGAAATTAATGAAAAAAATTATGATATCAATGAAATAATAATTAATTCTTGATTTGGACCACAAATGGAAGAGAATGATATATAATAAATAAATTTTACATTTCTATTTAAAAAAGTAGATTTTTTCGTGAAATAATATTACAAATTGAGGTTTTTTCGATGAAATTAATGAAAAAAATTATGATATCTATAAAATATGAATTAATTCTTGCTTAGGACCAGAAATGGAAGAGAATGATATATAATAAATAAATTTTACATTTCTATTTAAAAAAGTAGATTTTTGCTTGAAATAATATTACAAATTGAGGTTTTTTCGATGAATTTAATGAAAAAAATTATGATATCAATGAAATATGAATCAAATCGAATATAGAATCAAAAATGGAAGAAAATGATATATAATAAATAAATTTTACATTTCTATTTAAAAAAGTAGCTTTTTGAGTGAAATAATATTACAAATTGAGGTTTTTTCGATGAAATTAATGAAAAAAATTATGATATCAATGAAATATGAATCAAATCGAATATAGAATCAAAAATGGAAGAAAATGATATATAATAAATAAATTTTACATTTCTATTTAAAAAAGTAGATTTTTGAGTGAAATAATATTACAAATTGAGGTTTTTTCGATGAAATTAATGAAAAAAATTATGATATCAATGAAATATGAATCAAATCGAATATAGAATCAAAAATGGAAGAAAATGATATATAATAAATAAATTTTACATTTCTATTTAAAAAAGTAGATTTTTGAGTGAAATAATATTACAAATTGAGGTTTTTTCGATGAAATTAATGAAAAAAATTATGATATCGATAAAATATGAATTAATTCTTGATTAGGACCAGAAATGGAAGAGAATGATATATAATAAATAAATTTTACATTTCTATTTAAAAAAGTAGCTTTTTGAGTGAAATAATATTACAAATTGAGGTTTTTTCGATGAAATTAATGAAAAAAATTATGATATCAATGAAATAATAATTAATTCTTGATTAGGACCAGAAATGGAAGAGAATGATATATAATAAATAAATTTTACATTTCTATTTAAAAAAGTAGATTTTTGAGTGAAATAATATGAGAAATTCTGTTTTTTTCGATGAAATCAATGAAAAAAATTATGATATCGATAAAATATTAATTAATTCTTGATTAGGACCAGAAATGGAAGAGAATTATATATAATAAATAAATTTTACATTTCTATTTAAAAAAGTAGATTTTTTCGTGAAATAATATTACAAATTGAGGTTTTTTCGATGAAATTAATGAAAAAAATTATGATATCTATAAAATATGAATTAATTCTTGCTTAGGACCAGAAATGGAAGAGAATGATATATAATAAATAAATTTTACATTTCTATTTAAAAAAGTAGATTTTTGCGTGAAATAATATTACAAATTGAGGTTTTTTCGATGAAATTAATGAAAAAAATTATGATATCTATAAAATATGAATTAATTCTTGCTTAGGACCAGAAATGGATGAGAAAGATATATATTAAATAAATTTTACATTTCTATTTAAAAAAGTAGATTTTTGCGTGAAATAATATTACAAATTGAGGTTTTTTCGATGAAATTAATGAAAAAAATTATGATATCAATGAAATATGAATCAAATCGAATATAGAATCAAAAATGGAAGAAAATGATATATAAAAAATAAATTTTACATTTCTATTTAAAAAAGTTGTTTTTTGAGTGAAATAATATGAGAAATTCTGTTTTTTACTATGAAATCAATGAAAAAAATTATGATATCGATAAAATATGAATTAATTCGTGATTAGGATCAGAAATGGAAGAGAATGATACATAATAAATAAATTTTACATTTCTATTTAAAAAAGTAGATTTTTTCGTGAAATAATATTACAAATTGAGGTTTTTTCGATGAAATTAATGAAAAAAATTATGATATCTATAAAATATGAATTAATTCTTGCTTAGGACCAGAAATGGAAGAGAATGATATATAATAAATAAATTTTACATTTCTATTTAAAAAAGTAGATTTTTGCGTGAAATAATATTACAAATTGAGGTTTTTTCGATGAAATTAATGAAAAAAATTATGATATCTATAAAATATGAATTAATTCTTGCTTAGGACCAGAAATGGATGAGAAAGATATATATTAAATAAATTTTACATTTCTATTTAAAAAAGTAGATTTTTGCGTGAAATAATATTACAAATTGAGGTTTTTTCGATGAAATTAATGAAAAAAATTATGATATCAATGAAATATGAATCAAATCGAATATAGAATCAAAAATGGAAGAAAATGATATATAATAAATAAATTTTACATTTCTATTTAAAAAAGTAGCTTTTTGAGTGAAATAATATTACAAATTGAGGTTTTTTCGATGAAATTAATGAAAAAAATTATGATATCAATGAAATATGAATCAAATCGAATATAGAATCAAAAATGGAAGAAAATGATATATAATAAATAAATTTTACATTTCTATTTAAAAAAGTAGATTTTTGAGTGAAATAATATTACAAATTGAGGTTTTTTCGATGAAATTAATGAAAAAAATTATGATATCAATGAAATATGAATCAAATCGAATATAGAATCAAAAATGGAAGAAAATGATATATAATAAATAAATTTTACATTTCTATTTAAAAAAGTAGATTTTTGAGTGAAATAATATTACAAATTGAGGTTTTTTCGATGAAATTAATGAAAAAAATTATGATATCTATAAAATATGAATTAATTCTTGCTTAGGACCAGAAATGGATGAGAAAGATATATATTAAATAAATTTTACATTTCTATTTAAAAAAGTAGATTTTTGCGTGAAATAATATTACAAATTGAGGTTTTTTCGATGAAATTAATGAAAAAAATTATGATATCAATGAAATATGAATCAAATCGAATATAGAATCAAAAATGGAAGAAAATGATATATAATAAATAAATTTTACATTTCTATTTAAAAAAGTTGTTTTTTGAGTGAAATAATATGAGAAATTCTGTTTTTTACTATGAAATCAATGAAAAAAATTATGATATCGATAAAATATGAATTAATTCGTGATTAGGATCAGAAATGGAAGAGAATGATACATAATAAATAAATTTTACATTTTTATTTAAAAAAGTAGATTTTTGCGTGAAATAATATTACAAATTGAGGTTTTTTCGATGAAATTAATGAAAAAAATTATGATATCAATGAAATAATAATTAATTCTTGATTTGGACCACAAATGGAAGAGAATGATATATAATAAATAAATTTTACATTTCTATTTAAAAAAGTAGATTTTTTCGTGAAATAATATTACAAATTGAGGTTTTTTCGATGAAATTAATGAAAAAAATTATGATATCTATAAAATATGAATTAATTCTTGCTTAGGACCAGAAATGGAAGAGAATGATATATAATAAATAAATTTTACATTTCTATTTAAAAAAGTAGATTTTTGCTTGAAATAATATTACAAATTGAGGTTTTTTCGATGAATTTAATGAAAAAAATTATGATATCAATGAAATATGAATCAAATCGAATATAGAATCAAAAATGGAAGAAAATGATATATAATAAATAAATTTTACATTTCTATTTAAAAAAGTAGCTTTTTGAGTGAAATAATATTACAAATTGAGGTTTTTTCGATGAAATTAATGAAAAAAATTATGATATCAATGAAATATGAATCAAATCGAATATAGAATCAAAAATGGAAGAAAATGATATATAATAAATAAATTTTACATTTCTATTTAAAAAAGTAGATTTTTGAGTGAAATAATATTACAAATTGAGGTTTTTTCGATGAAATTAATGAAAAAAATTATGATATCAATGAAATATGAATCAAATCGAATATAGAATCAAAAATGGAAGAAAATGATATATAATAAATAAATTTTACATTTCTATTTAAAAAAGTAGATTTTTGAGTGAAATAATATTACAAATTGAGGTTTTTTCGATGAAATTAATGAAAAAAATTATGATATCTATAAAATATGAATTAATTCTTGCTTAGGACCAGAAATGGATGAGAAAGATATATATTAAATAAATTTTACATTTCTATTTAAAAAAGTAGATTTTTGCGTGAAATAATATTACAAATTGAGGTTTTTTCGATGAAATTAATGAAAAAAATTATGATATCAATGAAATATGAATCAAATCGAATATAGAATCAAAAATGGAAGAAAATGATATATAATAAATAAATTTTACATTTCTATTTAAAAAAGTTGTTTTTTGAGTGAAATAATATGAGAAATTCTGTTTTTTACTATGAAATCAATGAAAAAAATTATGATATCGATAAAATATGAATTAATTCGTGATTAGGATCAGAAATGGAAGAGAATGATACATAATAAATAAATTTTACATTTTTATTTAAAAAAGTAGATTTTTGCGTGAAATAATATTACAAATTGAGGTTTTTTCGATGAAATTAATGAAAAAAATTATGATATCAATGAAATAATAATTAATTCTTGATTTGGACCACAAATGGAAGAGAATGATATATAACAAATAAATTTTACATTTCTATTTAAAAAAGTAGATTTTTTCGTGAAATAATATTACAAATTGAGGTTTTTTCGATGAAATTAATGAAAAAAATTATGATATCTATAAAATATGAATTAATTCTTGCTTAGGACCAGAAATGGAAGGGAATAATATATAATAAATAAATTTTACATTTCTATTTAAAAAAGTAGATTTTTGCTTGAAATAATATTACAAATTGAGGTTTTTTCGATGAATTTAATGAAAAAAATTATGATATCAATGAAATATGAATCAAATCGAATATAGAATCAAAAATGGAAGAAAATGATATATAATAAATAAATTTTACATTTCTATTTAAAAAAGTAGCTTTTTGAGTGAAATAATATTACAAATTGAGGTTTTTTCGATGAAATTAATGAAAAAAATTATGATATCAATGAAATATGAATCAAATCGAATATAGAATCAAAAATGGAAGAAAATGATATATAATAAATAAATTTTACATTTCTATTTAAAAAAGTAGATTTTTGAGTGAAATAATATTACAAATTGAGGTTTTTTCGATGAAATTAATGAAAAAAATTATGATATCAATGAAATATGAATCAAATCGAATATAGAATCAAAAATGGAAGAAAATGATATATAATAAATAAATTTTACATTTCTATTTAAAAAAGTAGATTTTTGAGTGAAATAATATTACAAATTGAGGTTTTTTCGATGAAATTAATGAAAAAAATTATGATATCGATAAAATATGAATTAATTCTTGATTAGGACCAGAAATGGAAGAGAATGATATATAATAAATAAATTTTACATTTCTATTTAAAAAAGTAGCTTTTTGAGTGAAATAATATTACAAATTGAGGTTTTTTCGATGAAATTAATGAAAAAAATTATGATATCAATGAAATAATAATTAATTCTTGATTACGACCAGAAATGGAAGAGAATGATATATAATAAATAAATTTTACATTTCTATTTAAAAAAGTAGATTTTTGAGTGAAATAATATGAGAAATTCTGTTTTTTTCGATGAAATCAATGAAAAAAATTATGATATCGATAAAATATTAATTAATTCTTGATTAGGACCAGAAATGGAAGAGAATTATATATAATAAATAAATTTTACATTTCTATTTAAAAAAGTAGATTTTTTCGTGAAATAATATTACAAATTGAGGTTTTTTCGATGAAATTAATGAAAAAAATTATGATATCTATAAAATATGAATTAATTCTTGCTTAGGACCAGAAATGGAAGAGAATGATATATAATAAATAAATTTTACATTTCTATTTAAAAAAGTAGATTTTTGCGTGAAATAATATTACAAATTGAGGTTTTTTCGATGAAATTAATGAAAAAAATTATGATATCTATAAAATATGAATTAATTCTTGCTTAGGACCAGAAATGGATGAGAAAGATATATATTAAATAAATTTTACATTTCTATTTAAAAAAGTAGATTTTTGCGTGAAATAATATTACAAATTGAGGTTTTTTCGATGAAATTAATGAAAAAAATTATGATATCAATGAAATATGAATCAAATCGAATATAGAATCAAAAATGGAAGAAAATGATATATAATAAATAAATTTTACATTTCTATTTAAAAAAGTTGTTTTTTGAGTGAAATAATATGAGAAATTCTGTTTTTTACTATGAAATCAATGAAAAAAATTATGATATCGATAAAATATGAATTAATTCGTGATTAGGATCAGAAATGGAAGAGAATGATACATAATAAATAAATTTTACATTTCTATTTAAAAAAGTAGATTTTTTCGTGAAATAATATTACAAATTGAGGTTTTTTCGATGAAATTAATGAAAAAAATTATGATATCTATAAAATATGAATTAATTCTTGCTTAGGACCAGAAATGGAAGAGAATGATATATAATAAATAAATTTTACATTTCTATTTAAAAAAGTAGATTTTTGCGTGAAATAATATTACAAATTGAGGTTTTTTCGATGAAATTAATGAAAAAAATTATGATATCTATAAAATATGAATTAATTCTTGCTTAGGACCAGAAATGGATGAGAAAGATATATATTAAATAAATTTTACATTTCTATTTAAAAAAGTAGATTTTTGCGTGAAATAATATTACAAATTGAGGTTTTTTCGATGAAATTAATGAAAAAAATTATGATATCAATGAAATATGAATCAAATCGAATATAGAATCAAAAATGGAAGAAAATGATATATAATAAATAAATTTTACATTTCTATTTAAAAAAGTTGTTTTTTGAGTGAAATAATATGAGAAATTCTGTTTTTTACTATGAAATCAATGAAAAAAATTATGATATCGATAAAATATGAATTAATTCGTGATTAGGATCAGAAATGGAAGAGAATGATACATAATAAATAAATTTTACATTTTTATTTAAAAAAGTAGATTTTTGCGTGAAATAATATTACAAATTGAGGTTTTTTCGATGAAATTAATGAAAAAAATTATGATATCAATGAAATAATAATTAATTCTTGATTTGGACCACAAATGGAAGAGAATGATATATAATAAATAAATTTTACATTTCTATTTAAAAAAGTAGATTTTTTCGTGAAATAATATTACAAATTGAGGTTTTTTCGATGAAATTAATGAAAAAAATTATGATATCTATAAAATATGAATTAATTCTTGCTTAGGACCAGAAATGGAAGAGAATGATATATAATAAATAAATTTTACATTTCTATTTAAAAAAGTAGATTTTTGCTTGAAATAATATTACAAATTGAGGTTTTTTCGATGAATTTAATGAAAAAAATTATGATATCAATGAAATATGAATCAAATCGAATATAGAATCAAAAATGGAAGAAAATGATATATAATAAATAAATTTTACATTTCTATTTAAAAAAGTAGCTTTTTGAGTGAAATAATATTACAAATTGAGGTTTTTTCGATGAAATTAATGAAAAAAATTATGATATCAATGAAATATGAATCAAATCGAATATAGAATCAAAAATGGAAGAAAATGATATATAATAAATAAATTTTACATTTCTATTTAAAAAAGTAGATTTTTGAGTGAAATAATATTACAAATTGAGGTTTTTTCGATGAAATTAATGAAAAAAATTATGATATCAATGAAATATGAATCAAATCGAATATAGAATCAAAAATGGAAGAAAATGATATATAATAAATAAATTTTACATTTCTATTTAAAAAAGTAGATTTTTGAGTGAAATAATATTACAAATTGAGGTTTTTTCGATGAAATTAATGAAAAAAATTATGATATCGATAAAATATGAATTAATTCTTGATTAGGACCAGAAATGGAAGAGAATGATATATAATAAATAAATTTTACATTTCTATTTAAAAAAGTAGCTTTTTGAGTGAAATAATATTACAAATTGAGGTTTTTTCGATGAAATTAATGAAAAAAATTATGATATCAATGAAATAATAATTAATTCTTGATTAGGACCAGAAATGGAAGAGAATGATATATAATAAATAAATTTTACATTTCTATTTAAAAAAGTAGATTTTTGAGTGAAATAATATGAGAAATTCTGTTTTTTTCGATGAAATCAATGAAAAAAATTATGATATCGATAAAATATTAATTAATTCTTGATTAGGACCAGAAATGGAAGAGAATTATATATAATAAATAAATTTTACATTTCTATTTAAGAAAGTACGATTTTGCCTTAATTAATATGAGAAATTCTGTTTTTTTCTATGAAATCAATGAAAAAAATTATGATATCAATGAAATATGAATAAAATCGAATATAGGATCAAAATTGGAAGAAAAATATATATAAATAATAAATTTTATATTTCTATTTAAAAAAGTATGATTTTGCCTGAATTAATATGAGAAATTCTGTTTTTTTCTATGAAATCAATGAAAAAAATTATAATATCGGTAAAATATGAATTAATTCGTGATTAGGACCAGAAATGGAAGAGAATGATACATAATAAATAAATTTTACATTTCTATTTAAAAATGTAGCTTTTTGCGTGAAATAATATTACAAATTAAGGTTTTTTCGATGAAATTAATGAAAAAAATTATGATATCAATGAAATAATAATTAATTCTTGATTTGGACCACAAATGGAAGAGAAAGATATATAATAAATAAATTTTACATTTCTATTTAAAAAAGTAGATTTTTTCGTGAAATAATATTACAAATTGAGGTTTTTTCGATGAAATTAATGAAAAAAATTATGATATCGATAAAATATGAATTAATTCTTGATTAGGACCAGAAATGGAAGAGAATGATATATAATAAATAAATTTTACATTTCTATTTAAAAAAGTAGATTTTTGCGTGAAATAATATTACAAATTGAGGTGTTTTCGATGAAATTAATGAAAAAAATTATGATATCAATGAAATAATAATTAATTCTTGATTTGGACCACAAATGGAAGAGAATGATATATAATAAATAAATTTTACATTTCTATTTAAAAAAGTAGATTTTTTCGTGAAATAATATTACAAATTGAGGTTTTTTCGATGAAATTAATGAAAAAAATTATGATATCGATAAAATATGAATTAATTCTTGATTAGGACCAGAAATGGAAGAGAATGATATATAATAAATAAATTTTACATTTCTATTTAAAAAAGTAGCTTTTTGCGTGAAAAAATATTACAAATTAAGGTTTTTTCGAAGAAAATAATGAAAAAAATTATGATATCGATAAAATATGAATTAATTCGTGATTAGGATCAGAAATGGAAGAGAATGATATATAATAAATAAATTTTACATTTCTATTTAAAAAGTAGCTTTTTGAGTGAAATAATATTACAAATTGAGGTTTTTTCGATGAAATTAATGAAAAAAATTATGATATCAATGAAATATGAATCAAATCGAATATAGAATCAAAAATGGAAGAAAATGTTATATAATAAATAAATTTTACATTTCTATTTAAAAAAGTAGATTTTTGCGTGAAATAATATTACAAATTGAGGTTTTTTCGATGAAATTAATGAAAAAAATTATGATATCAATGAAATAATAATTAATTCTTGATTAGGACCAGAAATGGAAGAGAATGATATATAATAAATAAATTTTACATTTCTATTTAAAAAAGTAGCTTTTTGCGTGAAAAAATATTACAAATTAAGGTTTTTTCGATGAAAATAATGAAAAAAATTATGATATCGATAAAATATGAATTAATTCGTGATTAGGATCAGAAATGGAAGAGAATGATACATAATAAATAAATTTTACATTTCTATTTAAAAAAGTAGCTTTTTGAGTGAAATAATATTACAAATTGAGGTTTTTTCGATGAAATTAATGAAAAAAATTATGATATCAATGAAATATGAATCAAATCGAATATAGAATCAAAAATGGAAGAAAATGATATATAATAAATAACTTTTACATTTCTATTTAAAAAAGTAGATTTTTACGTGAAATAATATTACAAATTGAGGTTTTTTCGATGAAATTAATGAAAAAAATTATGATATCTATAAAATATGAATTTATTCGTGATTAGGATCAGAAATGGAAGAGAATGATATATAATAAATAAATTTTACATTTCTATTTAAAAAAGTAGATTTTTGCGTGAAATAATATTACAAATTGAGGTTTTTTCGATGAAATTAATGAAAAAAATTATGATATCAATGAAATAATAATTAATTCTTGATTTGGACCACAAATGGAAGAGAATGATATATAATAAATAAATTTTACATTTCTATTTAAAAAAGTAGCTTTTTGCGTGAAAAAATATTACAAATTAAGGTTTTTTCGATGAAAATAATGAAAAAAATTATGATATCGATAAAATATGAATTAATTCGTGATTAGGATCAGAAATGGAAGAGAATGATACATAATAAATAAATTTTACATTTCTATTTAAAAAAGTAGCTTTTTGAGTGAAATAATATGAGAAATTCTGTTTTTTACTATGAAATCAATGAAAAAAATTATGATATCGATAAAATATGAATTAATTCTTGATTAGGACCAGAAATGGAAGAGAATGATATATAATAAATAAATTTTACATTTCTATTTAAAAAAGTAGATTTTTGCGTGAAATAATATTACAAATTGAGGTTTTTTCGATGAAATTAATGAAAAAAATTATGATATCAATGAAATATGAATCAAATCGAATATAGAATCAAAAATGGAAGAAAATGATACATAATAAATAAATTTTACATTTCTATTTAAAAATGTAGATTTTTGAGTGAAATAATATTACAAATTGAGGTTTTAATAGTAAAATAGAGTATAATATTTCTTGATCATTACATTTTGGTATTTTATTTTCATTGCTAGATTATTATTGAATATTTTTAATTATAATGAAACTTGAGAAAATGCAAAAATAGAGACTTGAGACAATTTATAAAAATTAACGGTATAAAACTATAGATAAATGACCAATATATACATTCATTATTACTATTAATTTAAATTAATTGATTTATTTGTTTTTTTTATTATTAAGTTCATTTATTAATTTTTTTAGATCATAGTTATTTTCCTTAATAGAAACTTAAATTCTGTGGTGCTAGGGTATTTGAAAATTATTCGCCGCAATATGAAGATTTCGCTTACAGTTTCTGTCATGTCCGACCTCCATCCAACAGTTATTTTCCCTCAAGTTTTTTGCTTCTCTTAATCATGTGATCTATATATTTAATTTTTTTTGATTCATTATAATAAAATTTAAACAAATAAAAATTTTTACTTTGTTAATTTATATAAATTTCAATATAAACTGATTGTGAGTGATACGCTTAGCCAATACTCTGCATAATTTGTGTACAAAAATATTGAATGTTCTTAGCGAGATTTGATATAATGTTGTACGATTTGTCCTAAATCTGAATTAGAAGAAAATTATAAATTGCATTAAAATGAGACCTTTTAGAATAAATTATTTAATTGAAATGATATTTAAATATAAGAATTTAAAAAAATATTATATTCTTTGTTTGGCAATTGTTATTTAATTATGTGCAACATGATTCGACTTGCACAGAGCATCGTTATTTTTTATTAATATCACATAATAAAAATGAATCTTTTAAACATAATAAATAAAAAAGACATTTTAATAAATTTAAAAAATATACCCAATTTAAAAATGTCAAAAATTTAAAACAACTTTATATCATCATATTTTAATTTTTATATAATATATATATGTAAATAACATTTGTATAATTTGAATTATTTAATTAGTTAGTTATTTAATTTTCTTGTATATTTTAAGTTGCCGGACTGAAATTCGTTTATGTTATAATATAATATATTTTTCTTTTCATAGAAAATTCATTCTAATTTATAAATCTTTTTAATATATTAAATTTTGTTATATTATATTTCATTGATAAAACAAATAACTATAAAAATCGATTTGCTTGTATTTAAGGTAAGCAAATCGCTCTTAAAATTGTATATTTTTTATCTTATTTTAATTAATAAAATTTGCTTGTATTTAAGGTACATCGATTTGGTTATTTAATTTATAATCCTAATCTCCATATTATCGATTTATAATATAGTATATATAGGTACATCGATTTGGTTATTTAATTTATAATCCTAATCTCTATATTATAAATCGATAATATGGAGATCTCTATATTATAAATCGATAATATGGAGATTAGGATTATAAATTTAATAACCAAATCGATGTACCTTAAATACAAGCAAATTTTATTAATTAAAATAAGATAAAAAATATACAATTTTAAGAGCGATTTGCTTACCTTAAATACAAGCAAATCGATTTTTATAGTTATTTGTTTTATCAATGAAATATAATATAACAAAATTTAATATATTAAAAAGATTTATAAATTAGAATGAATTTTCTATGAAAAGAAAAATATATTATATTATAACATAAACGAATTTCAGTCCGGCAACTTAAAATATACAAGAAAATTAAATAACTAACTAATTAAATAATTCAAATTATACAAATGTTATTTACATCTCCCCCTCTTGCAGAGAACAATTTTAAAAATTGTTCAGTGGAACTTTACTAAAACACGGAATAAGTTGAGAACTATGAAACACACTTGGTCCATAACGTCTTTTTCCTATATCAATTTCGTACATTGTGTTTGATAATTTACATATCACTTTATATGGTCCTCTTCTTATAGGGTCCAATTTATTCCGATTTATTTTATTTCCTGTTTCGACATAAACCCAATCATTTATTTTAAAGGTATGTTCTTGTTTCTTTTTATCAATTCGATCTTTATTAATATTATGATTTTTTTTAGAATTTTCTAATGCTGTTTTCCTGTCTTCCGTTAAATTTCTTCTCACTTTTAATTCTTCCGGTACTATTGATAGCTCTTTTCCATTTAATAAATATGCTGGTGAAAATTTCGTGACACTGTGTACGGTTTGATTATAATTTTCAGCACATTCTAATGCAATCATAGCCCATGATCTTGTTTTTTCTTCTTGTAACTTGCATCTGATTCTATTGACCAAAGTCTGATTCAATCGCTCATTAAGGCCGTTTGAAAATGGGCAATCTGTGGCAGTGAAAACTAATAAGATGTTATGTTTTTTTAAATATGATTTAAATTCTTCAGAATTGATACTGCCATACCTATCTGCTAAAATAATCTTTATTTTGTGTTTTTTCACTATAGGGTCTATTAATTTTATAAAATCTTGGGCTTTTTGTTCAGATGACGGATAAACAAAGGCATATCTACTAAAGTGATCCACAAGTAAATGCAAATATTTTTTTTGTGAATTATTTCCAGAAAATCCGCCAATTGTATCAATAGCCATTATTTCAAAAGGTTCACTTGCTGGACCTATCTGTGATAACCGCCCAATTTCTCTACATCTTCTAGATTTGTTTCTTTTACAAATATCACACTTCATACATAATTCTCTTATATGTCTATCCATTCTTTTAAAATAATAAAAGGGACGAATCTTGGCAGCTAAATGACCGATTCCTATATGACCATAAAACTTGTGAACTCTTTCAATGAGCTTCAAACCAAAATCTTCTGAAATTAAAATTCTTTCTCTTTTTCCAATTTGCTTATATACTAAACCATTTTTTATAATTTTATCCTTCATATTTAAAATTTCTCTTTTATTAAGTTTTTGATTTTCAGTAACATCTTCTATTGAAACTAAATTAACAATTTTAATCTCGTCCTCCTCCCCCTCAAAACATTCCAACACAGGGTTTCTCGAAAGCGCATCAGCTTCCACATTTTCTTTGCCTGGTGAGTATTTTATTTGAAAATCATATTGGGACAAATAATACACTAGGTGGCCTAATTCTTCGTCAGTCCTTGATTTTATCTTCAAATTCTCCAAGGGTTTATGGTCTGTAAAAACCAAAAACTTATGACCTATCAACCAATGTTGCCAATATTGCACTGCTTCCTTAATCGCAAGACATTCTAAATAAATTGCCTTCTTTTTTCTTTGTGTTGGTGTTAATTTTTTTGAATAATATGCAACTGGAAGTAATTCTCCATTTTCCTGAACTTGTTTTAAGATTGCTCCCACGCCCACGCCACTTGCGTCTGTAAATAACATAGTTGGACGGTTGGGTCAAAAATTGCTAAAATAGGACTCTCACATAGATATTTTTTTACTTTTGCAAATGTTTCGTCACATTCATTTGTCCATAAAAAAGGAGAATTCTTTCTTAATAAAATATGAAGAGGTTCGAGTAATTTTATACTATTGGGTATATATTTATAATAAAAATTTATCTTGCCTAAAAACTGTCTAATATTTTTTTTATTTTTAGGTTTTGGAAACTCCCTTATTGATCTAAGATTATCATGATGCGGTTTAACTGTATTATACCCAAGAACATGTCCCAGGTATCTAACTGTGTCCTGGGCAAAAACGCACTTTGATAACTTTAATTTAAACCCTTCTTGATTAATTATTTGCATAACTCTTTCTACATGCTTCAAATGTTCTTCAAAATTTCTTGAAAATATTAGAATGTCATCTATATAATTAAGACAAAAATCCTGTAGCCCATTACGTCTAATGGCATTTGCCAAAACTCTTTGGAAAACCGCTGGACTTATTTTCAGACCAAACGGGAGTCTTGTCCACTGATAGTGAGAATTTTGTGTTACAAAAGCAAGTTTATATCTGTCTTTTGCTCTTATTGGAATAGACCAAAAGGCCGAATTTATATCTAATACAGTATAAAACTTACAATTTCTTGTTTTCACTATAGTGTCGTCAATTCTTGGAAACGGTTGTGATTCCGGAACCAATATCTTATTCAATTCTCGAAAGTCAATGCATAGCCTCGTACGCTTTCCATCTTCTTTCTTAAATGCTAACGTCACAGGTGCCCCAAAAGGAGACTTAGATTCTTCTATTAATCCTTTTTCTAGCAAATTTGATATTTGATTTTCAATCTCTGCTTGATCTATAATAGAGCACCTGTAAGGCTTTTTCGATATATATTTATTTTCTATTAATTTTATATGAGCTTCGTGAGTTTTCACAAGACCTACATCATATTTATTTGTCGCAAAACACTGTTTATATTTGCTTATCAATCCTATAAATTTATTTTTTTTTTCTTCGTCTAAATGTTTAATTATTCTTTCGATCTCAACGACATTTACACTATCATTAACATCAAAGCCATATCTATTCACCATTTCAACCTTACCATCATTCATTCTCTGATATATTTTTAGACGATCATCTTGTATTAATCTAAATTTTTTTATTGCATCTAACCCTAGAAGTATGTCATAAGAAAAATTATTATTCTTTATAACATAGACCTCTATCTCTCTTTCTATCTTATTTATTTTGAGTGAAATTTTTATTTTATTAAAACTTTTTTCCACACCACTAATTGTTTTAAATATTTGTTCATCATTTATTATATTATCTTGAACATCTTCTAAGATCTTTGAATTGATTAGCGTAACATTAGACCCGCTATCATATATTCCTTGTATTGATTTCTTTTTATTAAGAATCATTTTTAAACGAATTAGTGGTGTAACAGCCCGTTTTTTGGCTCATGTTCATCATTTTCATACGAGTAATCTATTTCTGTTGAGTTCACTCTCTTCATATTATTTTGTTTACTATTTCTACATGCTTCTTCGGGATGAAATCTCCCACGCATTCCTAATAACTCACAAATTCTGCATGGTTTCTTCTCCAATTGTTTACGCATATTTTGGAAATTATTTGTTGAAAATTCCCTATTATTTTGTGTAAGTCTAGGTTCTTTATGTTTTTTTTTTTTTTTTTCTAAATTTTCCTCTTGTGTTTCTTCTTCAAGATACTCTCCATTAAATACGACATTTTTATCTTCATCCAAATATTTACAAATTAAATCTGGTGGTAGACTTACTGTGATATTACGATATTGACCCTGTTTCTTCAAACTTTTACAACAGCTTTTCACCTTTGCCATTTTAAATAATTCTTGGTGTTTTTCTTTATCCTGTTGATCCTCAGGTAATATATATGAATTTTCTTCGATGATTATTTTCTTAATTTTAGTAACTAAAACATCTCCACTTTTTTCCATTTCAATTCTAAATTTAATTTCAAATGGCTCCATTTTTGTTTTCTTTCAAAAATCGATTTATAATATGGAGATTAGGATTATAAATTAAATAACCAAATCGATGTACCTTAAATACAAGCAAATTTTATTAATTAAAATAAGATAAAAAATATACAATTTTAAGAGCGATTTGCTTACCTTAAATACAAGCAAATCGATTTTTATAGTTATTTGTTTTCTAAATGAAATATAATATAACAAAATTTAATATTAAAAAGATTTATAAATTAGAATGAATTTTCTATGAAAAGAAAAATATATCATATTATAACATAAACGAATTTCAGTCCGGCAACTTAAAATATACAAGAAAATTAAATAACTAACTAATTAAATAATTCAAATTATACAAATGTTATTTACCCTTGGAGAATTTGAAGATAAAATCAAGGACTGACGAAGAATTAGGCCACCTAGTGTATTATTTGTCCCAATATGATTTTCAAATAAAATACTCACCAGGCAAAGAAAATGTGGAAGCTGATGCGCTTTCGAGAAACCCTGTGTTGGAATGTTTTGAGGGGGAGGAGGACGAGATTAAAATTGTTAATTTAGTTTCAATAGAAGATGTTACTGAAAATCAAAAACTTAATAAAAGAGAAATTTTAAATATGAAGGATAAAATTATAAAAAATGGTTTAGTATATAAGCAAATTGGAAAAAGAGAAAGAATTTTAATTTCAGAAGATTTTGGTTTGAAGCTCATTGAAAGAGTTCACAAGTTTTATGGTCATATAGGAATCGGTCATTTAGCTGCCAAGATTCGTCCCTTTTATTATTTTAAAAGAATGGATAGACATATAAGAGAATTATGTATGAAGTGTGATATTTGTAAAAGAAACAAATCTAGAAGATGTAGAGAAATTGGGCGGTTATCACAGATAGGTCCAGCAAGTGAACCTTTTGAAATAATGGCTATTGATACAATTGGCGGATTTTCTGGAAATAATTCACAAAAAAAATATTTGCATTTACTTGTGGATCACTTTAGTAGATATGCCTTTGTTTATCCGTCATCTGAACAAAAAGCCCAAGATTTTATAAAATTAATAGACCCTATAGTGAAAAAACACAAAATAAAGATTATTTTAGCAGATAGGTATGGCAGTATCAATTCTGAAGAATTTAAATCATATTTAAAAAAACATAACATCTTATTAGTTTTCACTGCCACAGATTGCCCATTTTCAAACGGCCTTAATGAGCGATTGAATCAGACTTTGGTCAATAGAATCAGATGCAAGTTACAAGAAGAAAAAACAAGATCATGGGCTATGATTGCATTAGAATGTGCTGAAAATTATAATCAAACCGTACACAGTGTCACGAAATTTTCACCAGCATATTTATTAAATGGAAAAGAGCTATCAATAGTACCGGAAGAATTAAAAGTGAGAAGAAATTTAACGGAAGACAGGAAAACAGCATTAGAAAATTCTAAAAAAAATCATAATATTAATAAAGATCGAATTGATAAAAAGAAACAAGAACATACCTTTAAAATAAATGATTGGGTTTATGTCGAAACAGGAAATAAAATAAATCGGAATAAATTGGACCCTATAAGAAGAGGACCATATAAAGTGATATGTAAATTATCAAACACAATGTACGAAATTGATATAGGAAAAAGACGTTATGGACCAAGTGTGTTTCATAGTTCTCAACTTATTCCGTGTTTTAGTAAAGTTCCACTGAACAATTTTTAAAATTGTTCTCTGCAAGAGGGGGAGATGTAAATAACATTTGTATAATTTGAATTATTTAATTAGTTAGTTATTTAATTTTCTTGTATATTTTAAGTTGCCGGACTGAAATTCGTTTATGTTATAATATAATATATTTTTCTTTTCATAGAAAATTCATTCTAATTTATAAATCTTTTTAATATATTAAATTTTGTTATATTATATTTCATTGATAAAACAAATAACTATAAAAATCGATTTGCTTGTATTTAAGGTAAGCAAATCGCTCTTAAAATTGTATATTTTTTATCTTATTTTAATTAATAAAATTTGCTTGTATTTAAGGTACATCGATTTGGTTATTTAATTTATAATCCTAATCTCTATATTATATATATATATATATATTTAGTTAATTAATAATAGAGTAATTAAATTAAAATAAAAAACAAAGATAATATAATTCAGTCATTTTAATTAAGGTTAAATAATATTTCTTTTTATTATTCAATGATAAAATTTATATATTATTATATATATATTATAGAAAAGAAGAAATATTCAATTAAATAAAAAATAATTTAAGATAAAAATATGATCTAATAAATATTTTAATTAAATTGAGAACTTTTAGAATAAATTATTTAATTGAATTGATATTTGTATATTAGAATTTAAAATAAAAAGTGAAATATTATAATAATTCTTCGATTGGGAATCGCTATGATAATTCATTGTTTGAAATGATTCCGCTAGGCCGACAGTGAGCCGCGAGCTGCTCTTGAATGAACAACACGGAGAATTATATAAACTTTAAAAAATTAATTTCTGCGGTTATTGATAAGATATTAATAAAATTTATAGCCTATGTTACTCTAGAGGTATATAAGAATATTGTGATGTAATTTCAAAGAAATCGGTTCAGCCAATTCTGAGTCTATAAAATAGTAATTTTCCGGACAGACAGACCGACAGACAGACAGACCGACAGACCGACAGACAGACAGACGTGAAAAATTCTAAAGTCACTTTTGGATTCTAGAGGTCATGAAACGCGAAGATATGCAAAAATTTTTAAATTCAGAGCAATGTGCAGACAAAAACCTTTTTTTATATATATAAAGATAAAGATAATATATATATATGTAAGACCAGACTGTGACGTCATGAATGGCTGGATGACGTCATTTAATTTTAAATTAAGAACAGCTAATAAAGATGATTTTTCTCGAGGATAAAACCAATACAAAGTACATGATTCGTGGTGATATGTAAAAAATCTCCTCATGTGAAATTTGGTGTGAAAATAACCCTTCCCCCTTCCTATCGTCGATCGCTAATACTACCACTTCCGGTTTCCGGATTTGCATCAAAAGTTGATCAATTCATCCCACTGATGCATTAAGTAAATCCACCAAATTTCATCAAAATCCGTTGAGCCGTTCAGGCTGTACACATCTATACGGACGGACAGACGGACGGACACCATGCAAAAAATACTTTTTTTCTGTTAAGAAAATGCATGATTCGTGGAGATATGTAAAAATCTCCACATGTGAAATTTGGTATGAAAACAATACCTCCCTTACTATCGTCGGTCTGTAAAAATAGAGATGATGATTGTCTCATGTCAATCTAATGGGATCTTTTCCTTATGCCAATTTTCTGATTATCATTTCTACCTCATATAACGTTAGTTCTTAAAAATTAATTTCTGCTGAGTCTACTGATTGTATTTCTGTTTTCTTACTTCCATTTGGATCTAATAATTTTTCAAAATTGTCCCTCCATCTTTTTTTAATATCATCAACATCTATAAAATAATGAAATGGTTTCTCAAATATTCTTTGCAGAATATTTATCTTTTTTGAAAATTCAGTCTATTTTGAAGATATAGGCTTTTTAGTAGATTGAAATAAATAAAAATGTTGGCTAATGAAATATGTGAAGGAATTGGGATTTTTAATTTTGTTTTTATTAATTTCGATAAAAAACCAGTGAGTATTTAAATTTATCATCAGGGTTCATAATAATTTAAGACAAAATTATTAGAAATATGTTCTTTAAAATTTTAAATATATTTTCAATATTTTTATTATTAAGTTTAGATAGGATTATTTAACTTCAAAAAATCTAATTCTAATTAAAATTTTTCCTAATTAATACACTTTACTTAACTCACACTGTCCGGTAGTTTGTCCGCGGCATTTTATAATCGATATTTCAACAACTTCCCGTCATTCAATCAACTTGAAATTTTGCATACACGCTTGCTCCTGCTAATAATACACGAATCAATTGAAAAATCCACTGAATTATTTATCTATTAGTGGTAATTAATTAACTAAACTTTCATATGCGGTTGTCTTATATATATATATATGTAAATAAACATACACATACATATTATATATATATATATATATATATATGTATGTAAATAAATTATATAAATAATAATAATAATATATATATATATAAAAAATGAAAACCGAAACCGCAGCACAACGTAAAAGACGATTGGAGAAGAAAAGACAGAAGCGTGAGTCCCGCGTAAAAGCAACTGAAACACCACAACAGCGTGAGTTACGATTGAAACAACAACTACAACGAAAATCTCAAATTAGAGCAGCTGAAACACCACAACAACGTGAGTTTCGATTGGAACAACAACGACAATCTCAAATTAGAGGAGCTGAAACATCACAACAGCGTGAGTTACGATTGGGACAAGAACGACAACGACGTGCCCAACTTCGAGAAAGATTGAATTCAGATGTGACAATATTCAATGCATCCATTAACACCTTCTGTGATAGCATTTGTCAAATATGTACCAAACGATGCTATCCGAAGCAAATCGCAACATATCGTCCAAGTAATCAAGCCCTCACATACCTGCCACATGAATTGAAACAAAATGGAGTTCTCAAAGTTTGTTACAGATGTAGAAGTCACATTTCGAGTAATAAGAATATATCACCGCCTAAGGCTTTCTGGAATAATCTTGATCCAGGTGTGATTCCCGATGTTATTAGTAACCTTACTCAATCCGAATTCAGATTACTGGCAAGAGTTAATCCGTTCACCAAAGTCGTCAAATTCTCAGGTCTCTTTGGACAGTACGGTTTTCGTGGACAGGCAGTGCTCTTTGCTCAGGATATATTCGAAATAAGTGAAAAGCTACCAAAAATGTTGCCTAGATCTTCAAATGATGCAGCAATCGTTGTTGTCACTGAACATTTGGAAAATTTAGACATCATTCGAGAGTACACAATATCTCGTACCAGAATATATGATGCATTACGATGGTTGATTGCTAATAACTCACTGTATCGTGATGTGCAAATTGACTACAATGCAGTAATGGATGAGAGTGACATAATTAGAGTAGTACAACCGGAACAGAAGAATCAAATGGATGAAAATAGCAGTGCTTATTTGCGCATTGGAGATGTATCAAGAATCGTACGGGCTTCGTGGCACCAAGGAGATGAGAGCATATTCACCTCTGGACACGCAGGAGTTCAATGTTGTGCAATTGTTCTTGCGAATTTAGTTAAAGCTACCATCTTTTCACCTAAGAAATGGAGTACTCTAACATTAGATCAAAATATGGTAGAAGGTGATGGGATATATGAAACCGTACGAATTCTATCAAATGAAAATCCCGATGCATATTTCATTGACTCAAATGGATAGCACTGGGACGAGGCCGTGCAACAATGAAGCACGAGCCGAAATGAATAGACTGGGTGAATGAATGTGATTTGGTGTTTGGTGTCCTTGGTTTTATCATACAGACGAAGAACATAACATTATTTAAAAAAAAAATTGGTATAGTGTTTTAGGATCGCACTCTAAAAGGTAATGTACACTCCTTTTTTTTTCTAAAAAAAGTCAAACTATTCTGTGGTTGCAAAAAAATGTTACACATGTTATTAATAAGAAATATTTAAAATAACGACTACATTTATTTACGTTCGACTAAAAAGTACAAAATAAATTTAATTAAAAAGAAATCTTTTTAAAAAACACACTTTACTTAAAATTGCACTAAAAAGTAAAAAATAAAATCACTGTAAAGTGTGTGCGCTCAAATTATAATAACACCGTAAGACATTTGCTTCCACTGAAAAATCCACTGAATTATTTATCTGTTAGTGGTAATTAATTAACTAAACTTTCATATGCGGAATATGGAATAGTTCACTATTTCAATCATAGATGGCAATAGTAGTTTTAGAGGCGCTGAAGCCCTGTTTTAAACTAAAAGTTTTTGCAACACATATTATATTTACAAATGTCAAAACATCTCTAATTAACCACGTAATATTTCTTCTTCTGGCCGATTAGAAGTTCCAGGAATCGGTTGTCTTCTATATATATATATACATATAAATAAATAAATAAACATACACATACATATTATATATATGTACCAATAGTGGAAAATATATATATACACCGTAAAACATTAGCTTCCATTTGGTGTTATTATAATTTGAGCGCACACACTTTACAGTGATTTTATTTTTTACTTTTTAGTGCAATTTTAAGTAAAGTGTGTTTTTTAAAAAGATTTCTTTTTAATTAAATTTATTTTATTATTTCATATTGGTTTGAAAATAATAATTTATGAAAGAAATAGTAGTTTCCATATGTAGGTAGGTATATTAAAAAATGTAAATTTGAAATTTAAATTCAATTAAATATTGAAACAAATCAAAATAAATAATTATAATAATAAAAAAAGAAAAAAAAAATTGGTGTCTTGATAAGTTGGCTGATGGCTAGTTGGGAGGAGATTAAGAGTTGCTACCTATCAGTAGTCAGTGCTCTTTTATATAAATGGACAGGCAGGAAGGAAATATACTTATTAGAAATAAAACAAAAACATTTGTTAATTTAATACAATTTAATAATAATAAGTTCCTTATCTTTGTTATTTTTCATTAACGAATCAAAAACCTTTTGGTAGTGATTTCAATTTTCATTTAACATATTTTTGAACCTAAAGACATATAAAATATAATCTATCTTGTCTAAGTTATAAAGACACATATCGAATTTTATATAATTAAACTTATATTTATACTTTTATAAAGAAAACATTTCCTTTTTTTATTTTCAGAAGTATGTATGTAAATAAAGTAATATAGTAGTAATAGTATAAAATATTACATTATAATAAAATATTTTCATGGACATAATCATAAAATATTAGTAAAAATTAATGGATAGCTAGCTGATCTTTGATTCTTAAATATAATGTTAATATATATATCTAGAAATATTAAAATAAAATTATATTAAAATATTAAAAGAGTTCCAAAAATAATTTAATAATAATAACATGTAAATTTAACCATCAAATTTATAAAAAATTGAAGTAGCATAAATGTACATTATGTTATAATAATAAGTTATACCTGTTATACTATTAAGAATTCTTTATTTATATAATAATTTATATAATATAAGAAATGGCACAAATGTTCTGTCATAATTTAGTTTGAAAACCTTCTTGTTCTATGATATACTTGATGAGAGAAATTGTATATTTAAATTCTAATTATATGAACTTTACAGAAATTATTAGTTTCTAATATCTAATTGTAATAATTACAATCTGATACAATATTTAAAAAAAACTTAAATTTAAATAAAATAAATTTATTGTTAACATTGAAATAAAAAAAGGGAAAATAAATTAATTTAAAAAATTAATGACATACATTAACTAACTCAAATGAAGCGCATAATTAATTTTACAATTAAAACTATAATTGTACCATTACTTTTTATTGAATCATTTAAATTATATTAGATAATAAAACTAAATAGAAAATCGTCCAAAGGAATTTATAATAATAACAAAAATATATTGAAACTTGCAGTTGAGGCATTGGACTGATTTATTGGAATTGTTGCAAATTAAAAGGTAAATTGTCCATAATTTTTTGTTTTTCTTGTATTATTGACTTATCCTTTTGCTTATCATATTTCAAATCATTTTTATCTTAGGGGTATGCTTCTCTTTATGTTAATTAAACTTAATAATATTATTCATCAAAATAACCACAAAATAATTCAACAGGGAATCAGTTTTATTTTTAATTTTTTCAAAAATATGCTTTAGCGTTGCATTGCGGACATTGAAACTTTTGGTTTGCAACGATTCATTTGTTGATAATAATCATATTAACTAATATGTAATACAATGTACAATGTAGTAAATTAATGACATTTGAACAATAAGATGACTCTGATTAATTTTTATACAAAAATATAGAAAATTTTAATAATCTTTTTAAGGGAAATATTTTATAGAAATAAATTTAATTTTTATACGTATTATGTTAATTAACATAATTTAGAGTCAAATCTTTATTTACTATTACTATAACTATGGACGGTGACCATAAAACGTTTATTTTAAAATTTAAAGGATTCTAATGCTGTGTACTTTGAATTTTTTTAAATTATTTTATATATCTTTGAAAATCTCAATATTCTCTTGTATTTGTTTGAATTTCGACTCATAAATTTGGATTCCCAGATGCTAATTAAAAGTTTGTTTTCTTAAATGGCATTTACATTATTTTTGTTTTTTTATTATTTTTTTATTTTTTATTTGATTAATTTTGACAATAATTTTATAATTTGATAATTTGAATAAGTCACAAAATTATGTATACTAATTTGAAATACAGAGAAATATTTTCCAAAGAATTTATTGTTAATCAAGTAAATATTTATTTTTCTTTAAATATAAGATAAATCTACAATATTTGAGTGTCTCTAACGAAAGAATATTTTCTCTCAATAATATTAATTAAAGAAAAAGCGTCTAAATTAAATTATAACTATAAACAGAATTGTAAAACCTAAATTGAACCCCCAAATTTACTATGATAACTATATACTATTTGGAATTGAATGAAAAAATACATTATTCTGAAAAAATATTGGAAATTAATAATTATATCCAAAATATAATTAGTAAAGTAAAATTATTTTAAAAATCCTTTATTTTGAAAAAATAATATGGTCAACTTATCTAGCATTATCTTAATTTAAGCTTAACTTCATATTCTCATTTATACATAAAACGGACTCAAAATATATAATGTTAAGTTTATTTGATATATTGAATTAACCTTTTAACAATATGAATTATTTATAAGTTGATTTAAATTAATTTTATGAAAAAACAGGAATTTTCAGAAATCATTTCTTTATGAGTTTTAAAATTTTGTATAAATAGTTTCTTTGAAAAGAATAGTTTAGAAATTTAGAATAAAAATTATGAAATTGATTTAAATTTTAATGAGGTTGGAACACAAATAAATAATAATAGGTTTAAACTTAGGTATCATTCATTTAACAAATATATAACATTATAATCCATTCCTTATAGACTAAAAGGAGCCGTTAAAGAATTACCAAAAAAGCAATTGGAGATTTACGAAAAAAGAAAGATTCGTCTGTCATTTGGACAAATGTTTTGGATTTTTCAGTTGAAAAAGCCAAATCAAATTTCCAAATCACAGTAGAACCACCCCCTTACAACCTCCAAACACAATTTCTCTATATGATGTGACCCCATTGTATTATATTAAATATAACGCTATTGATTTTTTAAATTAGATTTTCTATCTATTAAATTAGAACAGACATTTTTATTATAATTTTGAATTAATTTGGAAAAAATCCACTTTATTCTGCTAAAATTTCAGTAATCTTTTCTAAATAACTTTTAAATTATTGAAAAAGGCTAGAGTTTTACGAATAGTTTTAAAATAGATTTTACAATAATAAATTCATCTTAGCTTAATATATGTATTGGTGCTTATGGTGTTGGACAAAACGCTTAGAATTAATGCCACGTTAGATTTTTCTTTAATTATGGTGACAGCAATAATTAATAACTTATCCTATGAATAAACAGCGTTGCAAATTTCATGAAATAGATAAAAAAAATTCGATGCAAATAACAATTTTTCAACAAATTTCAGAGCAAAATTGTACTCAATTATTCAATTATGAGCTCAAAAATTTGTCAAACTCATCAATAATAAATTTACTTAATTATTCAAGAATATATAAATAATAATTATAAAAAAGAATTAAAATAAAAACAGTTAAATAACTTTGACAGAACTTTAAATAACTTTGAAAATATTTTAAAAAATTTCAATTTCCTGTATATGCATAATTAATAATTATTTGATTATAATGTTTTTAACAAAGATACCATAGATACTTAACTAGGATACCTCCCCACGACTATTCGATTTGATAGAGGAAATTTTAATAAAATTACAATTTCTAAAAATTCCTTTGTAAAAACTTTTGTAATATGAAAAGCATGTTATTTTAGTTATTATATGATTTATGTGTAATTTAATAATAACTTATTGATATTTAAAAAAAAAATATTATTATCATCCTTATAGAAATGAAATGATAGATTAAAATTTGGGCACAATGGAAAGAAAATCTAAATTATGAATTAAAATATTTTTTGAGTTTTTTTTAAATGGTGTACCAACATGCCTCACGTTCGTTGTTATCGCCGTAGAGAAGTCGTAATTAAGTTGTTAGGAAATCTTTTTTTAATTAATTTCTGTCGATTTTATCTTGTTAAACCTTTTTCATTAAAAATACAATGTAAACATTACCAAGATGAAGTCGTCAAATTTTAATAAATAAATTAATAATCATAGTAAGTAGTATTTTTAATTATAATAGTTTTTAAAATATCAAATTTTAATAATTCCAAGAACTTACCAGATGCGGAGACAACCGTTCTTTAAAATCGTTGTGTCTCTCGGTTCGTTCTAGATTCGAGGGTAAATCCTCGCATCTTTTCTTGACCGGAACACAGATCTAGAACCAGAAATGTGTCACCTTTCGAAATGTTCAAAATGAACAAGATAACAGAATCTACAATACCCCGCTCTTTCTACACATCTTCCCTTCTTACTTAATTTCAATTATAATTACAATTAGTAAATGTATAGTCATGGAAAAATATAAACGGCTCATCGGGGTTGAAATGAATGAATGATTTATAATATTAATTAAAATAAGAATTTAATAAAAAAAAATATAAATGAATTTGAATATTAGAAATTATAAAAAATAATAATTCTTGGTGAGAGTTGATCACAGTTTCCCGGACAGACAGACATGAAAAATTAACTTTTGAATATGTTACAATTCAAATTAATTTGCTTAATAAAATACATAAATATTTACTGTTATGGCTAAAGTTGATTTAGTAATCATTAAATCCATATATAATTAAATTTTTATAATATATTTTCATATTTTTTTTTCAAATGATTAATTTATAGGAAATTTATTATTTATTGCTATTATATCCCAAAAATTATTGGTTTATTTACTAGTATTATAGTTTTACTTTAAAGCAGGCATATCAGTTAGTTGTTAATTAAAATTAAAAATAATCAAGCATTAAGCATGAAACTAAAAGCATAAGCTGAAATAAAAAAAAGAGAATGAAGATCTCACCCCGACTTGTATTATTACTTGATAGCAAGCATATAAGTGAGTTGTTTCTTGAGACGCTTGCGTATTTGTTTTAAACAAATTTGACACAAAGGGGTCGGATAACCAGATAATATAAGCATGTCGACTTGATCCGCAATATTTTGTAAATTTAAATTCGTTGAAGTAAAGTTCATCGTCCTGTAAAATTATCTACAAAACCAATGTGCTCTATTAATAAAAAATATTTTCTTTCTTATTGTAATTTTAATTGAAATGAAAAGCAGAACAAAACACGCAAAAATGTGTCTTCTCGTTATCATAATAATAGAAATTGTATTTCATGAATAAATCAAAATCCAATTTATAAGAATCAATTAATTTTAATGAATAACCAAAGAATGGAACTATTTTTTATGATTTTTTTTAAAAAATATTGAAAAAGCCATTAAAATAATCATACTTTTATAAAATAAAAGACCTATTGACTTCAATATCTCTTGTTAAAGAAGTTTATTAGTATAATTATAATTTATATAAGTTTTTTTGTTTTGTTTTAATAATTAAACGCTTTTATAGGGATTGCAAGTTTATTTATATTCCAATGAAATGAAGCTCTAAATATAAAATTAATATAATAATATTGAAGTTGTTTAAATTATTATTTCATTTAAATTCGATCTTGTTTGAATGGATGTGAGAAACAAGAAGAATTTATATAATAAAAGCAATGAAATGGATGAACGATATTAGAGAGAACTTGCATTTTAGCGACATGTCAAATAGAATGCCATTTATTTTTACTCGCTAATAAATAAATGAATAGAAGAATAGGGAAGTTAATATTAATATTTTGCGATTTAGCCGTAAATCTTAAAGTTTTAAGTACCGGGTTCTTTAGTCAAGAGTCTAGACAGTTTCAAATTTCATATTCTGAGCAGGATTTTTTGTATTTTTGAATTGGGATTTTAAAAAATCGTATGGGAGCTGCTAATATGGTTGGAGTATTTGTACTAAAGACAAACTGAAATCCAATTTTATGTAATACAAGATATGTAAATATTTCAATAATAATTTACATGAATGAACATAAAACAATTTCGATTTAATAGAAATTATTTGATTAGTTTTTTGTCTATTGATAAAATCCACATTATTATCAAAAATATATATCAGAAAAATGAATTAATAACATCAAGAAGGTGGATAAAAAATAAAATTCATATTACAGATTAGCCAGTACACATTATAATTGTTTTTAAAATTTATTTCTTATATATATTCTTCTTCGTTGTCGATAACTTCCTAGCGGAAGTGTCGTGGCCCTAATAACCCCACAGGAGTCATAGGGTGTTCATGGGAAAATTTGACCGAAGTGGTTTCCCCTTGCCTTCTTCGGTGGGGCAGCCGATGTTAAATTGAATTAAATTTTTATATTTATTAATTAATTATTAATTAATTAAATTAAATAAATATAAGCAACTAGCCCTGAAAATGGATGGCGCTGAAGCGTCGGGCCTATACTCAACCGTCAGCGATAAAATGAATAAAAAAGTAGAGATATTTTTTTATTTTTAAATCCTGACGAGTAAGAGGGCGCAATGGTATGCGTAGAAGGGTCTGGGCGTAAGCCTGCCTGGAGCTGCCATTGGTGCAGATCTTGGTGGTAGTAGCAAATACACAAGAGAGGCCCTTGTGGACCGATGTGGAGAAGGGTTTCGTGTGAACAGCCGTTGCACACGAATAAGTCGATCCTAAGCCCTAAGAGAAATCTTATGTTGATATATATACCTTGCATAAAATAAAATAAAGAATAAATATTGATTTTTTGTTTTTTGTATAAATGGATTCTTTTGGAGGGATTGATATGCTTTTTCCTATTTTATTTATTAAAACATTAAATTTTGTTTTTGATTTTATATTATTTAAACTACTAAGCCATTCTTATCTACAATAGAATTGGTAATAATTTAATGATGTTATTTCTTTCTAATATTAACTCTGGGTATTCTATTAATTAATAATTTTTAAATAAGTATTGAAGAATTTATAATTAATAAATTTGATTTTACATTAATAATTTTTCTATTTCTTTATTAATTTTTATTATTTTTAGAACAATCACAGAGCAGAAGAATGTCTTACCTTAAATAAACTAAAAACGTTCGAGTCACGTTGGAGTGATGCTTCTTGCATACCAGATAACCTCAAATGCAATTATAAATTTATAATTTATATAAAAAGTTAAATTTTTATTATAAATATTTGATTTATGTATGGACAATTTAAACTAGGTCCTAATTATTGATAATCATTTCCATTTATCCAAATTTTATTTAATCTAGGGGATAAATAATAAATGTTAATTAATTTAATTATATTAAATTTTTATAATAAAAAATAATTAGATAATAGATAAATAGAATGTGTAATTGGAAATAATAAATAAATGTTAATTACCTTGTAAGGAGTAAAGTTGTATTGTTTCCTCTTGCATCAGTTCTTTAAATAATTTTTAAGTCTTGATATGACTAATTATTGGAGTCATGCACTTATATAGGTTCAAAATAAACAGAGGTGGGGGTAAGTTAAAATTGATTGGACGAAAAAGAGGGGGAAGGAGGAGTCAGATCACTATGTAGGCGCCATCACAGCGGTTTTAAAAATAACTAGAATTTGAGAAGTTATAACTAGCAAAAGATTAATAAATTAATAAAAAAAAAACAAAAAATAATATAATGAAAATCTTTAAAATAAAATGGAATAATATTTGTATAAGTTGGATTTATACTAATTTGGTTGATATTTAAACATTTTCATTAAAAAAATAAAATGTCAAACTCCTTATCTGAAATTTTGAACAGTTCAATTAACAAGTTAAACGTTGAAAATTTATAGATATATAATAGATTGCAATATTATCATATTTTTAATAACATTATTATTTATTTAATAATTGATGAAATTACAATAATATTTTCAAATCTTTTTTTAATTTATTAATATTTTATTTCTATTAGAATATTCATTCTCTATCGTATTGATTTATAGTTTCATACAATTTTCTTAGCTTTTCATTATACAGAGGCCTTCCTCCTTCACACAAAAAAATAAATTTTGCTTTTATAAATATCAATATCTCAAAATCGTTTTTTCATTACAATTCAAAATAATGTTTTGGAAAAAAATAAAAATTCCAATTTAAAATAAAAGATAAAAGATTATTGTATCATTTTCATAGTTTTTTTATTTTATTTTATATAAAGTGCTTACACAGTATAAAATTAAAATGTTTGCTCTTTTTCGATTGATAAATAAATAATGGCTTAATTTTCAGTTGAGATAAATTCTGGTTTTGCAATCTCAACGTTTTCTTAAATATGGATGATTTTCCAAATTTTTACTAAATACTTACACTAATCAATATAATTTCATTATCAATGTCAACTGAACTTCTCCAATGAATGAAACACATTCAGAGAATTCCAAAGAAAACATATCATCACACCAAAACATTTCCCAGGAAAATAATAAATTATTATTAATAGGATGCCGATACCGAAATCTTTATGAATTAACTGAAATAATCGTAATCAGGGCCGTGCCTGAAGAGCGTTCATGTGTGCACCGCACGTAGGCGGCCGAATTAAAAGGCGGTCGAAGGTCACATATTTAGAGACGCCATTTTTTTTTCATCCCAGTCATTTTGGTTTTATTTTTGTATTATCTATTTATTTTAAATTACGAACTTGCTGAAAATATATTCGATTAAATATATTTTATATATATAATATGACTACAATATTATACATACTCGTATTAGAATAATATCTACAACTCATATAAAAACGATTTTGTATATCGGTAGAGATCAATAAAGTTTATATTATAGTATAACTTGTTTAATACCCTAGACTTACGTTGGAGATTAATGATCATTAATAATTAATTATTAATTAACAAACGAAGAGGAAAAAGCAAAGCAAAATAATTATGGTGAGATAAACATAAATTCTCTTTTATTTAATTGAAAAAATCTACGTTAATTTTGAAAACATTTTCAGTCCAATTTAAACATAATACTCGTGTACCAATGCATAATGTAACATTAGTTTTCGGTTTTAATTAGTTTTTCAAAATTAAAAATAATTAAAAATTATTTGAGAACTTCAATGGCTCAAGAACGTCTCAGTAATTTATCAATTATTGCGATTGAAAATGAAATTGCTGATAATTTGGGTATTCAAGAAGCAATTGAAGACTTTGCTTCTAAAAAATCGCGAAGAGTTAATTTTTGATAGTAATATCTCATTCTTAGAACTGTACATATATAAGTGTAATAATAAATAATAAAACAAATATTAAAAGTTAAATGTTGATTTTGAATTTCCTTCCAATCTTTTCTGGTTATTAAATTTAGTTAAGATTATTTAATTTTAACTCCAAAAAATTATAATTTTAATTCATTTTCTTATTCATCATTTCTTATACTACTATCTACATTTAATATTAAAAATTATTTTTTTAATGTAAGAATATAAATTTAGACCGGGAGCTTGGCCGCCAGGTTATAGTGACCCGTTCGAGGGTTCAAACCTCGATATATAAATAAAAATAAAAATAATAAACCTAATCTGAGAAAGCTGGCTAAATGGAGATATATTCCGAAAAAGCAAAAAAAAAAAAAAAAAAAAAAAATATTAAATATGTAAATTTTAAAAAAATATTATTAATTATTTTTTAATGGAATACTATAATATAATAATAATATTAAAATTGACAAAAGTAACAAAACAGCAAATAAGATAAACAAACGAAAAATTTATACAAATTTAACACTAAAAATCTTTTTTAATATATATTTTCTTTGAAAGATATACATACTTCTAGAAAGTATTATATATCCTATCAAATAATTAATTTGAGCTATCCTTAATTCGATCCTGATCTATCCTGTTTTAGTCTCCGCCATTCCCCGGAGAACTCATTTCTCTTTGGACCATATATGCTGCGAAGAATCCTAAGTTGGCACGCGTGCCATGTAATCTTTATTTACTATTACTATAACTATGGACGGTGACCATAAAACGTTTATTTTAAAATTTAAAGGATTCTAATGCTGTGTACTTAAATTTTTTTCAGTTTGATAATTTAGAAATTTTTTAAAGAATCTTATTTTTTTCTTTTAAAGATAATATAAATAATTACTAAACAAATTCCTTGTCGTGTTTTGATTATATAACTCAGGTTATCACTAAAATAATAGAAAAAAAGAATAATAAATATTAATCTTAAGTTGAAATATTTTTCAATGTGTCAGCCATAAACATTCTAACATATCAATAGAAATATTAATAAAATTAATCATCACTAAATTTTTTGATAAGAAAATTATTTTTGAATAGAATCAAAATAAGCTGCTTAATGAATAAATATTTAGTCTAAACTATTTTTTTTAAATAATTAAGTTTTGTAAAAATAATGGATGATTTGGAAACAAAGAAGATAAGATAAGAAATAATTATTTATAAATTTGAAATGAAATTAAGAAGGAAGCATTTTATATTTCTTTTGTTGGATTGATAAAAAATTGAAACGACCCTAAATAGTATTTTAACGAACTGAATAATCAAACAATATTATACTATGCAAAATTATATTCCATCAGTGGCACAACCAGGATTTGATCCTGGGGGGGTTTTGACTAGCCGCTCCACCTTCCTATGGCGCCCCCCCCCCCCCCGGGTTCTTTCAAAGACAAATTTTCATTAAGATTTTTTTTTTATATTAATTATTTAAAAAAGTTTTGTAAATGAAACACGGATTTTACAAAATCTGGCAAAAAATTTAATTTTATATTTTATTTACTCGTATTCAGAGTTTTAGAAAGAAAATATTTTTTTCCAGCTATAAGTAAATCATTTTAGCTTTCCTCATGAAATAAGGATAGCTTATACAATGATCGGAAAATTTTGAAAATTTTTGCTCCGAGATTCTTCGAGATTTCTACTTTTCAGACAGTTCTGAATCCAAAACTGCAAAAATAAATTTTTGAACCGGCCGGCCGGTAGTTCGTTACCGAAATTACGTCTAAACAAATTGAGATATTGTCTTGAAATATATATTATAAAAAATGTTAATAAAACATTTATATTATATATATATATATTTATTTATTCCTAGAATTGTTTTATTCATAATTAGATGTTTCATTATACTTATAAAAAATTTCATTTTAATATAATTACCGATAAATAAAGTGCGGTAAAGGAGTATATAAAAAGAAAATTAAAGTCGTTTCTTTTTATTATATATTACAAATATCTATCTAGAGTTTATAATAATATAATATGTAGCCTAGTCAAATAATTTCATTATTCAGTTTTTAAATGTTTTATATATATATATATAGATATATATAGATATATAGATATATATAAACTGACATATCATTTCATACTGTATTAAAGGCTAAATCAGCAAGTTGTTAATGTTTCGGTAGCCAATAATTCAAAATGGCTAATCTTTAAGAAAAGCGTTTGAAGTATTCGTTCAAAATATTAAATAAACATTTTCTAGATCTATTTACTTTTTACAGAATTATGCACAATTATATTCATTCGCATATGATAACCATCATTCACGTTTATCGCGTGTTATTTAATTTAATCTAGGTTTCGGCGGAAGGGGAATTCTATATATATACATCACACGGTATTGTTATTCCCTTTAATAGAATATTTTTCTTAATGTTTTTAAGCTTTTTATATGTTCAAATGAATAAATCAAAAATGATCTAGAAATAATTTGACTAGGAGACAAAGGGACATTTAAAAAAAAATTATATATTGTTTAGCATGATAATTAATTAATGATCCATATAGATCGTGAAATTACTTGGGAAGATTTATAAAATGGTTTATGACCACCTTTTAATACTTAAATAAAAGTAAACTTATAATCGTATCGGCACATGACAATTTACAAATAAAGAATTTGATTAAAATATAACTAGTAAATTAACAACAAGAAAAATTATATCTTTATACAATTCATTAATACCAGTTTTTCAAGTAGTTTTACCTGGTGAGTACTGGGAAAAATTCTTAACTTAATAGTTTTAACATTTATATTCAAGATTAACTTAAACTGTACATAATTGATTCTAATTAAGTCCCATTATATATATGGATTGATATACATCCACATTCATGGTTAAAATAATTATCGATTTATATAAATAAAATTAATCGATATGTTTTTTTCAGAAATAATCTCTTAAACTTATAGAATTATTTCATCTCAAGAAAAATATTCATTCGAGTAGGATATCTTTATTTATAATAACGAGAAAATTTATATCTACATAATAAATTATGTTGTTCCAAAATTAGTGATCGGATGTTGTCTTTGAGCAGGCTTCATCCACATCTTCACCATAAATAAAATCTTTCATTTCAACGTTTTGAGATTCCATTTCTTGACGTATAGTTGCAGGATTCTAAAACAAAAATAATAATTGTTGAATTCGCAAAAATAAACCATTTTCTCTTTTTTCTTTATAATTACTAAATTTTATAAATTTATTTATACATAAAAAATAGTTTTTTTTCCCTCAGAATCAATTTTCATCAAGTTATCTCAGAAACTCTAGTCTGACTTAAAAAGTTATGTTTCATCAATTTATTTAAAATACAAAATTAAAATATGCATGTAAAATTAATTATAAATAATATAAACTGATTTATTATTCATTACCTGAGTCTTCCCAATTATTTGAAATAAATGAGGAAGAAGTTTAGAACAATCAATATCTTTGATTTTAATAGCATCTCGGAATTGAGCCCAAGAAATGGATTTCGAAGTAATAAGTGGGGCTAAAAAAAAATGAAAATACATTAAATAATAACTTATTATAGAAATATATCAAATCAAAATAATAATTTAGTTTTTTCAGCCCTGTTGAGCTTAAATCCATCATAGAGATCCGTAAATAAATTATCATCTTGTTTAAATTATTTATTATATATATAAAATACTTAAGATGGAAAAAAATATTAAAAAAGTTTAATTACCAAGGAAATCCGCAGCAAAGTTCCAAAACTTGGGAACATCAATGATAATATCTTTAGCTATTTCAAATATATCCATAAAACTAAAAATATAAATAATATTAAAATAATATAAATAATTATTAATTAAATATAAAAATTAAGTTTAAACATACCCATTCAAGATATCATCAACTTTCAAAATATCATTTGATACAAGATGTATTAACATTTTAGAAATGCTTTCGCGAACATTAACCGATCTTTCAATTCCAAGGTTAAGTAAAATATTAACAAATTCAGATCGTTGTTCTTCAATTAATTCCTCAAGAACATTATCTGAGAGTTCCTATAATTCAAATAATTATAATTAATTGAAAGAAAATAATAAGATATATATAATTTAAAATCTATAAAATTCAGTAACGAGGAATTCCAAAATAAATCTTCAATGAAATTATTAAGAAAAAGAATATTCATCATATATATTACATATATATATATAAAAGTGTGTATGAATCAAGAAAATATAATTACTTTTAAATTGTCGTTTGATAAATATTCATCAAGAATATTTGATGTATGTAGTTTCAGTTGATTTTCATCTAATTTTACTGGAGCTTTCAATAGTCCAGATGTTGAATTGAGATTATGTGATGTATTTGGAGGAATAATTGGTCTTGTAGTTGGAGTAATATTTGAAGTTTGTCCAACTCCACTTGAAGAGGTTACTGATGGGGATATCCCAACATTTGAAAAAGGGATAGAATTATGGGCATCTCTATGTGATGATGATGAATTATCCCTTGAATTAGAACGAGAAACCGGAGGAGTTGCTCTAGCTAAATTGAAAAATATTCAAATAAAATAAGGTATTGCTAAAAATTTAAATAAATAGTTTATTATCATTATTATGGATTTATGGTTTTACCTTCATTTTTATGTGAGCTAAGCATTCTTTTACGTTCACTTTCTACGTCCAATCCTAAAGTATTTGAAGATCTCATGAGATCTGAAGAACGTTTATCATCACTTGTATCTAATGCAGCAAATTTGTTACTATTAAATGAAGCTGATATTTTCTCATCCGTTTTCGTGGAAACTCCTCTGCGCCATTGTGAAAATTGGCCTTTATAGCCAACTTCTAAATGGGTATCAAGTGAACCTTGCTATAGAAGAGAAAAACATTATAAGAAAAGTGAACTTTAAAACAAAATAATAATAAATTTATTTCAATAATGTTGATTATATTATATATTATTAGGATGTTAAAGTAAATTATTTATAATTTTCGAAATAATATATATTAAAAAATTATTTTGATGAAAATTTGAGATTATATTAAAAATAAAGTGTTAACTAACTAACCTTTAATTGTTTAATTTTTGTAAATTCAAAAGGAGCAGGCCTTCTCCAAGATACCGATTGCCATTCCTCATTTTCTGAAAAAATTTAATTTTTGATAAATTAATGAATTCACAAGAAACGAATATCAATCAATGGTTTTAATATATAATTAATGATTATTTATTTTTAAGGCAAATCTAACTTGAGTGGACATGTTTTACAATTATTTTTCATTTTAATGTCAATAGGAGCGAACTTACTAAGTTTTCTACGATCTTGAAGTCTATCATACTTTCGAGGAGTATTCATAGTATTTAAATTAAGAGTTTCTATCGTCTCTCTTTCACGATCAGCTTCTTTTTGAATTTGATCGATAGTTTTTGGATTAGATTCATCTCTTCTGGGAACCCATTTATTTAATCGCAATTCTTCCACATCTTGTACCATAAAACGGACCCGAGATGAAATTTCTCCTCTTCGATTTGCAAGCTGTTTCATTTGATCTATATAGGGACCGAGATCCTAAAAAAAAATATATTAAGATTAAAATTAAAAAATAATTATATATAATAATAGAAAGATTAAAATTATTAAATAATTACCTGATAATTATTATTACTTTTACTTTCAAGATCTTTTCCAATTGTCGTAAGTAGTTTACATAGACCTTCTAAACTTTCTTCATCACCTCCGCTTAGTAAATGTTTGATACATCGGTTCATTGTATTTACAGACAACATCGATAATTTGTATAATTCTCCAATGAATCTAAAAATATGTTTGTAGTTAAATGATAAATAGATGAACATATAAGAGAAGAAATAGAAACTTTAATTTATAATGTTCAGATTTTAAAATCGTCAAAGATACTCAGAAACTCTAGTCTGACATAAAAAATAGTTTCATCATTTAAAAATAAATTAAGAAATAATTTATCATATAAAATTATCATTATTTTATAGGCTTATCATTTTAAATAAATATAAAAATCATTAAATAAAAAAAAAATTAACAATAATTCATTATTAATTTTTTATACAACTTCTGATACACCCGACTTTAATAGAAGAAAAAGACAAGTGTTCTAAATAAATATTCAATCTTTCTTTTCTATTAAACAAATTTTATTAGTACCTTATATTTCCCAAGGATTTCATTCGAATTTTTCTCCAATCTTGATCAAATTGCAATTGTAATTCTTTCTTTTTTTCCTAAAAATACAATTTTTTTCAATTATTAAAGAACGATTTATTAATATTTTCATTTTTTATTAATTATATTTAATCATAAAGAAATTATCCTTAAAATATTTTTAGGTTCACTACTTTCATTAAATAATGTAATCATTTTATTGTTTTATTTAATCTGTATATATAATATAATAACTTACGGGATCTACACAATTTTTAATTTCCTCAAGCTTTTTATCTTTATCAATTTCTGCTCCTTTATTTTTTTCAAATTCTTCTTGACATCTATTGATTAAAATTTTTCGAAAATTACCCGTTTCAACTTTTTCACCAGGTTTTGTATTGGAAGAATTAGGGACCGCCATGTTTTGAAGAACTTTACACATTGCAGCGTAAGCAACTGAAAATGATGGCTCATCGACGGCCTTGAAAATTGGAAGTGAAAAATTAAATTTGAAATAAAAATAAAAAGAAAATAATAATTTATTAAAAAAATTGGATTAATTTAATACACACCTTATCGAAAACTAAATCGATTACACCTTTCAATCTTTGTGAATTATCAATCGGTAATTCTTTAACTTGATTTACCAAAGTATCGAACTTTTGAGGTGTTAATTTATTCAAAACACCTCTAACTCTTTTATATAAATCGTCTGTTTTTTGAATTTCATTATCTACATTAGGTATGGAAGTTCCTTTAAATCTTCCAGGTTTCCAAGCATTATCTGATTCATGAAGCTTAACATCTTCTTTGAGTGATATTGAAAATTGAATTAAATTTTGTTTTCCTCCTTTGTTAGGCTTGCCTTGTTGACTATTTCGTTTTGATAAGGTTTGCTATAGAATATAAAAAAAAATATTTGTAAATTCATTTATATTTATTTTTATTAGTTGAGAAATTTTAAATTTTAAAATTTGATATTTACACGTCGTGCATTGTTTCCACTTCTCAAAAAAGTGGGTGCATGCAAATCATGTTGATTACGAATATTGGATATTCGATCAAAAGTCCTTTGTTGAGAAGTCCAATCCTGTAAAATGAATAATTATATTATTATTACTTTATTATTATTATTATTTTAAAAGAATAATTTAATAATTATTCTTTTAAAATAACAAGTAATAAATAGAAAATAATTTACCCTGGTACTATTCCTAACAACATCTAAATCTGGAAGATTATCAGGTTTCTTCTTTGATTCAGGATCATTCATTAACTCCAAAAGGAATTCTCGGCCATATTTCTTTTTACCAAGAGGATTAACCGGGCTCCATTGATCTAAATGTCAAAAATCAATTATTTAGAAATACAAAATATAAAAATGTAATTATATATATATATATTGCAAATTTTGGCCAGGAATAAAAATTTACCTTGTGAATATTTAAGATTACTTCGAGGAGTTGGCTCAGTTTTGTTTACAACAGGAACTGAAGGTTCAGTTTTTGTTTCGGTTAAGTGATTAGTAGTTTCTGTAGTTTCTGTATTTATATCATTTTTATTATCTAATTTCTCTTTTTCATCATTTTCAGATGATTCATTAGCTTTAACAAACAGGTTTGGAACAACGGCTAGTTTCTGCTCAAAATTATTATTTTGAATTGTAGGTGATTCAGGTCTTGAAGAAGAATTCGAAATACTATTGGATATATTGGAATTTTTATCTTCAATTTGTGAAGGTATATTGTTAGAAGTTTTAACTTCTAAATATTTTTCATCTTCTATAGATGAAAGATCTTTCATTATAGTTGGGGCCTGGTTGGCAGATACAGGAGGAGATGGCTCTCCAGAAACAAGTTGATCAATTGTTGGAGTAGCACTATCCGACAATTCAGGCTCAACACTTTTGGGGATTGTAGTGGAAACGGAAGTGTTTGTACTTCCAACTTGACTTCCTCTTTTGGATTTTTTCTTGTTTGAACCTGAAAATCAAATAAAAAAAACAAATTTAGAAAATGTTTATTTATATTAAAAATTAATTCAAAAATTCTGCAATAATATTCAATATATATAAGTGCAAAAAACTAAAATAGTTTTCAAAAATGCAATTTCTGCCAAGACAATTTCAAATTTTCTGAATAATATCAAAATTTAAAATAGAAAAATAACAACATTTCGAAATTTATTGACAATTACTTTTCTTTAATAATATATTATTTATAAGATATTATCAGATTTATAAATTTGCGTGGTAGAGAATTATATAAACTAATTTTGGAATTCCTAGTTAAATTTTGAATACAATTACAATAAAATGGTTTTATAACCTATACATTAAAAAGAATTGTGCAAAATGAAGAAAATTTTAATGTAAAGTATTTAAAATTTCGTGAGTATTTAACCAAACAAAATCATTTTTCTATTTTTCAAAAAACTTTGATTAAATTTGATAATAAAAGAAAGTCTTCTAGAATTGAAACTTTAAAAAGTTGGTTAATACATTATTTCAACAACTCTAGTTTCGTCATTTTAATAATTAAAAATATAAAACTATCTATTTCACTTATATGATACATAAATAAATGGTACTTACTTTCATCATCGCTAGAATTAGTGCTGCTACTGCTACTTATGTAGACAGCTTCTTCTTTTTTCTCTTTTTCTTTTATATCAGCCTGAGAATGAGTAGTTTCAGCAGGTTGAACATTTGATAAATCAGGCAACGGTGAAAATTCAACAGGTAAAGCATTATTTTCAGCATTAGTGGTGGTGAAACCACTAGTAGGAATCGAATCTTTAGATGGAGAAGGTTTCACCAATCTGAAACCATCAATATTATATTAAAACAAAATATATTTTTCTAATTTACTTAATTTATTTTCAATATAATTTGTTTTTTAAAAAAGTCCCATTTTTAATGAAGACAATCTAAATTATATTTATTAGATATCCATAGTAAACGCATTTAACCAGTATCATTTTTGTAATATTTTATTTGTTTCTAAGTCCTCTATAATAAAACTAATTTATGTGAATTTTAAGTTCCTACTCGTATCAAATTTGTTTTTTTCACTTAAAATTTATAATATATAATAACTTTTATGGAATGGAATCATGATTACTATAATTAAATGTATGAATTAAATGGAATCAAATATATATCAAATGGGAAAATATTAGAAGAAAAATAATTGAATTAAAATATATTAGCATAAAAGACAAATTACTTGTTAAAAGAATGAAATATTTATAATTATAATAAAAGCGGATCATGAAATTAATATAATGAAATGAAAAAATGGAAAATTACAAGACTAGTTTCGAGAATTAAAATATTAAGATAGCAATTAAGGAAATTCTTGTTTATATATATATGTATAGGAGATCAGTTTTAGATGTAAACTTTAAATGTTTTTGTGATAAAAAGTGATTTTATTTCTAACTATTTCCATTAATTTTATATATAAATTAATTATTTCTATTTTTATTAACTAGATCGAATATGTTATTTACGTTAAATAGGGAACAACCTAAAAAAACTTATTATTGAAAATGATTTACCCGTCAAGATATCCCGCAGGAACAAAACGGCAAGATTCGTTAGATGCAATATTTGATAAGGGGATTTCCCTCGGGATTGCACCAGTATTACAAGACAAAGTCTCGTTTGAAGGAGCATTGCTCCCCGGAGCCGCACTAGGTCGGTCCCGATCCTTCGATTTCGAAGCTTTCTCCGTGCGTTTCTAGAAAAAAATTCAGTTTTAATAATAATCATAAAATTTGCTTAAGAATTTATTTTAAGAATCTCAATTTCGAGAATTTAAGGCTCGTGAATGAATGAACTATATAATGAATCTTTATAATTAAATCTTTGAACCTAATACGTGAAATATACCTAATAAATGAAAATTATTCATCGTTTTTCGATAATTGTGTTTAAAAATTGATGAATAAGGGAAAAATGTGTCTCTATATGTTAATGTTAAAATAATAATAATTTGAAGTGAAAATTATATACCCCCATATTTCGAATTTATTATGTTTATGTCAGGCGTGAAAATTAGTAAAAAATTTCAATTAATTTACCTTACAAAAGCAAAAACATCTGAGACAACTCATAATTAAAAGTTTCTTGATAAAAATTACCAAGAGAACAAGCTATTATTTCAAATTTATTATTGAAGAAAAAAAAATTGATTGTTAACTGGTAAACATAAACAATCTCGCTATATCTAAATTCTTCAAACTCCTTAACATGAATAAATACGCAATCACTAAAATTACAAAAGACTAAATTTCCATAAACCTTTCTTTAATCAAAATAGTCTAGTGGTTCATTTAAAATCAATTCTAATTAGAGTATATAAATTATTTATCTTGGAGGAAAAATATATAACTGATCTATTAGTATGATTGTTAGGAAAAATTACCATTTAGAATATTCATAAATTTTTTTCTTTTTAAGATTCAATTTTTATCTATCACTTGGATTATTAATTAATAACTATTTATTTAGAGAATAAAAATACCTTAGCTGTATGTTTATTTAGTTTAGCAGAAGGCTGTATATTTTTAGTTAAGTCAACGGGAGATTTCTCCTTTTCATCTTTTATTTTTCCTTTGTCTTGAGAAAGATTGTTTGAGCTTTGATTAATCGTTGGCTTAACATTTTTAATATTAATTGCTTTAATTTGTGAGCTATCTGACGTATTCGTTTTTTAACACACATGAACTGCTGGTGCATTGGTATTTGCAGATACAACAGGTGTAAGTTCTACAGTCTGAAAAAATCAAGAAAATATTGTGATTTATTATAAAAAAAATCAAGAATGTAAAATTTTATAATTTCATAAAATAATTATAAGATAAAAATTATATAAAATATTCTAATTATATATAATTCTTATTTAACCATTTTCAAAATTTTATTAAGAAAAATTACTTTATCTGGTTTCTTCCACAACGTTGAACCACTATTGGAATTTTCATTCAAATTTATTTTAGATTAGATTTATTAGAGATTAGATTAGTGTGATATTTCTTTCCACTTCACTGGAAACACTATCTAAATTATCAGTCAAGTTAGAAGGAGCTTCAACAGACATAGATGAAATATTTGCTGTAGTTGTTACTGAAGGTGATATTAATGTTGAGGTACACACAACTAACAATAGTAGTAGTAGTAATAGTATGAGCAACCGTAGTGGTAGTTGCCATCACAGAACCAGTCGATGTTTGTGTTGTTGTTACAGGACCATTTTCTTCATTTGCAACTTTATATACGAATGCAGCAAATTGAGCATTAACATCAGAATTAGATGTAGTATTATTCTAAATCAGAAAATAATTTATTATTAGAAAGAAGGTCTATTTGATCTACTATGATAAAGGAATGATTTTTATTTTAGTTATTTTTACCAGTTGAGGAGTTTCTAGCACTACTTACTCCAGATCGTGGAGGAGAAGATTCTTTATTATCAAATAATTCAGGAGTTATATCCTGCATTGTTTTAGGATCAACAATATCTACAGCATGAGTTCTTCTTTGTGTTTTATCTAAAAAATAAATTTTGTAAATTAATAATATTTAAATGAATAATTATTATGATAAATAAGTAAATTAGTTGAAAATATACTTTTCTGAGTTTGAGTTTGAGAAATCTTTTCTTTATGATTTTTAAAATTTTGTATAAATAGTTTCTTTAAAAAGAATAGTTTAATAATTTAGAATAAAAATAGAATAAAATTATGAAATTGAATTAAATTTTAATGAGGTTGGAACACAAATAAATAATAATAGGTTTAAAAGTAGGTATCATTCATTTAACAAATATATAACATTATAATCCATTCCTTATAGACTAAAAGGAGCCGTTAAAGAATTACTAAAAAAGCAATTGGAGATTTACGAAAAAAGAAAGATTCGTCTGTCATTTGGACAAATGTTTTGGATTTTTCAGTTGAAAAAGCCAAATCAAAGTTCCAAATCATAGTAGAACCACCACCCTTACAACCTCCAAACACAATTTCTCTATATGATGTGACCCCATTGTATTATCTCTAAATATAACGCTATTGATTTGTTAAATTAGATTTTCTATCTATTAAATTAGAACAGACATTTTTTTATAATTTTGAATCAATTTGGAAAAAATCCACTTTATTCTACTAAAATTTCAGTAATTTTTTCTAAATAACTTTTAAATTATTGAAAAAGGCTAGAGTTTTACGAATAGTTTTAAAATAGATTTTACAATAATAAATTCATCTTAGCTTAATATATGTATAGGTGCTTATGGTGTTGGACAAAACGCTTAGAATTAATGCCACGTTAGATTTTTCTTTAATTATGGTGACAGCGATAATTAATAACTTATCCTATGAATAAACAGAGTGTTGCAAATTTCAGGAAAGAGATAAAAAAATTTCGATGAAAAAGACAACTTATCAACAAATTTCAGAGGCAAATTGAACTCAATTATCCAATTATGAGCTCAAAAATTAGTCAAACTCATCAATAATAAATTTAATTAATTATTCAAGAATATATAAATAATACCTATAAAAAAGAATTAAAATAAAAACAGTTAAATAACTTTGACAGAACTTTAAATAACTTTGAAAATATTTTTAAAAATTTCAATTTCCTGTATATGCATAATTAATAATTATTTGATTATAATGTTTTTAACAAAGATACCATAAATACTTAACTAGGATACCTCCCCAAGACTATTCGATTTAATAGAGGAAATTTTAATAAAACTACAATTTCTAACAATTCCTTTGTAAAAACTTTTGTAATATGAAAAGCATGTTATTTTAGTTATTATATGATTTATGTGTAATTTAATAATAACTTATTGATATTTAAAAACAAATATTATTATCATCCTTATAGAAATGAAATGATAGATTAAAATTTGGGCACAATGGAAAGAAAATCTAAATTATGAATTAAAATATTTTTTGAGTTTTTTTTAAATGGTGTACCAACATGCCTCACGTTCGTTGTTATCGCCGTAGAGAAGTCGTAATTGTTAGGAAATCTTTTTTTAATTAATTTATGTCGATTTTATCTTGTTAAACCTTTTTCATTAAAAATACAATGTAAACATTACCAAGATGAAGTCGTCAAATTTTATTAAATAAATTAATAATCAAAGTAAGTAGTATTTTTAATTAATGGTTTGTAAAATATCAAATTTTAGTAATTCCAAGAACTTACCAGATGCGGAGACAACCATTCTTTAAAATCGTTGTGTCTCTCGGTTCGTTCTAGATTCGAGGGTAAATCGTCGCATCTTTTCTTGACCGGAACACAGATCTAGAACCAGAAATGTGTCACCTTTCGAAATGAACAAGCTAACAGAATCTACAATACAACGCTCTTTCTACACATCTTCCCTTCTTACTTAATTTCAATTACAATTACAATTAGTAGATGTATAGTGATGGAAAAATATAAACGGTTCATCGGGGTTGAAATGAATGAATGTTTTATAATATTTATTAAAATAAGAATTTAATAAAAAAATAAAATAAATGAATTTGAATATTAGAAATTATAAAAGATAATAATTCTTGGTGAGAGTTGATCTCATTTTCCCGGACAGACAGACATGAAAAATTAACTTTTGAATATGTTACAATTCAAATTAATTTGCTTAATAAAATACATGAATATTTTCTGTTATGGCTAAAGTTGATTTAGTAATCATTAAATGCATATATAATTAAATTTTTCTTTTCAAATTTTTATAATATATTTTCATATTTTTTTTTCAAATGATTAATTTATAGGAAATTTATTATTTATTGCAATTATCCCAAAAATTATTGGTTTATTTACTAGTATTATAGGTTTACTTTAAAGCAGGCATATCAGTGAGTTGTTAATTAAAATTAAAAATAATCAAGGATTAAGCATGAAACTAAAAGCATAAGCTGAAATAAAATAAAGTGAATGATGATCTCACCCCGACTTGTACTTGATAGCAAGCATATAAGTGAGTTGTTTCTTGAGACGCTTGCGTATTTGTTTTAAACAAATTTGACACAAAGGGGTCGGATAACCAGATAATATAAGCATGTCGACTTGATCCGCAATATTTTGTAAATTTAAATTCGTTGAAAAAAGTTCATCGTCCTGTAAAATTATCTATAAAACCAAGGTACTCTATTAATAAAAAATATTTTCTTTCTTATTGTAAATTTAATTGAAATGAAAAGCAGAACAAAACAGGCAAAAATGTGTCTTCTCGTTATCATATTAATAGAAATTGTATTTCACGAATAAATCAAAATCCAATTTATAAAAATCAATTAATTTTAATGAATAACCAAAGAATGGAACTATTTTTTATGACTTTTCTTTAAAAATATTGAAAAAGCCATTAAAATAATCATTTAGAGCTATTGACTTCAATATCTCTTGTTAAAGAAGTTTATTAGTATAATTATAATTTATATAAGTTTTTTTGTTTTGTTTTAATAATTAAACGCTTTTATAGGGATTGCAAGTTTATTTATATTCCAATGAAATGAACCTAAATATAATATTAATATAATAATATTGAAGTTGTTTAAATTATTATTTCATTTAAATTCGAACTTGTTTGAATGGATGTGAGTCACAAGAAGAATTTTTATAATAAAAGCAACGATAAGAGAGAGAACTTGCATTTTAGCGACTATTCAAATAGAATGCCATTTATTTTTACTCGCTAATAAATAAATGAATAGAAGAATAGGAAAGTTAATATTAATATTTTACGATTTAGCCGTAAATCTTAAAGTTTTAAGTGCCGCGTTATTTAGTCAAGAGTCTAGACCAGAGGTTCTTAAACTGTGGTCCGCGGACCCCTGGGGGTCCGCGAAGACTTTACTGGGGGTCCGCAAAGCCATCGTACAGGTGCACGAGAAAATGATGAGTCAGTTAAAACTTTATTTAATATAAAAGGAGCGATGGCATGGCTTTGTGAGGAAACAGAGATCAAATACCCAAATTCAACGAAATGTGCAAGAAAACTATTGCTACCGTATCCATCTTCATATTTAGCTGAATTTTCTTTCTTCAATATTATAATTTCTAATAAAATGTGTTCTACAATATGCAAAAAAATCGTTATTCACCAATCACTGTTAGAAATATTCAACATATATCCTTGTTCTTATGAGATTGTAAGCCAGAAATTAACTAATAAAAAGACGTAAAGTACCTAAAGTTGGGAAGGGGTCCGTCAAAAACAATTTCTCCAAGTGGGGGTCCGCGGAGTACATAAGTTTAAGAACCTCTGGTCTAGACAGTTTCAAATTTCATATTCTGAGCAGGATTTTTTGGTTTTTAGAATTGGAATTAATAAATAGTATTTGTGCTAAAGACAAAGTGAAATCCAATTTTATGTAATACAAGATATGTAAATATTTTAATAATAATTTACATGAATGAACATAAGAACAATTTCGATTTAATAGAAATTATTGGATTAGTTTTTTGTCTATTGATAAAATCAACAATATTATCAAAAGTATATATCAGAAAAGTGAATTAATAACATCAAGAAGGTGGATAAAAAAATTTAATTCATATTACAGATTAGCCAGTACACATTATAATTGTTTTTAAAATTTATTTCAAATATATGTACCTTGCATAAAATAAAATAAAGAATAAATATTGATTTTTTGTTTTTTGTATAAATGGATTCTTACTAAACTTTTGGAGAGATATCAATGTGTTAATTTTACTAACCTTTATTTGCTGGTTTTTTACTTTATATGTAGGCTGTAAGTTATATTTAAATAAAGGAGGTGAAATTACATGAATTTTTTAATGAAATAACAAACATTTAACATCAATTATTTAGTTTATAACTTTAACAATTTTCTTAATTCATATTTAATAATATTATTTAAAATATAACCTAAATTTAAATATTATTTATAGCTTTGCCATTGAAATTAATACTAATTCACGAAATATTAATTATTTAATATATTTTAATAATAAAATTTAGTTCAATCAGTGTTTATATTGTCCACTAACCTTTATTTAATTAACTCTATTAATATCTGGAATGTGATTAGGTTTCCACGCACATCTATTCCCCACTTGCTGGATATTTTCTTTTAATCTAGTTAAAACTTCGTTTTTCGTTACTTTTATTCCTTTTTGGAAAAGATTTTTATATATATATATAACAACACATGTAAATAAAAACTGTTTATATTTAACAACAAAGACCAATATTATTTAATATTATAATTATAATTAACATTATCAAATTTCATTTAATTAATTAATTTTACGCTTTTTTTTCACCAACCTTATTTAACTAAACATTTTACTACGTAAACAATATGACTACAATGTTATACGTACTCGTATATCGATACTATGAGAAAAATATCTACAACTCATATAAAAACGGTTTTGTATATCGGTTGAGGTTAATATAGTTTATATTATAGTATAATAACTTGTTTAATACCCTGGACACACGTTGGAGATGAATGATCATTAACAATTAATTATTAATTAACAAACGAAGAGGAAAAAGCAAAGCAAAATAAGTATGGTGAGATAAAACATAAATTCTCTTTTATTTAATTGAAAAAATCTACGTTAATTTTGAAAACATTTTCAGTCCAATTTAAACATAATACTCGTGTATCCATGCATAATGTAACATTAGTTTTCGGTTTTCATTAATTTTTCAAAATTAAAAATAATTAAAAGTTACTTGAGAACTTCAATGGCTCAAGAACGTCTCAGTAATTTATCAATTATTGCGATTGAAAATGAAATTGCTGATAATTTGGGTATTCAAGAAGCAATTGAAAACTTTGCTTCCAAAAAATCGCGTAGAGTTAATTTTTGATAGTAATGTCTCATTCTTAGAACTGTACATATATAAGTGTAATAATAAATAATAAAACAAATATTAAAAGTTAAATTTTGATTTTTTTCTTTGATGTTAGGGCGGCCATATATCCAGGCACGTCCCTGATCGTAAGAAATATAAATACAAGTCTACATACATCCATTTGTCTTTTGTTATAATTTTTTTTCCTTTTCTTTCTTTACCTCCCTTTAATTTTTCTTTATAATTTTTCTATTTTTTGAGTTTTTTTACAGTGAACTCTGGCAGATTCGATTTCACAAGCTTGGGTCTGTTTTAATTGCCATACCTGACACCTTGTTAAGGGTTGTATATAAAATAGTTCTTGAATAGGTAACAATAATTGAATACACTATTGCACTTGACCATTTGGAAAGAGAGTAATTTTTCTTACACCCTTCAAATTAACCCCTCTCCATCACCTGCCCCTTAACTTAAATTAATATAAATAAGCTCTCGTTGAGAGCGAGTAAGGTAAAGATCTAATTATATTTTTGGATAAATAAATAAATATTATTATTTATTTAACTAGATTGTGATTTGTAAAAAAAAAAAAAATTGATTAAAATTATTGATTCAAGAAATAGATATACAATCATTCTGGATGTTATTTCATACCACCTTTTTGGGTGGTGACAAAAAAATAGCAAAAACATCCAAAAAGCAAACAAAAACAAAAATAAGAGCAAAACATATTTACATAATAACTAACACTCTGTAATCAACGATCATAAATGTCTTTAATTGACTCTTTTTAGATATATACAGTAAAGAAAAACCAAAATAAGAAAAACAAAATACAAAAAAAAAAATGCAAAAAAAAATAAATCGAAAATAATGCAAAAAAAACACAAAGAAATAAAAAAAATAAAAAGGAACAACTAATCGTTACTTCTCTAATAGGAAGGATCTCAGTTTTAGGCGACATTTCCCTTGATTGCCTCTTTTTTACATACTCTTTTTTACATATTTTTACATATCTCCACGAATCATGCATTTTCTTAACAGAAAAAAGTATTTTTAGCATGATGTCTGTCCGTCTGTCCGTCTGTCCGTCCGTATAGATGTGTACAGCCTGAACGGCTTAACGGATTTTGATGAAATTTGGTATATTTACTTAATGCATCAGTGGGATGAATTGATCAACTTTTGGTGCAAATCCGGAAACCGGAAGTGGTAGTATTAGCGATCGACGATAAGAAGGGAAGGGTTATTTTCGCACCAAATTTCACATAAGGAGATTTTTTTACATATCACCACGAATGTATTGGTTTTATCCTCGGGAAAAATCATCTTCATTATGTTTTTCTTAATTTAAAATTATATGACGTCACCCAGCCCTTCATGATTTCACAGCCTTATAAATAAATCTTACTTTAGATTTACCATAGAAAGTGTTTATCTTTTTGGTAATATTATTCTGGTTTACAATGTATTTATTAATCAGATCCAATTATATTATTTTAAATTTTTAAGGTTAAACATATTTTAATTCTTAAAAAGAAGAAATCAAAAAATTTATTGTCAAAATTTAAATAAGGCTGTCCGTAAATATTTACAACACTGGATGTATACTTGCTTCGGTTATTTGATTGGTGGATAGTCCATGAAATTGGTGGGGATCAGGGCGGAGCTTTAACTGATAGCGGAATTCCAAGATGGTGGAGGGTTTGAGGGGGCGATTGATGTCACGTTTTATAATCAAATATAAGATTACATATAAAATAGATTATATTTAATATTCAAAATAAAATATATATTTATTTAGAAAATAATTATTTCATATATTGTTAACAATTTTCTATTTAATTTAGTTTTGATATAGTCAGAGATAGTATTGCGATCACGAAAATTTTCGATGTTGAGATTTTGATGTTTTTATAAGTTTTGAAGGTTCATGAATCATTTTCGATAAGGTGGAGAAAAATGTCTGTGTGTGTGTGTGTATGTATGTAACCAAGATTACGCAAAAACGGTTTGAGCTAGAATGATGAAATTTGGTACATGGGCATTATTCAAAATTCATAGTTTTCTATCAACTTTTGAGAAATGTAGCTCAACCGGAAGAGGATAAATTACTTACAACGTTTTGATTTTTTTTTTCTAAAGTGACCGTAAAAATAAAGATATATGATTGATAATTTTTCACATGATTAATAATTGAATAAAACTGCTATATATAGAATTTCAGCTTGATTGAATCGCTGAAAGTACCAGAATTAATTTTTTAACAATTCAAATCTCAAGCGCCAACACGTGACGTGGTGCCATCAACAAAGAACCAAACATGCTCTGGTTTAATAAATATTATTTATTAATTTTAATTTATAATTTAATTAAATTGAATATCAATAAAATATATGTTAATTAATCGAATTCAAATTTGCGAGATAGTCGAGTGGAGACACTCTAGATTTTTTTAATATGAATTTATTTATTGAATTAAAAAATTGTAAAAAGTTGCTCTTACTTCCTTATATTTAGCCTTAAGCAATATAATTATATTATCTTTTACTCCAAAGATTTCCAAAGTGAGCTCTACCGCCCCCTCGTGGGTGTTGCAGTGATCCACGGGGGTAATGGCCCCAGGTACATTTAGGGAAAATTACTTGTATATTACTTTTCAATTCTGAGATCAATAAATATGTAGATACATAAATTCAATGTTTCTAATTTACACCTTTATTTATAATATTATGCGAATAGGAATATTTATATAGGATTATTTTGAGATTATTTTTAGATATATAAAGGTATTGTCAAAAAATTGATATTTAGATAAATATTGAAATAAATATAAAAATTGAAATTATGATAAATTAAGTATTAAAAATACGTTTATTATTCAATTCGAGATATTTTGACATTAATAGTATTTGAGAAAAAAGTTCATATAAAATATTATTATTATTATTATTTTATATAGTATTATTATTATAATTATTAATGTCTAAACAAAATGGAATATAAAAAATAGATATTACTATAAGAAATATAAAGTATGTCTATTATATAAAAATCTGAAAATAATCGAATATAATTTTGCATAGTATGATATTGTTCAATTATTCAGTTCGTTAAAAAACTTTTTAGGATCGTTTCAATTTTTTTATCAACAAATGAAATATTAAATGCTTCCTTCTTAATTTCATTTCAAATTTATAAATAATTATTTCTTGTCTTATCTTCTTTGTTTCCAATTCATCCATTATTTTTACAAAACTTAATTATTTAAAAAAAAATATTTTAGACTAAATATTTATTCATTAAGCAGCTTATTTTGATTCTATTCAAAATAATTTTTCTTATCAAGAAATTTAGTGATGATTAATATTATTAATATTTCATGGCTGACTCATTGAAAATATTTCAACTTAAGATTAATATTTATTATTCATTTTTTCTATTATTTTAGTGATAACCTGAGTTATATAATCAAAAAACTGGATAAGGAATTTGTTTAGTAATTATTTATATTATCTTTAAAAGAAAAAAAATAAGATTCTTTAAAAAATTGCTAAATTATCAAACTGAAATAAATCAAAATGTTGATTAAATGAAATATGAGAAGACATTGGGAATTTTATTTGTTTTTTTTTAATTTTCAATATAAATACGATTAAATATCTAAATGCATCATTAGGTATTATAAAAATTTAAGAAATTTTTTTAGGTATACTATCTTTTTTATTTAATTTTGAATTTGCTTTCAATTTTTTCAGGTTATTAAATTTAGTTATGATTATTTAATTTTAATTCCAAAAAATTATAATTTTAATTCATTTTCTCTTATTCATCATTTCTTATACTACTATCTACATTTAATATTAAAAATTATTTTTTTAATGTAAGAATATAAATTTAGACCGGGAGCTTAGCCGCCAGGTTAAAGTGACCCGTCCGACGACTCGAGTTCGAGGGTTCAAACCTCGTCGAGTGCATCGATATATAAATAAAAATAAAAATAATAAACAAATCTGAGAAATCTGGCTAAATGGAGATATATTCCGAAAAAGCCAAAAAAAAAAAACAAAAAAAAATATAAATTTATGTAAATTTTAAAAAAATATATAATAATTTTTTAATGGAATACTGCAAGTTAATGTAAAATAATATAATAATAATATTAAAATTGACAAAAGTAACAAAACAGCAATTAAGATAAAAAAACGAATAATTTATACAAATTTAACACTAAAAATCTTTTTTAATCTATATTTTCTTTGAAAGATATACTTCTAGAAAGTATTATATATCGTATCAAATAATTAATTTGAGCTATCCTTAATTCGATCCTGATCTATCCTGAGCTTGATATATCGAACTCCTATTTTTTACCATCTCTCTCACGTCCTTATAAAATTATCCACCAACCACGTCTTTGATTGTCCAACCGGACGATTCCCTAATCGTTCTCCGCATCGTCTATCATCACCTATTCTTGCTACGTGACCTGCCCATCGCAACTTTCTTGATTTTATTACTCAATGTCTGGAGATGCATAGAAGTCATCTAATTCCTCGTGTTTACTCTCCTCCATTCCCCGGAGAAATCATTTCTCTTTGGACCATGCTGCGAAGAATCGTATTTTCAAATACTTAATTGATAAAAAAACAGTAAAAAAAAAGAAAGAAAATGTAATATTAGAGATCATGTGATAACATTAATTAAATATAAAGATTTTATATAAATTATATAAATTTTATTAATAACGATCATAGAAAATTCTTACAATTTGTTTGTTCTTTAATATTAAAATCCTGAAACAAACTATCAGCCGCCTTTAACTTAACCGTTTTTATAAACTCCCCATCAGTAAATGGTTTTGATTTCTTAGCAATCAAATAAGAAATTTCCAAACTAGCTTCCGTAACATTGCTGTTGGTTTTTACATATTTTGATAGTAAATTCGATTGATTTTCAGCTATCTTTAACCGTTGAGAAATTAGTTCTTTTCTCTCTTCAATATATTTTTCGGCGATGGTTTTATGGTTCGTTTCAGAGTGCTTAATAGAAGACGTTCAACATACAATAATTTCAGAGCACAGGCCGCATCGAGTTTTATGTCCTTGTTTAAATAAGTTGACCTGTGGCCAGGTCCGAACCGACCGACGCGACGGTTTGAAATAAATTAATTTCCAGCTACAGAAACAATTTCAAATAATTTTAATATATCTATTAATGTAATAAAAAACAGATATGGATACATAAATAATAAATATAAACATTTTTAATTGTATTTTATTTTTAATATATATGCAAGACCAGGCTGTGACGTCATGAATGGCTGGATGACGTCATATAATTTTAAATCAAGAAAAAACTAATAAATATGATTTTTCTCGAGGATAAAACCAATACAAAGTTCATGATTCGTGGTGATATATAAAAAATTCACCTTTGGTGTGAAAATAACCCTTCCCTTCCTATCGTCGATCGCTAATACTACCACTTCCGGTTTCCGGATTTGCACCAAAAGTTGATCAATTCATCCCACTGATGTATTAAGTAAATATACCAAATTTCATTAAAATCGGTTGAGCCATTCAGGCTGTACACATCTATACGGACGGACAGACGGACAGACGGACGGACAGACATCATCCTAAAAATACTTTTTTCTGTTTAGAAAATGCATGATTCGTGGAGATATGTAAAAATCTCCACATGTGAAATTTGGTGTGAAAACAATACCTCCCTTACTATCGTCGGTCGGTAAAAAACCGTAATCAACCGTCCAAGAGGATACAAAGCTTCGAATATCTTGAAGTTTTTGTTTTTTCGGTACCATTTTAATTCAAAAAAAAAATATTCATTTAAAGTTAAACACATATTTTAGTAAAACTAAATACTCATTAAAGAATATTTAAGAATTATATCACAATGATATATATGTACGCATGCAAAGGCAGCTAGAAAAAAAAACTTTTGAAAAAAAACAGAAACTATTTTAAAATAAGGAATTTTTTTACTTGATTTTTTAAATTTTTTGAAGTGCCTGAAAATTTGTAACAGTTTTCCCTGATCTAAAAAGTCATATGCTTTGCTAAAGTTAACAAATAGTTGATAAGCCGAAATATTAAATTCGAGTTTTTTTTTCTAATATCTGATCTAATGTTGAACGATTTAACCTAAATACGGATTAATAATCTCCTAATATTTCTTCTGCATATGTGGTCGTAATTTTAATAAGATAATATTCGAAAGAATCTGTATCGAATTCCTCTGTATTTATTGCAGTCCGTTCTAAAACTTTTAATTAAAAAGAGAGATGATGATTGCCTCATGTCAATCTAATGGGATCTTTTCCTTATGCCAAATTGAAAGAACTACCTTGGGCATAAAATTTACTAATTGATTAATTAATTTGATTAATTCTGCAGGTATCCCATCAATTCTCGATGTTTTATTAGTTTTAAATTTTCTGATTATCTATTTCATATAACATTAGTTATTAAAAATTAATTTCTGCTGAGTCTACTGATTGTGTTTCTGTTCTATTACTTCCATTTGGATTTAATAATTTTTCAAAATTGTCCCTCCATCTTTTTTTAATATCATCAACATCTATAAAATAATAACATGGTTTCTCAAATATTCTTTGCAGAATATTTATCTTTTTTGAAAATTCAGTATATTTTAAAGACATAAAATGTTTAGTATATTGAAATAAATAAAAATGTTGGCTAATGAAATATGAGAAGGAATTGGAATTTTTAATTTTTTTTTAATTTCCATAAAAAACCAGTGAGTATTTAAATTTATCCTCAGGGTTCATAATAATTTAAGACAAAATTATTAGAAATACGTTCTTTACAAATTTAAATATATTTTCAATATTTTTTTATTATTAAGATTTAGATAGGATTATTTAACTTCAAAAAATTTAATTCTAAATTTATGAAAAAAATAATAGTTTCCATATGTAGGTAGGTATATTAAAAAATTATAATAGTAAAAATGTAAATTTAAAATAAAAATCCGTTTTCGTTTTAAATTCAATTAAATAGTGAAACAAATCAAAATAAATAATTATAATAATAAAAATAGAAAAAAATTGGTGTCTTGATAAGTTGGCTGATGGCTCGTTGGGAGGAGATTGTCAGTTGCTCCGAATCTATACCTATCAGTAGTCAGTGCTCTTTGATTGAAATGGAAAGACAGGCAGGAAATATAGTTATTAGAAATAAAACAAAAACATTTGTTAATTTAATACAATTTAATAATAATAAGTTCCTTATCTTTTTTATTTTTCATTAACAAATCAAAAACGTATTGGTTATGGTTTCCATTTTCATTTAACATATTTCTGAACCTAAAGATATATAAAATATAATCTATCTTGTCTGAGTTATAAAGATACATATCGAATTTTATATAATTAAACTTATATTTATACTTTTATAAAGAAAACATTTAATTTTTTATTTTCAGAAGTATGTATGTGAATAAAGTAATATAGTAGTAATAGTATAAAATATTACATTATAATAAAATATTTTCATAGACATAATCATAAAATATTAGTAACAATACCTCCCTTACTATCGTCGGTCGGTAAAAATTAATGGATAGCTAGCTGATCTTTGATTCTTAAAAATAATGTTAATATATATATCTAGAAATATTAAAATAAAATTATATTAAAACATTAAAAAAGGTCCAAAATTAATTTAATACTAATAACATTTAAATTTAACCATCAAATTTATAAAAAATTGAAGTAGCATCAATGTAACTTATGTTATAATAATAAGTTATACCTGTTATACTATTAAGAATTCTTTATTTATATAATAATTTATATAATATAAAAAATGGCACAAATGTTCTGTCATAATTTAGTTTGAAAACCTTCTTGTTCTATGATATACTTGATGAGAGAAATTTTATATTTAAATTCTAATTATATCCACTTTACAGAAAAATTATTAGTTTCTAAAATCTAATTGTAATAATAACAATCTGATACAATAATTAAAAAAAACTTAAATTTAAATTAAATAAATTTATTGTTAACATTGAAATAAAAAAAGGGAAAATAAATTAATTTAAATAATTATATAATGACATACATCAACTAACTCAAATGAAGCGCATAATTATTTTTACATTTAAAACTATAATTGTACCATTACTTTTTATTGAATCATTTAAATTATATTAGATAATAAAACTAAATAGAAAATCGTCGAAAGGAATTTATAATAATAACAAAAATATATTGAAACTTGCGGTTGAAGAAGCAGTGGACTGATTTATTGGAATTGTTGCAAATTAAAAGGTAAATTGTCCATATTTTATTATTTTTCTTGTATTATTGACTTATCATTTTGCTTATCAAATTTAAAATCATTTTTTTCTAAGGGGTATGCTTCTCTTTATGTTAATTAAACTTAATAATATTATTCATCAAAATAAGCACAAAATAATTCAACAGGGAATCAGTTTTATTTTTAATTTTCTCAAAAAAATGCTTTAGCGTTGCATTGCGGACATTGAAACTTTTGGTTTGCAACGATTCATTTGTTGATAATAATCATATTAACTAATATGTAATACAATGTACAATGTAGTAAATTAATGACATTTGAACAATAAGATGACTCTGATTAATTTTTATAGAAAAATATAGAAAATTTGAATAATATTTTTAAAGGGAAAAATAATAATTTTCTATATTTTTTTATAAAAATATAGAAATTTTTAATAATCTTTTTAAAGGGAAATATTTTATAGAAATAAATATAATTATTATATGTGTTATGTTAATTAACATAATTTAGAGTCAAATCTTTATTTACTATTACTATAACTATATGGACGGTGACCATAAAACATTTATTTTGAAATTTAAAAAATTCTAATCCTATTTACTTTGAATTTTTTTTAATTATTTTGTATATCTTGGAAAGTCTCAATATTCTCTTGTATTTGTTTGTATTTCGACTCATAAATTTGGATTCCCAGATGCTAATTAAAAGTTGTTTTCTTAAATGGCATTTACATTATTTTTTTTTCTTATTTTTTATTTTAGTAATTTTGACAATAATCTTACAATTTGATAATTTGAATAAGTCACAAAATTATGTATACTAATTTGAAATACAGAGAAATATTTTCCAAAGAATTTATTGTTAATCAAGTAAATATTTATTTTTCTTTAAAAATAATATAAGTCTACAATATTTGAGTGTCTCTAACGAAAGAATATTTTCTCTCAATAATATTAATTAAAGAAAAAGCGTCTAAAATAAATTATAACTATAAACAGAATTGTAAAACCTAAATTGAACCCCCAAATTTACTATAATAACTATATACTATTTGGAATTGAATGAAAAAATACATTATTCTGAATTATATTTGAAATTAATAATTATATCCAGAATATAATTAGTAAAGTAAAATTATTTTAAAAGTCCTTTATTTTGAAAAAATAATATGGTCACCTTATCTAGCATTATCTTAATTTAAGCTTAACTTCATATTCTCATTTATACCTAAAACGGACACAAAATATATAATGTTAAGTTTATTTGATAAATTGAATTACCCTTTTAACAATATGAATTATTTATAAGTTGATTTAAATTAAAATTATGAAAAAACAGGAATTTTCAGAAATCAATTCTTTATGAGTTTTAAAATTTTGTATAAATAGTTTCTTTGAAGAGAATAGTTTAAAAATTTAGAATGAAAATCATGAAATTGAATTAAATTTTAATGAGGTTGGAACACAAATAAATAATAATAGGTTTTTTTAAACTTAGGTATCATTCTTTTAACAAATATATAACATTATAATCCATTCCTTATAGACTAAAAGGAGCCGTTAAAGAATTAGCAAAAAAGCAATTGGAGATTTACGAAAAAAGAAAGATTCGTCTGTCATTTGGACAAATGTTTTGGATTTTTCAGTTGAAAAAGCCAAATCAAAGTTCCAAATCACAGTAGAACCACCCCCCTTACAACCTCCAAACACAATTTCTCTATATGATGTGACCCCATTGTATTATATCTAAATATAACGCTATTGATTTTTTAAATTAGATTTTCTATCTATTAAATTAGAACAGACATTTTTATTATAATTTTTAATTAATTTGGAAAAAATCCACTTTATTCTACTAAAAGTTCACTAATTTTTCTAAATAACTTTTAAATTATTTAAAAAGGCTGGAGTTTTACGAATAGTTTTAAAATAGATTTTAGAATGATAAATTCATCTTAGCTTAATATATGTATAGTGCTTATGGTATTGAACAAAAAGCTTAAAATTAATGCTACGTTAGATTTTTCTTTAATTATGGTGACAGCGATAATTAATAACTTATCCTATGAATAAACAGCGTTGCAAATTTCATGAAATAGATAAAAAAAATTCGATGCAAATAACAATTTTTCAACAAATTTCAGAGCAAAATTGTACTCAATTATTCAATTATGAGCTCAAAAATTTGTCAAACTCATCAATAATAAATTTACTTAATTATTCAAGAATATATAAATAATAATTATAAAAAAGAATTAAAATAAAAACAGTTAAATAACTTTGACAGAACTTTAAATAACTTTGAAAATATTTTAAAAAATTTCAATTTCCTGTATATTCCTAATTAATAACTATTTGATTATAATGTTTTTAACAAAGATACCATATATACTTAAATAGGATACCTCCCCACGACTATTCGATTTGATAGAGGAAATTTTAATAAAATTACAATTTCTAAAAATTCCTTTGTAAAAACTTTTGTAATATGAAAAGCATGTTATTTTAGTTATTATATGATTTATGTGTAATTTAATAATAACTTATTGATATTTAAAAAAAAAATATTATTATCATCCTTATAGAAATGAAATGATAGATTAAAATTTGGGCACAATGGAAAGAAAATCTAAATTATGAATTAAAATATTTGTTGAGTTTTTTTTAAATGGTGTACCAACAAGCCTCAGGTTCGTTATCGCCGTAGAGAAGTCGTAATTAAGTTGTTAGGAAATCTTTTTTTAATTAATTTATGTCGATTTTATCTTGTTAAACCTTTTTCATTAAAAATACAATGTAAACATTACCAAGATGAAGTCGTCAAATTTTATTAAATAAATCAATAATTATAGTAAGTAGTATTTTTAATTATAATAGTTTTTAAAATATCAAATTTTAGTAATTCCAAGAACTTACCAGATGCGGAGACAACCGTTCTTTTAAATCGTTGTGTCTCTCGGTTCGTTCTAGATTCGAGGGTAAATCGTCGCATCTTTTCTTGACCGGAACACAGATCTAGAAACAGAAATGTGTCACCTTTCAAAATGTTCAAAATGAACACAAGCTAACATAATCCACAATACACCGCTCTTTCATCACATCTTCCCTTCTTACTTGATTTCAATTACAATTACAATTAGTAGATGTATAGTCATGGAAAAATATAAACGGCTCATCGGGGTTGAAATGAATGAATGTTTTATAATATTTATTAAAATAAGAATTTAATAAAAAAATAAAATAAATGAATTTGAATATTAGAAATTATAAAAAATAATAATTCTTAGTGAGAGTTGATCTCATTTTTCCGGACAGACAGACATGAAAAATTAACTTTTGAATATGTTACAATTCAAATTAATTTGCTTAATAAAATACATAAATATTTTCTGTTAATGCTAAAGTTGATTTAGTAATCATTAAATCCATATATAATTAAATTTTTCTTTTTAAATTTTTATAATATAATTTCAAATTTTTTTTCAAATGATTTTTTTATAGGAAATTTATTATTTATTGCAAATATCCCAAAAAATATTGGTTTATTTACTAGTATTATAGTTTTACTTTAAAGCAGGCATATCAGTGAGCTGTTAATTAAAATTAAAAATAATCAAGCATTAAGCATGAAACCAAAAGCATAAGCTGAAATAAAAAAAAGAGAATGATGATCTCACCCCGACTTGTACTTGATAGCAAGCATATAAGTGAGTTTTTTCTTGAGACGCTTGCGTATTTGTTTTAAACAAATTTGACACAAAGGGGTCGGATAACCAGATAATATAAGCATGTCGACTTGATCCGCAATATTTTGTAAATTTAAATTCGTTGAAGTAAAGTTCATCGTCCTGTAAAATTATCTATAAAACCAAGGTACTCTATTAATAAAAAATATTTTCTTTCTTATTGTAATTTTAATTGAGATGAAAAGCAGAACAAAACATGCAAAAATGTGTCTTCTCGTTATCATATTAATAGAAATTGTATTTCATGAATAAATCAAAATCCAATTTATAAGAATCAATTAATTTTAATGAATAACCAAAGAATGGAACTATTTTTTATGACTTTTCTTTAAAAATATTGAAAAAGCCATTAAAATAATCATACTTATATAAAATAAAAAAAAAGAGTTATTGACTTCAATATCTCTTTTTAAAGAAGTTTATTAGTATAATTATAATTTATATAAGTTTTTTTTTTGTTTTAATAATTAAACGCTTTTATAGGGATTGCAAGTTTATTTATATTCCAATTAAATGCACCTAAATATAATATTAATATAATAATATTGAAGTTGTTTAAATTATTATTTCATTTAAATTCGATCTTGTTTGAATGGATGTGAGTCACAAGAAGAATTTATATAATAAAAGCAATGAAGTGGATGAACGATATTAGAGAGAACTTGCATTTTAGCGACATGTCAAATAGAATGCCATTTATTTTTACTCGCTAATAAATAAATGAATAGAAGAATAGGAAAGTTAATATTAATATTTTGCGATTTAGCCGTAAATCTTAAAGTTTTAAGTACCGGGGTCTTTAGTCAAGAGTCTAGACAGTTTCAAATTTCATATTCTGAGCAGGATTTTTTGTATTTTTGAATTGGGATTTTAAAAAATCGTATGGGAGCTGCTAATATGGTGGAGTATTTGTACTAAAGACAAACTGAAATCCAATTTTATGTAATACAAGATATGTAAATATTTCAATAATAATTTACATGAAAGAACATAAAACAATTTCGATTTAATAGAAATTATTAGATTAGTTTTTTGTCTATTGATAAAATCCACAATATTATCAAAAATATATATCAGAAAAATGAATTAATAACATCAAGAAAATGGATAAAAAAATAAAATTCATATTACAGATTAGCCAGTACACATTATAATTGTTTTTAAAATTTATTTCAAATATATATACCTCGCATAAAATAAAATAAAGAATAAATATTGATTTTTTTGTTTTTTGTATAAATGAATTCTTACTAAACTTTTGGAGAGATATCAATGCTTTTTTCCTATTTTATTTATTAAAACATTAAATTTTGTTTTTGATTTAAATTAATTAAACTACTAAGACATTTTAATCTACAATAGAATTGGTAATAATTTAATGATGTTATTTCTTTCTAATATTAACTGTGAGTATTCTATTAATTAATAATTTTTAAATAAGTATTGAAGAATTTATAACTAATATGAAGAAATTTATCTTTTATTGAATTCCTTTGTGAAAGTTCAATTATCTTAGTGAAAACTTTCATATAAATAATTTCAAAATAAATAAAGCAGAAGAAAATCTTACCTTAAATAAAATAAGAGTTGGATTCACGTTAGAGTGATGCTTCTTGCATACCAGATAAACTCAAATGAAATTATAAATTTATAATTTATATAAAAAGTTAAATTTTTATTATAAATATTTGATTTATGTATGGACAATTTAAACTAGGTCCTAATTATTTATCATTTCCGTTTAACCCAAATTTTATTTAATCTAGGGGATAAATAATAAATGTTAATTAATTTAATTAAATTAAATTTTTATAATAATAGGTATAATAAGATAATAGATAAATAGAATGTGAAATTGGAAATAATAAATAAATGTTAATTACCTCGTAAGGAGTAAAGTTGTATTGTTTCCTCTTGCATCAGTTCTTTAAATAATTATTACGTCTTGATATGCACTAATTATTGGAGTCATGCACTTATATAGGTTCGAAATAAACAGAGGTGGGGGTAAGTTAAAATTGATTGGACAAAAAAGAGGGGGAAGGAGGAGTCAGATCACTATGTAGGCGCCATCACAGCGGGTTTAAAAATAACTAGAATTTGAGAAGTTATAACTAGCAAAAGATTAATAAATTAATAAAAAATATAAAAAAAAAACAAAAAATAATATAATGAAAATCTTTAAAATAAAATGGAATAATATTTGTATAAGTTGGATTTATACTAATTTGGTTGATATTTAAACATTTTCATTAAAAAAATAAAATGTCAAACTCCTTATCTGAAATTTTGAACAGTTAAATTGACATGTTAAACGTTCAAAATTTATAGATATATAAGAGATTGCAATATAATCATATTTTTAATAACATTATTATTTATTTAATAATTTATGACATTACAATAATATTTTCAAATATTTTTTTAATTTATAAATATTTTATTTATATTAGAATATTCATGCTCTACCATATTGATTTATAGTTACATTCAATTTTCTTAGCTTTTCATTATACAGAGGCCTTCCTCTTTCACACAAAAATAAAAAGTTTGGTTTTATAAATGTGTATCAATATCTCAAAATCGTTTTTTCATTACAATTCAAAATAATATTTTAGAAAAAATTAAAAATTCCAATTTAAAATAAAAAGATGAAATTAATGAAAAAATTTATGATATCAATGAAATAATAATTATTTCTTGATTAGGACCAGAAATGGAAGAGAATGATATATAATAAATAAATTTTACATTTCTATTTAAAAAAGTAGCTTTTTGCGTGAAATAATATGAGAAATTCTGTTTTTTTCGATGAAATTAATGTAAAAAAATATGATATCAATGAAATATGAATTAATTCTTGATTAGGATCAGAAATGGAAGAGAATGATATATAATAAATAAATTTTACATTTCTATTTAAAAAAGTAGATTTTTGCGTGAAATAATATGAGAAATTCTGTTTTTTTCTATGAAATCAATGAAAAAAATTATGATATCGATAAAATATGAATTAATTCGTGATTAGGATCAGAAATGGAAGAGAATGATACATAATAAATAAATTTTGCATTTCTATTTAAAAAGTAGCTTTTTGAGTGAAATAATATTACAAATTGAGGTTTTTTCGATGAAATTAATGAAAAAAATTATGATATCAATGAAATAATAATTAATTCTTGATTAGGTACAGAAATGGAAGAGAATGATATATAATAAATAAATTTTACATTTCTATTTAAAAAAGTAGCTTTTTGCGTGAAATAATATTACAAATTGAGGTTTTTTCGATGAAATTAATGAAAAAAATTATGATATCAATGAAATAATAATTAATTCTTGATTAGGACCAGAAATGGAAGAGAATGATATATAATAAATAAATTTTACATTTCTATTTAAAAAAGTAGATTTTTGCGTCTAATAATATTACAAATTGAGGTTTTTTGGATGAAATTAATGAAAAAAATTATGATATCAATGAAATATGAATTAATTCTTGATTAGGATCAGAAATGGAAGAGAATGATATATAATAAATAAATTTTACATTTCTATTTAAAAAAGTAGCTTTTTGAGTGAAATAATATTACAAATTGAGGTTTTTTCGATGAAATTAATGAAAAAAATTATGATATCAATGAAATAATAATTAATTCTTGATTAGGACCAGAAATGGAAGAGAATGATATATAATAAATAAATTTTACATTTCTATTTAAAAAAGTAGATTTTTGCGTCTAATAATATTACAAATTGAGGTTTTTTGGATGAAATTAATGAAAAAAATTATGATATCAATGAAATATGAATCAAATCGAACATAGAATCAAAAATGGAAGAAAATGATATATAATAAATAAATTTTACATTTCTATTTAAAAAAGTAGCTTTTTGAGTGAAATAATATTACAAATTGAGGTTTTTTCGATGAAATTAATGAGAAAAATTAAGGTTTTTTCGATGAAATTAATGAAAAAAATTATGATATCGATAAAATATGAATTAATTCGTGATTAGGATCAGAAATGGAAGAGAATGATACATAATAAATAAATTTTACATTTCTATTTAAAAAAGTAGCTTTTTGAGTGAAATAATATTACAAATTGAGGTTTTTTCGATGAAATTAATGAAAAAAATTATGATATCAATGAAATATGAATCAAATCGAATATAGAATCAAAAATGGAAGAAAATGATATATAATATATAAATTTTACATTTCTATTTAAAAAAGTAGCTTTTTGCGTGAAATAATATTACAAATTAAGGTTTTTTCAATGAAATTAATGGAAAAAATTATGATATCAATGAAATAATAATTAATTCTTGATTAGGACCAGAAATGGAAGAGAATGATATATAATAAATAAATTTTACATTTCTATTTAAAAAAGTAGATTTTTGCGTCTAATAATATTACAAATTGAGGTTTTTTCGATGAAATTAATGAAAAAAATTATGATATCAATGAAATATGAATCAAATCGAATATAGAATCAAAAATGGAAGAAAATGATATATAATATATAAATTTTACATTTCTATTTAAAAAAGTAGATTTTTGCGTCTAATAATATTACAAATTGAGGTTTTTTGGATGAAATTAATGAAAAAAATTATGATATCAATGAAATATGAATCAAATCGAACATAGAATCAAAAATGGAAGAAAATGATATATAATAAATAAATTTTACATTTCTATTTAAAAAAGTAGCTTTTTGAGTGAAATAATATTACAAATTGAGGTTTTTTCGATGAAATTAATGAGAAAAATTAAGGTTTTTTCGATGAAATTAATGAAAAAAATTATGATATCGATAAAATATGAATTAATTCGTGATTAGGATCAGAAATGGAAGAGAATGATACATAATAAATAAATTTTACATTTCTATTTAAAAAAGTAGCTTTTTGAGTGAAATAATATTACAAATTGAGGTTTTTTCGATGAAATTAATGAAAAAAATTATGATATCAATGAAATATGAATCAAATCGAATATAGAATCAAAAATGGAAGAAAATGATATATAATATATAAATTTTACATTTCTATTTAAAAAAGTAGCTTTTTGCGTGAAATAATATTACAAATTAAGGTTTTTTCAATGAAATTAATGGAAAAAATTATGATATCAATGAAATAATAATTAATTCTTGATTAGGACCAGAAATGGAAGAGAATGATATATAATAAATAAATTTTACATTTCTATTTAAAAAAGTAGATTTTTGCGTCTAATAATATTACAAATTGAGGTTTTTTCGATGAAATTAATGAAAAAAATTATGATATCAATGAAATATGAATCAAATCGAATATAGAATCAAAAATGGAAGAAAATGATATATAATATATAAATTTTACATTTCTATTTAAAAAAGTAGCTTTTTGCGTGAAAATATATTACAAATTAAGGTTTTTTCAATGAAATTAATGGAAAAAATTATGATATCAATGAAATAATAATTAATTCTTGATTAGGACCAGAAATAGAAGAGAATGATATATAATAAATAAATTTTACATTTCTATTTAAAAAAGTTCGCTTAGACTTCGCCAGCTTCGCTGGCTGCTTAGACGGGAATCACACCTGACTCTTGACAACAAAATCCTCATTTACAATTCCATCATCAAGCCAATTTGGTCCTATGGATGTCAATTGTGGGGAACCTCTAAAATTTCCAATATTAACATCATTCAGAGGTTCCAAAACGCTGTCCTTAGGACCATATCCGGCGCTCCCCGTTACATCCCATCAAAACTTCTCCATGAAGAATTTAATATTCCCCATATCACCGAAGTCATAAATCATTTAAGTTATAATTATCATAAAAGACTTACCTCTCACCAAAATCTAGCAGCAAGACAACTTACTTCAACAGACCATTTAACTAGAAGACTTAAAAGACTCCAGCCACAGGACTTAGTTACCTACAGACCCTAGCCACTTCTTCAACGTTCGCTAGCTCGCTGTCCTTTCCCTTCTTCTCGCCTAAATCCACTACCCATTCCTCCTCTGCTTCTTCTTGCTACCTCCCCTTTTACCTCTAATACCTTATGCTTCTCCTTCCCCTGTTATATTCCCTAATTCCCTAATCAGCGCAAATGTATATATGTTAATTTTGTTTTTTGTAAATACTGTAGACATTTTATTATTGCCCAAAGAATGGGCAGATGTAAAAATTATTTGGAAAATAAAAAAAAAAAAAAAAAAAAAATTTAAAAAAGTAGATTTTTGAGTGAAATAATATTACAAATTGAGGTTTTTTCGATGAAATTAATGAAAAAAATTATGATATCAATGAAATATGAATCAAATCGAATATAGAATCAAAAATGGAAGAAAATGATATATAATATATAAATTTTACATTTCTATTTAAAAAAGTAGCTTTTTGAGTGAAATAATATTACAAATTGAGGTTTTTTCGATGAAATTAATGATAAAAATTATGATATCGATAAAATATGAATTAATTCGTGATTAGGATCAGAAATGGAAGAGAATGATACATAATAAATAAATTTTACATTTCTATTTAAAAAAGTAGCTTTTTGAGTGAAATAATATTACAAATTGAGGTTTTTTCGATGAAATTAATGAAAAAAATTATGATATCAAAATTATCAATCAAAAAAATTATGATATCGATAAAATATGAATTAATTCGTGATTAGGATCAGAAATGGAAGAGAATGATATATAATAAATAAATTTTACATTTCTATTTAAAAAAGTAGATTTTTGCGTCTAATAATATTACAAATTGAGGTTTTTTGGATGAAATTAATGAAAAAAATTATGATATCAATGAAATATGAATTAATTCTTGATTAGGATCAGAAATGGAAGAGAATGATATATAATAAATAAATTTTACATTTCTATTTAAAAAAGTAGCTTTTTGAGTGAAATAATATTACAAATTGAGGTTTTTTCGATGAAATTAATGAAAAAAATTATGATATCAATGAAATAATAATTAATTCTTGATTAGGACCAGAAATGGAAGAGAATGATATATAATAAATAAATTTTACATTTCTATTTAAAAAAGTAGATTTTTGCGTCTAATAATATTACAAATTGAGGTTTTTTGGATGAAATTAATGAAAAAAATTATGATATCAATGAAATATGAATCAAATCGAATATAGAATCAAAAATGGAAGAAAATGATATATAATAAATAAATTTTACATTTCTATTTAAAAAAGTAGCTTTTTGAGTGAAATAATATTACAAATTGAGGTTTTTTCGATGAAATTAATGAAAAAAATTATGATATCGATAAAATATGAATTAATTCGTGATTAGGATCAGAAATGGAAGAGAATGATACATAATAAATAAATTTTACATTTCTATTTAAAAAAGTAGCTTTTTGAGTGAAATAATATTACAAATTGAGGTTTTTTCGATGAAATTAATGAAAAAAATTATGATATCAATGAAATAATAATTAATTCTTGATTAGGACCAGAAATGGAAGAGAATGATATATAATAAATAAATTTTACATTTCTATTTAAAAAAGTAGATTTTTGCGTCTAATAATATTACAAATTGAGGTTTTTTGGATGAAATTAATGAAAAAAATTATGATATCAATGAAATATGAATCAAATCGAATATAGAATCAAAAATGGAAGAAAATGATATATAATAAATAAATTTTACATTTCTATTTAAAAAAGTAGCTTTTTGAGTGAAATAATATTACAAATTGAGGTTTTTTCGATGAAATTAATGAAAAAAATTATGATATCAATGAAATATGAATCAAATCGAATATAGAATCAAAAATGGAAGAAAATGATATATAATATATAAATTTTACATTTCTATTTAAAAAAGTAGCTTTTTGAGTGAAATAATATTACAAATTGAGGTTTTTTCGATGAAATTAATGAAAAAAATTATGATATCGATAAAATATGAATTAATTCGTGATTAGGATCAGAAATGGAAGAGAATGATACATAATAAATAAATTTTACATTTCTATTTAAAAAAAGTAGCTTTTTGAGTGAAATAATATTACAAATTGAGGTTTTTTCGATGAAATTAATGAAAAAAATTATGATATCAATGAAATATGAATCAAATCGAATATAGAATCAAAAATGGAAGAAAATGATATATAATATATAAATTTTACATTTCTATTTAAAAAAGTAGCTTTTTGCGTGAAATAATATTACAAATTAAGGTTTTTTCAATGAAATTAATGGAAAAAATTATGATATCAATGAAATAATAATTAATTCTTGATTAGGACCAGAAATGGAAGAGAATGATATATAATAAATAAATTTTACATTTCTATTTAAAAAAGTAGATTTTTGCGTCTAATAATATTACAAATTGAGGTTTTTTCGATGAAATTAATGAAAAAAATTATGATATCAATGAAATATGAATCAAATCGAATATAGAATCAAAAATGGAAGAAAATGATATATAATATATAAATTTTACATTTCTATTTAAAAAAGTAGCTTTTTGAGTGAAATAATATTACAAATTGAGGTTTTTTCGATGAAATTAATGAAAAAAATTATGATATCAAAATTATCAATCAAAAAAATTATGATATCGATAAAATATGAATTAATTCGTGATTAGGATCAGAAATGGAAGAGAATGATACATAATAAATAAATTTTACATTTCTATTTAAAAAAGTAGCTTTTTGAGTGAAATAATATTACAAATTGAGGTTTTTTCGATGAAATTAATGAAAAAAATTATGATATCAATGAAATAATAATTAATTCTTGATTAGGACCAGAAATGGAAGAGAATGATATATAATAAATAAATTTTACATTTCTATTTAAAAAAGTAGATTTTTGCGTCTAATAATATTACAAATTGAGGTTTTTTGGATGAAATTAATGAAAAAAATTATGATATCAATGAAATATGAATCAAATCGAATATAGAATCAAAAATGGAAGAAAATGATATATAATAAATAAATTTTACATTTCTATTTAAAAAAGTAGCTTTTTGAGTGAAATAATATTACAAATTGAGGTTTTTTCGATGAAATTAATGAAAAAAATTATGATATCGATAAAATATGAATTAATTCGTGATTAGGATCAGAAATGGAAGAGAATGATACATAATAAATAAATTTTACATTTCTATTTAAAAAAGTAGCTTTTTGAGTGAAATAATATTACAAATTGAGGTTTTTTCGATGAAATTAATGAAAAAAATTATGATATCAATGAAATAATAATTAATTCTTGTTTAGGACCAGAAATGGAAGAGAATGATATATAATAAATAAATTTTACATTTCTATTTAAAAAAGTAGATTTTTGCGTCTAATAATATTACAAATTGAGGTTTTTTGGATGAAATTAATGAAAAAAATTATGATATCAATGAAATATGAATCAAATCGAATATAGAATCAAAAATGGAAGAAAATGATATATAATAAATAAATTTTACATTTCTATTTAAAAAAGCAGCTTTTTGAGTGAAATAATATTACAAATTGAGGTTTTTTCGATGAAATTAATGAAAAAAATTATGATATCAATGAAATATGAATCAAATCGAATATAGAATCAAAAATGGAAGAAAATGAATTATAATAAATAAATTTTACATTTCTATTTAATATTCTGATGAATAATTATTTTATTATGCCGAAAACCTAGGGTCATCCTACGATGACCTTTCCTAATTTTTACGGGAAAATTAAAAAATGAAATTTTTAAAAATAAATAATAAATTCGTTCATTTTACATCATAAAAATATTAAAAAAATATATTATTGATATTTCTGATGAATAATTATTTTATTATGCCGAAAACCTAGGGTCATCCTACTATGACCTTTCATAATTTTTAAGGGAAAATTAAAAAATGAAATTTTTAAAAATAAATAATAAATTCGTTCATTTTATATCATAAAAATATTAAAAAAATATATTATTGATATTTCTGATGAATAATTATTTTTTTATGCCGAAAACCTAGGGTCATCCTACGATGACCTTTCATAATTTTTATGGTAAAATTAAAAAATGAAATTTTTAAAAATAAATATTAAATTCGTTCATATTACATCATAAAAATATTTAAAAAATATATTAGTGATATTTCTGATGAATAATTATTTTTTTATGCCGAAAACCTTGGGTCATCCTACGATGACCTTTCATAATTTTTACGGGAAAATTTAAAAATGAAATTTTCAAAAATATATAATAAATTCGTTCATTTTACATCATAAAAATATTAAAAAAATATATTATTGATATTTCTGATAAATAATTATTTTTTTATGCGGAAAACCTAAGGTCATCCTATGATGACCTTTCCTAATTTTTACGGGAAAATTAAAAAATGAAATTTTTAAAAACAAATAATAAATTCGTTCATTTTACATCATAAAAATATTAAAAAAATATATTATTGATATTTCTGATGAATAATTATTTTTTTATGCCGAAAACCTAGGGTCATCCTACGATGACTTTTCATAATTTTTATGGTAAAATTAAAAAATGAAATTTTTAAAAATAAATATTAAATTCGTTCATATTACATCATAAAAATATTTAAAAAATATATTAGTGATATTTCTGATGAATAATTATTTTTTTATGCCGAAAACCTTGGGTCATCCTACGATGACCTTTCATAATTTTTACGGGAAAATTAAAAAATGAAATTTTCAAAAATATATAATAAATTCGTTCATTTTACATCATAAAAATATTAAAAAAATATATTATTGATATTTCTGATAAATAATTATTTTTTTATGCGGAAAACCTAAGGTCATCCTATGATGACCTTTCCTAATTTTTACGGGAAAATTAAAAAATGAAATTTTTAAAAACAAATAATAAATTCGTTGATTTTACATCATAAAAATATTAAAAAAATATATTATTGATATTTCTGATGAATAATTATTTTTTTATGCCGAAAACCTAAGGTCATCATACGATGACCTTTCCTAATTTTTACGGGAAAATTAAAAAATAAAATTTTTAAAAACAAATAATAAATTCGTTCATTTTACATCATAAAAATATTAAAAAAATATATTATTCATATTTCTGATGAATAATAATTTTTTATGCCGAAAACCTAAGGTCATCCTACGACCTTTCATAATTTTTACGGGAAAATTAAAAAATGAAATTTTCAAAAATATATAATAAATTCGTTCATTTTACATCATAAAAATATTAAAAAAATATATTATTGATATTTCTGATAAATAATTATTTTTTTATGCGGAAAACCTAAGGTCATCCTATGATGACCTTTCCTAATTTTTACGGGAAAATTAAAAAATGAAATTTTTAAAAACAAATAATAAATTCGTTGATTTTACATCATAAAAATATTAAAAAAATATATTATTGATATTTCTGATGAATAATTATTTTTTTATGCCGAAAACCTAAGGTCATCATACGATGACCTTTCCTAATTTTTACGGGAAAATTAAAAAATAAAATTTTTAAAAACAAATAATAAATTCGTTCATTTTACATCATAAAAATATTAAAAAAATATATTATTCATATTTCTGATGAATAATAATTTTTTATGCCGAAAACCTAAGGTCATCCTACGACCTTTCATAATTTTTACGGGAAAATTAAAAAATGAAATTTTTAAAAATAAATAATAAATTCGTTCATTTTACATCATAAAAATATTAAAAAAATATATTATTGATATTTCTGATGAATAATTATTTTATTATGCCGAAAACCTAGGGTCATCCTACGATGACCTTTCCTAATTTTTACGGGAAAATTAAAAAATGAAATTTTTAAAAACAAATAATAAATTCGTTCATTTTACATCATAAAAATATTAAAAAAATATATTATTGATATTTTTGATGAATAATTATTTTTTTAAGCCGAAAACCTAGGGTCATCCTACGATGACCTTTCAAAATTTTTAAAGTGAAAATTAAAAAATGAAATTTTTAAAAATAAATAATAAATTCGTTCATTTTACATCATAAAAATATTAAAAAAATATATTATTGATATTTCTGATGAATAATTATTTTATTATGCCGAAAACCTAGGGTCATCCTACGATGACCTTTCCTAATTTTTACGGGAAAATTAAAAAATGAAATTTTTAAAAACAAATAATAAATTCGTTCATTTTACATCATAAAAATATTAAAAAAATATATTATTGATATTTTTGATGAATAATTATTTTTTTAAGCCGAAAACCTAGGGTCATCCTACGATGACCTTTCAAAATTTTTAAAGTGAAAATTAAAAAATGAAATTTTTAAAAATAAATAATAAATTCGTTCATTTTACATCATAAAAATATTAAAAAAATATATTATTGATATTTCTGATGAATAATTATTTTATTATGCCGAAAACCTAGGGTCATCCTACGATGACCTTTCCTAATTTTTACGGGAAAATTAAAAAATGAAATTTTTAAAAACAAATAATAAATTCGTTCATTTTACATCATAAAAATATTAAAAAAATATATTATTGATATTTTTGATGAATAATTATTTTTTTAAGCCGAAAACCTAGGGTCATCCTACGATGACCTTTCAAAATTTTTAAAGTGAAAATTAAAAAATGAAATTTTTAAAAATAAATAATAAATTCGTTCATTTTACATCATAAAAATATTAAAAAAATATATTATTGATATTTCTGATGAATAATTATTTTTTTATGCCGAAAACCTAGGGTCATCCTACGATGACCTTTCATAATTTTTATGGTAAAATTAAAAAATGAAATTTTTAAAAATAAATATTAAATTCGTTCATATTACATCATAAAAATATTTAAAAAATATATTAGTGATATTTCTGATGAATAATTATTTTTTTATGCCGAAAACCTTGGGTCATCCTACGATGACCTTTCATAATTTTTACGAGAAAATTAAAAAATGAAATTTTCAAAAATATATAATAAATTCGTTCATTTTACATCATAAAAATATTAAAAAAATAAATTATTGATATTTCTGATAAATAATTATTTTTTTATGCGGAAAACCTAAGGTCATCCTATGATGACCTTTCCTAATTTTTACGGGAAAATTAAAAAATGAAATTTTTAAAAACAAATAATAAATTCGTTCATTTTACATCATAAAAATATTAAAAAAATATATTATTGATATTTCTGATGAATAATTATTTTTTTATGCCGAAAACCTAGGGTCATCCTACGATGACCTTTCATAATTTTTATGGTAAAATTAAAAAATGAAATTTTTAAAAATAAATATTAAATTCGTTCATATTACATCATAAAAATATTTAAAAAATATATTATTCATATTTCTAACTAAAAATTATTTTTTTATGCCAAAAACCTAGGGTCATCATACGATGACCTTTCATAATTTTTACGGGAAAATTAAAATATGAAATTTTTAAAAATAAATAATAAATTCGTTCATTTTACATCATAAAAATTTTAAAAAAATATATTATTGATATTTCTGATGAATAATTATTTTATTATTCCGAAAACCTAGGGTCATCCTACGATGACCTTTCAAAATTTTTAAAGTGAAAATTAAAAAATGAAATTTTTAAAAATAAATAATAAATTCGTTCATTTTACATAATAAAAATATTAAAAAAATATATTATTGATATTTCTGATGAATAATTATTTTTTTATGCCGAAAACCTAGGGTCATCCTACGATGACCTTTCAAAATTTTTACGGGAAAATTAAAAAATGAAATTTTTAAAAACAAATAATAAATTCGTTCATTTTACATCATAAAAATATTAAAAAAATATATTATTGATATTTCTGATGAATAATTATTTTATTATGCCGAAAACCTAGGGTCATCCTACGATGACCTTTCCTAATTTTTACGGGAAAATTAAAAAATGAAATTTTTAAAAATAAATAATAAATTCGTTCATTATACATCATAAATATATTAAAAAAATATATTATTGATATTTCTGATGAATAATTATTTTATTATGCCGAAAACCTAGGGTCATCCTACTATGACCTTTCATAATTTTTACGGGAAAATTAAAAAATGAAATTTTTAAAAATAAATAATAAATTCGTTCATTTTATATCATAAAAATATTAAAAAAATATATTATTGATATTTCTGATGAATAATTATTTTTTTATGCCGAAAACCTTGGGTCATCCTATGATGACCTTTCCTAATTTTTACGGGAAAATTAAAAAATGAAATTTTTAAAAACAAATAATAAATTCGTTCATTTTACATCATAAAAATATTAAAAAAATATATTATTGATATTTCTGATGAATAATTATTTTTTTATGCCGAAAACCTAGGGTCATCCTACGATGACCTTTCATAATTTTTATGGTAAAATTAAAAAATGAAATTTTTAAAAATAAATATTAAATTCGTTCATATTACATCATAAAAATATTTAAAAAATATATTATTCATATTTCTAACTAAAAATTATTTTTTTATGCCAAAAACCTAGGGTCATCCTACGATGACCTTTCATAATTTTTACGGGAAAATTAAAATATTAAATTTTTAAAAATAAATAATAAATTCGTTCATTTTACATAATAAAAATTTTAAAAAAATATATTATTGATATTTAGTATAGTTTAGTATAGTTGAATTTTGACTGGAATTTTTAAATCAAATAGATTTTTTGTATAGAAAAAGCGCTATTAATCATTAAATATAAATGATATATTAATAATATTAAATATTTCTTATTTAAAATCAAAAATTGAACAAATTGATATAAAAAATATTAATAATATCTTAATATTTAGTATAGTTGAATTTTGACTGGAATATATAAATCAAATAGATTTTTTGTAATGAAATAGCGCAATTACTTATGAAATTTAAAAGATATCTTAATATAATTAAATATTTCTTATTTAAAATCAAAAATTGAACAAATTGATATAAAAAATATTAATAATATCTTAATATTTAGTATTGTTGAATTTTGCATGAAATATATAAATCAAATGGATTTTTTGTAATGAAAAAGCGCAATTACTTAGGACATATAAAATATATCTTAAAATAATTAGATATTTCTTATTTAAAATTTTCTTCCATTCGGACTCAAAAACTTAACAAAAAACACGTTTTTCTACGATATCAGTGAAAGCAATTATGATATCGATGAAATATGAATTTATTCGTGTTTAGGATTATAAATGGAAGATAATGATATATACTAAATAAAGTTTACAATTGATTTTTTAAAAGTAGCATTTTGCCTAAAATATTAATAAAAATTGACGCTTTTTCTATGAAATCAATGAACAAAATTATGATATCAATAAAATTTGAATTTATTCGTATTTAGATTTAAAAATGGAAGAAAATGATATATAATAAATAAATTTTACATTTCTATAAAAAAGTAGCATTTTGGCTATAATATTCATAAAAATTTACGCTTTTTATATGAAATCAATGAAAAAAATTAAAATATCGATGAAATATGAATTGATTCGTATTTAGAATCAAAAATGGAAGAAATTGATATATAATAAATAAATTTTACATTTGTATTTAAAAAAGTAGCATCTTGCCTAAAATATTAATAAAAATTAAATATGATTTTTAAAAAATTCCATTTTTTATTTTTACCGTCAAAATTATGAAAAGGTGCCGGACGATGACTCACCGATTGGGGAGCCAGCGGTCGGACTTAAAAAATGTAAAAAAATGTTAAAATGTGTAAGAACAAAAATATTTTTTCATCAAAAATATCAATAATATAAATTTTTAATATTGTTACAATCTAAAATAAATGAATTTATTATTGTTTTTTTTTTAAATTTTTTTTTTTTATTTTTACCGTCAAAATTATGAAAAGTTGGCGGACGATGACTCTCCCATTGTGGGTATAAACTTGGCTCAGCGGTCGGACTCGAAAAATGTAAAATAAATGTAAAAATATGTAAAAAAAAAATAATTTTTCATCAAAAATATCAATAATATATTTTTTTAATATTTTTATGATTTAAAATAAATGAATTTATTATTTTTTTAAAAAACTTTCATTTTTTATTTTTACCATCATAATTATGAAAAGTTGGCGGACGATGACCCTCAGCTGTCTAGAAGTGTAATATAATATAATTGGCTCAATCAGCAATATTAGATAACTTATATTTATCTATAAAAAATTTTAATTAACAAAAATAATTATTTTTATTTAAGAATTAATAATAAATTTTATGAAATTATAAAATTTATTTTATTTATGGAATCAATTATAAAAAATCTGTACATCGCTAATCATTGCTGGTCTACACAAATTTTACTGATAAAAGAAACAAGTGTAATTATTTTGTGGTCTTTATTGTCTGTCCAATTTTTTTAACATAACAACAAATTTACATATTATTTATTATACATATATTACATGTATTATATGTATATATAATATATTTAGAGAAATTTTTTATAATAAGTTAATAAATAAATATATGAATATTGTCTGATATCTAGAAAAGGAAACATTAATATAAATTCAATCTTCACCCGTTGTTTTTAAAAAAGGCATTCCATATAAAACTTTGTACACAGCCAAGCGTTTCGGATGCTGTCAATGAGACAAGCAAATTGACTCTGATCGTCTTTTGTTTTTTGTAAAATTATTATTAGAATAAGTTATACTAGAAAAAGAAATAATTTATCAAAAATTGTGCGTTCTTAATAATTAATCTAAATTTATTCTTAACTTTTCCTATCGGTTTTTTTTACTATTAAGAGAGTATTGAATGGAAATTATTTAAAAACACACCTTCTATTTAATATTTGAAGTGAAAAAGAAAATTTTTGAAAATATTATTAACTTCTCTTTAAAAACAAATTATTATTCTCACTTTTATTTTATTTTTTTTTAATATCTTTTAACAATATCATGCCCAAAATATTTTCGTATTTTGATAAAAATTTATCGATTACTTTATTTTTTCTTTACGTATTCCTATAGTTAATTTAATTGATGGAAATACACAGCCTTATGAATCACACACACATGTATTCTGATCATTTACAATCTTAATTATTCTGCACACAACCAACTCAATCGGTTAGATGTATAATTAAAATCCATTACATATCCATTTGATTTTATTTATTTATTTTTTGGTCAAAATAACTAATTTTTGTTTCAGACACATAAATAAATTACAGATTTTATTAATAATAAAAAAATAAAAAAATTGACCAAAAATAAATCTTTCTTTTTTCTTTTATTTAAAAATGAGTATGAATTCTTACTTAAAATCTTTTGTATAATTTTATAAATACATATCAAGAAAGAAGAAATATTATTCATATGTAAAGATATTAGATCAAATTAAGGGAAACAGTGAATAAATGTATAAAATAAATAAAAGAAAAAAATCTCACCTATATGAAATTTAAAATAAATATTCGTGTATTTAAAAAATACTTATATTAATAAATATTATTTATATGTGATTTCAATTCCATATATTCCTAAATATTACTTATATCTTGAGATGAGACAAGGTAATTTATTATTTTAAATTATTATTTTTCAATTTAATTTTTATTATTAATATATTCAAATTATTTATTAAATATATTTGAGAAAAAAAAAACTTTTATTTAATTAAATTATAGATTATTTTATTTTCAAATTGATAAATAAAACATTAAAATATTTTAAATAAAATTTTAGTTATTTTAATAATATATATTACCAGTAAGTTTGATTGTCTATTGTTTTTCAAAAATATGTAATTAAATTCGTTATTATCTATTCAATTTATATATTTATTTATTTTTTTTTTATTGGGCTAATGATATTGGAAAAATATTTTTTAATATTTTAGTTTAGGTATAGTAAGTTTTTATTTTAATAGGAATATAATATTGTTTAATTAAATGAAACTTATAATGTTATCAGAATTAAGTGAGTTTTTTTCTCCTTTTTGAAGTTATTCTTTTTCTAATACAATAAATTAAATTTTACATCAATCGATTTCAACATTAGGATATAAAATCATTGTATAGTATGAAAGTTATTTAATTGTAAATTTAAGAATAAATCATTTAATCTAAAATTTAATATAAAAAAATTATTGCTTTTTTTCTATAATATAATTATAGTATTATACTAGTTGAACGCTTATTTTTAAATATAATATAAGTTTTACAAAAATTTTCCTTCTATACTATTATTAGTTTTCTAAGTTTTATTATTATTTTAAATTATATGTATATTAAGGTTAATTGAGCACTATTTATATTATTAAATAAAATATTATTTCGTTCTTTCAAACAAAAATTTAAGAATTTAAATTTGAAAATTATTTTTTTTTATATTTTTAGTTTCAATGGAAAATATTGCTTAAAATTTATTATTAAGTTAATATTTATTGTCGCTATCATTTAATTTTAATTATTTTTTTTTTCTAATTATTTTCTCTCGTTCGAAAATTAATTATTTTTAATTTCGTTATTCTTGATTCTTGAGTTGCCATTGAGTATCAATGGTAAAGGCTAATTCTTGAGCAACACGACATTCCAATGAGGTTCCGGAGGTGTTGGTTCATTATTGTACCATCGCTCCAAATTAAGTTTGAGCATGGATTCTTGCTCTATATAAAACAAAAATAAAAAAAAACTATGAATTATATATAATGACTTCTTGCAATACAGATTAGAGTAAAAAATTCTTAATAAAATGACGAGCTATAGATGGTATATTTTAATTTATTTTGAAAATTAAAAACAAAAATGAGCATTAAGAAAAAATTTTAAAAAAATGAACAAAATAAAAGCAACTTAATTAAATTAATTTAATGGATAGAAAAGAAAAGTTAATAATGTACCTTGCTTAATTTAATATTAATATAATAAATAATGTAAAATTAAAGAACTCAATTTATTCATAAAATAATTGTTGTTCGCGTTTTGTTTATAATTTTTAATTTAATTGTTTAAGAATAATTATTTTTTCTCTTGTAATTTTGAAATTGTAAGCACGTTCAGAGCGCTATTTGGTTGGTGACTTTGGTCTTATATTAATGATCATTGGTCACTTGTCACTGGACGCTCGAACAGTGCAGTCGCTTGATAACGATTGCAGAAGTAGCAATCGAAACGTTGTGTATATGTTTGTATTTTTTGAATAAATTTACAATAACAAATATCAATATGTGGTTTAATTTACAAAATTCCGTTATAATTAAAAACAACCACCAAAGCTTTAATAATTTAATTATCCTAATTGTAATCTTGTACTCATATACCTACTTAATATTTATGCTATCATATTTTTCGCTTCTTTAATCTTCATACAACTATGTATAATAACTTTAAATTTAAGATTTTAAAAATATTTTATAATTCGAAAATAATGGCTTTTACACATTTTTAATTATATTTTGTTAAAATCGATCAAAGTAGAATATATCACTGATAAATGTTATCTATTTTATTATTCACTGAAGGTTTTTGATAAGTTCTTTTGATCATTTTATAATATAAACAAAAAATCAGTATATCTTTAGTCAACAGAATAAAAAGAAAATTTCATTGGAGAATAAACAAATAATCAGGCTATAATATTGAATACTTCAAAAATTGTGTAATTAAAAAGCTTTAGAATTCTGATCTTTCTTATTTTTATTTTAATCAGAGAGAGCCACAGCAACGTGTGACCTGGTACTGTTTACCGAGTCTTTTATGAATCTAAATGAATGTAATCAATATAGACATATCACATAAAATTTCTATTAAAATTATATTTTAAAAAAAAAAGATAAAACTTACCTGGTCTAATATTTACAACTGTACACTGTTTCCTTAAAAATTCATCCGTTTGTATTTTAGTTAAACCAAATGCGTGCATATTACAGGTAAAGGTTCTGTAAATGATTAAAAAAATGATAATTAGATGAGTTTTCAATTTCAATGATTGAGATAATAAATTATTAAGAATAAAAATAAATTATTATTATTAAAATGAAGTATTAAAATTTCGTTACCCTAATTGAGTAAAGGCGACATTTTCGGCGTGTCTTTGCTCGTCTACAGCATCCATCGCCAAACTGGAAACACCTTCATGACATGAATTACTCCGGGCTCTTTCTCGCTGTAAGGCGTCAAAGAAAGCAGCGTGCCAAAATCGTTGCGAACGCCAAATCGGTTGATCACGTAGATAAACATAAAGGTATTGACGTTTCGGTGTTAACGATTCATCTTCAGAACAAGAAACCATTGTTATAATCATATTACTAAATAAGTAATAATATATGTATATTATTCCAGTCGTTTATTTTACTGCCCTTTTTTCAGGTCTTTTTATATGCTTTTTATTAACTTCACTTTTCTGCCTCTCTGTAATGTTAATAATTTGTAATTGGATTTTAACCCGTTTTTAAAATTTGTGAATTTAAATGCATGATGTTAATATAATGTTATCTTATCTTATTATGCTAGCTAAAATTGTATATATCTATCTATCTATCTATCTATCTATATATATTGGTTCTCAAAAACCGCTCTAACGATTTTTTTCAAATTCACACTAGATATAGTATTTATAAAGAAAAATTGAGTTTTATTGATCACATCTCTTGAAACATACAGCTTCATTATTAATTTCTTAATTGAAAATTATATATGGAAAACGTCAAAATTGGCATCCATTTTTATTTTTTAACTGAAATTGTATTAATATTTTTTTTTATTTAAAATATTTTAAAATTTATTATTTAATTTCGAAATAAAATTAAAAATATTTATTTTTAATAAAATATATATAGATATTTATTAATCTCTCTCAAAAAAAAAAAATAAATAAAAAACATCAAATACTGCTTGCTAAGACAGTTAAAAAATGACAATTTTTTATCTAAATATATATAGTCCAGAGGTTGGAGTGATGTTTTAACGAGTGGATTTCGTCGGTTCGAAACTCGCCGGGTGAATCGTTATTTAAAAATGAAAATAATGATTTTGTTATTTTTTTTTCTTTTTATCTATTGTTTACTTTTTAATAAATTACTATTTTATATTTATTTATTCATTGTTCTTTTATTAATTAAGTTTTAGATAGTTTTATAATTTTTAATATTTTTTCAATAAAATATTATTTAATATATTTATTAATATTATTTTATTTATTATTATTGAGTACCCGAAGTTCCATTCATTTTAATCAGATTGATGCAATGATGCAACAGTTAATAATTGTAATATTGTAATAAATTTCTATCTTGAAAATTGTTACATATTATTCAGGATATTTTAAAAACAATTTCTTTCTTTAATTAATATTCATTTTTTCTATAAGTCAGATATATTTCCAAATATTAAATAATTTTTGAAGTGAAAACTTCTTTAGCGGCGTTGAGCACTTTTGCGGGATGAGGAAAAAGTATAGAACTCGCATGATCGTGACCAACACCATGAAGCTAGCGCACATTACGTCTGCTTTCAAATTTCTTATAACAGAGCGCGAAATTTGAATTGTCATTAGAACTGTTTTATAAATTATCTCTAACATATAAATATATATTTATTATGTAAAGTTCATTTCATATATACATATATAATCAAAATTATACGAAATGAACTTCACATAATAAATATATATTTTATGTTAGAGATAAGAATTATAAAACAGTTCGTATTGCAATATTTTAAACAAAGTTGTGTATTTATATATATATAAATATAAGTTACAAATTTAATAAACAGTTTTTCAAAAAAACACTATAGAAAAAAAATATATGTACCTATATATTATATATTTATGTATTATTGAGGAGCACAAGTTCATTAATTTTAATCAGATTGATGCAAATGTGTAACATTTAATAATTGTAATAAATAATTAAAGAATTGTGTATCAATATTTTTTAAAGGGTAGAGCGAGAGCTCGGTGTCTCAGGTATTAATATTACCAGCCAAATCCAATAATAATGAATCATTTTTTTTAACTTAAGTACCGAGCCGAGGCTCGGGGTCCCGGTACTAATGTTATTATAACGTTATAATGTTATATAACGTTATATAATGTTATAATGTTATTCATATTTACAATTTTTTTATATTTTATATGTTCTATACATTTTCTATACAATGTGCTTGTGTTGTTCTGTGATTCCGAAAAGAACTCAGTGCCGCATAGTACACGGCAGTATGCAGATGGCTTAATAAACCACTTGCATAATCAATGTCATCTAGAAAAGGCCTAGAAACTTCGCGAGAAATCTCAATAGAGCAATGTTTTACATCTGGCAAGCAACAATAAAATATTAAAAAAAAACTAAAATCATGATAATAATATTCTTAATAAATAATATTAAATTCTTTACCTACTACTTATGTTCATATGCGCCCACGCTTTTTTGTTCGGCATATGTAAAGGATAATAATCAAGGTTGAATTAATATTTTATTTTCTAGATTTTAGGGCATTTTTTATTAAAAAGCGTTTCTATTCAAAAGTTGATTTTATTAATTTTTCATAATTCAGATTAAATGTTCAATAAACATAGAATATTCAATTGACTTCACTTTGATTTAACATAATTAAGTAAAATAGGTAAAACTGTTTAATTATATATATATATATATATATATATATATATGTTTCACTATTGTCAGGAGGACAGTACGTTTGTCTTTCAAGCTTAAGGACAAAGACCCGGACATTTTTTCTTTTAATGGGATCAATGGGACTGAGCTCCACCCATATGATCCAAATTTGGAAGTTATTTGAAATAACAAGTATCGGTCCCCGATCAAAATCAAGATAAAGATTGAGAGGATCGCTTAGGCGGACGTTACCTGTTAGACACTAATAGATTTCGAGATCTTGACTGTCTAAATGCCTCCATCTAGTTTAATCAGCTAATGTTTCAATGTATCATTCAAAAGAAATAAAGTTAAGTTGTGGGCTAAAGATAATCCCACACATGCCCTCCAGGGAAAAAAAATTCTACATATTTTATTGAAAAATTTACTTATTTATTTTGTTGTTTTTTTTTTTTTGTAAGTGTTAAAATAGAAAAAATAGAAAATTAAAATATATCTTAGTAATATATTTACTTAATGCTTTATTATTTTTAGAGATGATAATAACATAAAAACTATTTTGAATCTTCCTGACTATTAAAAATAATGGGATAAATATAATGCCACACTTAAATAGGTTATTTCCACACTAAAATAGGAGATTTGCACATTGAGAAATAAATATTTAAAAAATCTGATTTGAACATTAAATTTGAGTACTTGCACACTAACCAGCTGCACATCAAATTAGATCAAAATAAACATTAAATTCGATTCTTTGCACATTAAATTACGTTAACAATAAAAATATTCATTCGCACATTAAAACATTGCCATTAACTATTAATATAAATTTTTTTTTATACATATTATATAAATTTGCTGGTTATTAAAATAAGAGTTCATTAATTTATATCTGAGAGGAAGGACAATATAGATGAACATTGAAAATATTTTAAAATGGAAAATGTGTAGGATCCACCTTATATTTTGTTTAATTTTATTCACATTAGAGAGGTTGAGAAAGGTGGGTGTTATTGTATGTTCTTATTCATTTATATGTAAGTATATAAAAATAATACTGATATTATATTTTTTAACAAATTTTATTAAAATAAATATATAATATATATATGACATAGACTATTATAGATATAGGAACATTTTTATTTATAATCGAAACACACTTATACCCTTTAAGGGTGTCGTGCATATAGGAACATAAAAAATTAATTTTAATGAATTATTAGTGCTTTTGTTGATTTAACCGGTCTACCATGTTTTCGTTTCTGATCAATGGGAACAATTTTTGCTTTTTGTGGAACAGTTACTATTTTCAATCGAATTTTCATGCCTAAAATATGTTTGCATATATAATCTTTGCCAAATGAAGGACGGGTACAAGTACTTGTATTTTCCATTGCGGGATTCGTAATAACCCAGATTCCAAAATTGAATTTTTCATATTCCTCAAATGACTCCCACTTTTCATTGAATGAATTATATTGCGAGATTAATTCAGAAGTTACTTTTTGAAAATGTGATTGTGAGGAACATACAAAATATTTATTAGATTTTTTTATTACAGTTTTATTTGATAATGCCCAGTGAAATGCATCTGTCCATAGTTTTAATTTTATAGCTGGTTTTAATGCAAAACATTTATAATTGGGACAACTAAGATTTCTTTCTTCGGTCCATTTCAAAAGAATTTGTATGTATGAAAAGTATGTGTTTGGTCTTTGCTGTAACAAAGTTTTTGTGTTTTAATTTTATTTTATTGTTCCTAAAATTGTTTTAGTGCTCAAAGATCTTTTTAATGTTTCTAAGCTTATTTTAATTAGCAGCCACTTTTTTTAGTGTTCAATATATTATATTCAAGTGAATTATTTTAAAAAATGTTCATGATATTTTTTTAGTGTTAGAGAGCTTAAATTTAATGTTCAAATACCATATTCAAATGTGCTGAAAAATGGCACCCAAAAATAATTAATATGTTTGTTTGAATTTTATTTACTTTTTTTATTAATTTCTCTCTCTCTCTCTCTCTCTGAATCAAAGAAAAAAATGTTTTAAATTTAAAATTAAATATGAAAAGTAATCTTCTTAATTACTAATGTATTTTTGTGAACCTTCGTAGTAGAAAGTAAAAGTGAGATTCATTAGTGCCTTGGCTGGAACAAAATCTTCCGCTTCAAGACATTCAAAAAGTGCCAAAGCAAAATGTTGAACGAGACTGAAGAAGGTGGACTCGTTCACTCGTTGACTTCTAGCACGTTGGGCATCTACTGCTCTTGCGAAACATGCACGAGCTGAAGATTCACATCTAGAAATAATTTATGAATTAAATTGAAAAAAGTTCTCAGTACTTAATATTTATAATTATTTTATTAATTATTTTGATAATCTTTATAAAAGATTTTAATAAAATTAACAAAATAGAATTTCCTTTAATTATCTAATCAATTTATTTATCTATTTTAATATATTATGTAAAGTAAAAATTATGTATTTTTTACATAAGTACTATATATGTAAGTATAAAACAGCCTAAATTATAATATAAACAAAATTTGTCTTTCAATTATAATTATAAATAACACAGAGGGCCCATTTCAATTTTACCGCCCGGGGCCCCCAACCAACTTAATCCGCCACTGAGAGTATATAAGGAGTATTTGCATCTCCACACCTAGTGACACCTAGTTAGAGAATTAAAACCTTGAAGGTTACGATGGTCATTACCAGGGCCGTTTCTAGAGTTTCGAATGCCTTGGGCAAAACAAAATTTGGCGCCCTTTCATACAAGAATATACAAATTTATATCAAATTTAAAAAATAGTAAAATATTGCAAAAAAATCAAAATTACAGAAAAAAATAAATATAAAAAAAAATTATATTTTTATATCGGCGAACCTCAAAATTTGCCACCTCGGGCAGTCGTCCGTTTTGCCCGTCCCTTTATCCGGCACTGTCAGGACATTTAGTAAGAATGAGAGAGCAAAGACTGGGGAAAAATCTAATTGTGGGGAGACCGATTGGGAAGCCACCGGTTAGAAAGACGGGGTGGACAGACAATTTAGGAAGGGACAGACAGAAAATAAGAGTTGGATGGATGTAGTTCAGGATAGGGATATTTGGAAAAATGTGGTTGTTGCGATCAAGAACTTTTAAGTTCCGTAGAGTCAAAGAGAGAGATAGAATATATTATGAAACCTTAAATTATTATAAATTTAAAAAAATAAACTTTCATTAGAATAATTTATTATATAAAAGACACTAACAATGGATTTCAAATTGTTTGATATATTTGCTTTATGCTTTAAGAACCAAGCAGTTAGTAACTCAGTTGAGAAGAAGAAATGTTTATATGTAAAACCATCATACAATTTGAAACTCAGAGTATATTGTCTTTAATATAATAAATTATTCTTATTAATGTTTATATTTCAAACAATATTGTAGTTTATATATTTGTATATTCTAATTATTTATCTTAATTCACAACTAAAAATTGCTCCCTCATCCGCCCTATTCTCCTGATTTAGCCCAGAATGACTATTTCTTGATTCCAAATTGAAGAAATGACTCGACAGAAATAAATACCTAATCTTAGTTTTTGAGAGGGATAAAAAAAATTGGAGAAACGTTGGACAAAGTGTATATAGCTCAAAGGAGACTACTGAAAAATAAAATAATTTTTTATCAAAAAACCTGTGTTTCATTCCAAAAGTCACTAACTTATTGACCTGCCCTCGTATTAGATTGCATTGAGTTGAAAAATCGTTCGGTTAATTTCTTAACTTCATTAAAAGTTATTTTTATTGTTTATTTTTTTAATTTAAGTAATTAAATAAAATTCCAAAAATATTAAAATCTTTGTTCTTACATAGAAAATATGATTTTTATAAATACTTACAAAATAAATAATTATACATAATATACTTTCAGAAAGTCGCTGAAAATTTTCAAAAATGAAAGAGGACCGAAGTCAAAAATTTCAAGAACTTTTAGTAAAAGTTCATTCAAATAATAATTTTAGATTTTAATTAATTGTAAGTTTAATTTCTTCCTTAAATAAATCTAAGGCGCCTTTGGGTGAGAGGTTAGCCTCGCTGTCTCACAATCACATGGTCCCGGGTTCAAGTCCCGGGCCTGGCAAGGGAATTTCTCTAGCTGGGGTCTATGGGACGGAGTCAACCCAGCCTCCGGGATCAACATTGGGGAATAGCTGCTTGATAAAAAGTAGCGCCTCCGATCAAGAAAATCAAGGTAAAGGTTGAGAGGACCCGTTCTACTGATCATAGGACACCTCATTGATATAACCGACTTGATAGGCGTTGTCCTTGCCTAGGACGTACAAAAGTTAGAGGGTTTTTTTTTCTTAAATAAAAATCTTGATTGAGGATACACTAATTTACGCAAAGCACCCTATATATATAAATAATAAAATGTTTTGTATTTGTTATATACTTGATTAATTCCCCAAAATGGGCTTTTCTTTCTTGAACAAGGGAAGAGGCATCATTAAAGAGATCAGTTACGAATTGGCGAACGAATTTCATTACAGCGGCGTCTGGATCATTTCCAGGCGATATCGATCCGCCTTCTTCATCGGGGTTAAGACTCGAAGCCCAAGAAGCTTCAGAGGCTAAAGACATAAAGATAAATACTCTCTATTGTTTCGTTCATTAAACAAAGTAATACCAAAACTTACCACTTCTTCGAGCTGATTCTAAACTTGTACTTGGACCGTAAGGGTCGGATTCACCACTTGATGCAGGTGCTGTATCTGTTAAATTACAATATATGATATGTATTGTTCTTTAAAATATGGGAGAATTCTCAATGTTTATTTAAAGCAATTAATAATATTCTAAATTGTATATTTCAACATAGACATCAATAAAAGTTAGGAAAGAATATTAGTGTATAATATTTATTTATATCTTTTATTACAAATAATAAATACAATAAAAATATATATAAAGATTAGAAAAATAATTAAAATATAACAAAAAAAATATATTTTATATATACAGTGCCGCCCTAACCACAGGGCTAAATGGGCTATAGCCCCAGGGCGCAAGCCTTTTGAGGCGGCAATTTTTTATTTGCGATATAGTAAAAAATTATTTTTCATTTTATTAGTTTTTACTCATTTTTAAATTAAAACACTTCTTAAAATATTAAACTGATTTTTATTTCTTTCAAATGTGCTGAAAAACGATAGATAGAGAAGGGCAACGCGAAATAGGAGTAACACCCTACCGATCGTACTTTTGTTTCTGTCGCATTTGAACTGTCGGAGCTATACTGGAGTTAATATAAGACCACCAATCATATAATAGTTCCGATCAAGTTCTAAGGATTAGACTAAAAACTGATCGGAACTGTCATTATTGAGAAAATCCCCTCAAATCTGGGTAAGCATTTATACCCATCTTTTAAATAAGTGACTTTAAAGAAAAGTTACAATAAAGATAACAGTTTATTATAAAAGTAATAAATAGTTTTTTTCTAGTTCTGACACTTTTGTTTTGTATAACTTTTCCGACTCTCATTTGCCATTCTGTGTATTTTCTTAGGAAGAAGAGCGCATTATTTTTAGTAGCCCATGGGCGCCGAATTCCTTAAGACGGCCCTGTATATATACATATATATATAATAATAATGTTTATATAAATTCAAAATTAATTTTAATTTGTTATTTTGTGTTTCTTCACTGATTAAAGATACACCACCAACAATTTCTTAAAAATTCAATTTTATTAAGTTTATAATTTTTGTTTTAAAAGCAAATTTTATTTTATATATTTTTTATAAATTAGCTCAAATAAATTCAAATATTAATGAATTCTAAGCTTGATAAATAGAACAATATAATATTATAATTATCCAATAAGTAAAATGATCCGACCCAGGGCCGTGCCTGACCAGCGTTCATTGCGTGCACCGCACGCAGGCGGCCGAATTAAAAGGCGGCTGAACGTCACATATTTAGAGACGCCAATTTTTTTTTTCATGCCAGTCACTTTGGTTTTATTTTTGTATTATCTATTTATTTTATATTACGAACTTGTTGAAAATGTATTCGATGAAATATATTTGATGTATATAATATGACTACAATATTATACGTACTCGTATATCGATACTATGAGAATAATATCTACAACTCATATAAAAACGGTTTTGTATATCGGTCGAGGTCAATATAGTTTATATGATAGTATAATAACTTGTTTAATAGCCTAGACACACGTTGGAGATTAATGATCATTAAAAATTAATTATTAATTAACAAATGAAGAGGAAAAAGCAAAGCAAAGTAAGTATGGCGTTATAAAACATAAATTCTCTTTTATTGAAAATTGAAAAAATCTATGTTAATTTTGAAAAAATTTTCAGTCCAACTTAAACATAATTTATTTATTAATGCACAATGTAACATTAGTTTTCGGTTTTCATTAGATTTTTAAAATTAAAAATAATTGAAAATTAATTGAGAACTTCAATGGCTCAAGAACGTCTCAATAATTTATCAATTATTGCGATTGAAAATGAAATTGCTGATAATTGGAGTATTCAAGAAGCAATTGAAGACTTTGCTTCCAAAATATCGCGTAGAGTTAATTTTTGATAGTAATATCTCATTCTTATAATAAAACAAATATTAAAAGTTAAATTTTGATTTTTTTTCTTTGAAGTTATCTCGAAGGGCGGCCATATATTTATGCACGTCCCTGATCCGACCATCAGACCAGCCTTTGTTTATTGATGTATTATATTATAAGTTTTGTTTATAATGTAAAATGTTAAAATATTTAATAAAATTCAGAATTTGAATAATTATGGATGAATGGGATTTGAGAAGATAAATCGAAGATAATTACATTAACTAACGATGATTTATAACATTTGTTAAAATTTAATAAATAATAAAAGAACTAAAATAATTTTTTTTTTTATTGATTTACAAGAAACTTTAACTGGTATATAATTATAAATTATAAAATAAAATCTAATAATATAATTTAATAATTATAGAAAATTTTCCTTAATAATGGATTTCTTTTATTATTTAATAAATTTATTTAAACAAATTAACATTTTATTTTAATAAATTAATATTATTGGATGAATACCTGGATGATATCGTAATCGGTCGAAGGGGTCGGGTCCATTTGCTTGTGGTTCAATTTCAAAATTAGGTAAGGGATTGTCAAGTTCTTCATCTTCCTCATCGTCATAATCCACTTCAGAATTGATATCTGACACACCATCAGAAGGTAGTGAGGCACTTCCCAATCTGAAATTTTTTTTCAATTTAGAAGAATTGTTCTCACCTTTGTCTATTAAAGTTAAAATCATAAGACTATTCAGGTGATTACAAAATCAAAAAACATATTTGAATTCTCATTTATTAACTATATGCATGTAAGAATTAAGGCATGTATATAAATCAATGTTAATTTTATATGTCAATGATTTTTTAAATATTTGAATGCATTATTTATTAATTTCATAATATTTGGAATTCATCACAGTGGTTCATTTATAAATAATAAAACCAAATATATGCCACTATAAATAAAAATAAAAAATCTAATTATAAAAAATAATGGAAAATTTAACTATTATGGGCTGGAATACCAATGGGCTCATTGGTAAAAAAAATGAACTCCAAGTTACTTTAAATCTAAACAATAAAGATGTGTGTCTTGTTTCGGAAACACATGTAACCAGAGAAACAATATGTAAGATACGGGGCTATAAATTTTAAATTTGACCTAGCTCAACGACGGCAAATGGTATCTCCGAATCAAATTGACCAACAACTTGAAGAGCTTGTCTTGAATATACAAACGGCAGCTTCGATTAATACTCCTGAAATATATAAAAAAATTACAAGGAATAAATCATCCTAAAGAAATTATCAATCTTGTCCATGAAAAAAGAAGAGCACGGGATAAGTGGCATAGAACAAGGGCTCCATTGGGTAAAACTATATGGAATCAATTAAATGCTAAACTCAAAAACAAGATTAAGCAAATTAAGAATGAATCAATTAATAGTTATATTAGACATTTAACTTATACTAAAGATACGGAATACTCACTCTGGAAAACAGTAAAGACTATTAAGAGACCCATAACTCAATCACCACCTATAAGAGACACAAATAATATATGGATCAAAGATAACCAAAGAAAAGCTGATGTTTTTGCTGAGTACCTAGAAAATATCTTCACTCCTAATCCTGCTGTGGATGACGAGATACTACTCGAAACAATTACAACAATGGAGAAGGAAGTTGACATCCCGAAAGTGATGGTTCGAGAAATTTTTAGAACCATTAAACATGAAATTAATCCAAAGAAGACTCCTGGTTATGACCTCATTATTGGGGAAGTCATTAAACACCTTCCACGTAAGGTGATAATGAAAATGACTCATATAATAAACTCAGCCCTAGAGATCAGGTATGTGCCTCAAATCTGGAAGATTTCTGAGATGATTATGATTCATAAACTGGGAAAGCCAACTGAAAGCTGTGAGTCATACAGACCAATATCGCTCTTACCTGTATTATCTAAACTGTTCTAAAGCTTCTTCAAAAAAGACTTTTAATTATTATAGAACAAAACAAGTTAATTCCTCATCATCAATTTGGGTTTCGCAGGCAGCACTCCACCATTGAACAAGTGCATAGACTTGTACAGGTCATTGAAGATGCCTTGGAAAGTAGAAAAATGTGTTCGGCCGTTTTCCTCGATGTGACCCAAGGATTTGATACGAAGGGCTGAAATTCAAACTTTATAAAGTGCTCCCAGCAAAGTAAGCAGAAATATTAGAGTCTTATATATCAGACAGATTCTTCAGAGTTCATCAAGACGATGCATACGCTGCATTAAAACATATCCGGGCTGGGGTACCGTAGGGGAGCGTTCTAGGTCCACTGCTGTATTTACTTTACACAGCTGATATACCGGATATCGAAAGAAATACCACCGCAACGTTTGCGGATGACAAGGCAATTTTGGCAATTGGAGATGACACAGAAGAGTCGGCAATGAAACTGAACCTCTCTATAACCAAGGTCGAAAAATGGACAAAAAAATGGAGGATCAGTTTACCAAATCGGTACATAAGAACTTCACCAACCGAAGAATAAATTATGTGCCGATAATACTCAACAACAAAATCATTCCATATGCCAATCAAGCAAAATACTTAGGAATGACCCTAGATGCAAGGCTACGCTGGAAAGTTCATGTCAAAAAAAAGAGAGACGAAATTAATATCAAATATAGAAAAATGTATTGGCTAATGGGGCGACATTCAGTCCTGTCTATTGATAGCAAATTATTGCTATATAAACAGTGTGGACCTATGGTAGTCAGCTCTGGAGCTGTGCTGCAAAGAGCAATATACAAATCATCCAACGATGCCAAAACAAAATACTAAGGGCCGTTGTCAATGCCCCTTGGTATATTCGAAATGAAGAACTTCACCAAGATCTTAAGATAGAGACGGTAAAAGAAGAAATTCAACGATTTGCAGCGGCTCATCAAAATAGACTGCAAAGGCTTACAAACACGGAGGCCGTTCGACTTCTTGACGTAGCCAACCAGACTAGAAGATTAAAAAGGAATAAACCTCATGAACTAATGGATTAAACTGCTTATGTTTACATGTTTTTAAAATCATTAACCTTATATATCTTCTTTAAATAATTTCACTTATTAGTTAAGGTTTATAACTAGATTGTGATTTATAAAAATAAATAAAAAAAAAAAATATATTAATTCAAGTTCCCTATAAATTAATTAAAATGAGATTTTATAGAATAAATTATTTAATTGAAATGATATTTGAATATTAGAAATTAAAATAAAAATTTAAAAATTATAATAATTCTTGGTGAGAATTGCTAGAAATATTAATTTATGTATATTCATTGACTCAGTAGTGGCTTGGGATGAAGAATAAAAATTTTTAAATTCTGAGCAACTTGCAGACAAAAACCTGTTTTTATATGTACAGAAATTGATAATGATATAGATAATGAAATAATAAATATTTTTTTTCTTTTTTTAAATTTTCTTTATATGTACGATATATGCATCTAACATTATACTACTATTTGTATGAAATATGTATTCATATTATAATTTAAATTAGATTTCTTTTTCTACTTATTTACGGAGTGGCTCTTCATAATATATGAAAATTCGACTGATTCTTGACTTTGTTCTTGTTCATTGATGTTATTTAACTTTATATAATATTATAAGAAAAATGAAAACATTTTAAAATTTTCTATAATATATCATTTGTTATCAATAAAATAATTATTTATTATTTATTAAAATTAATATATTTATACCATTTCTATAAATTATCTTGTCAGATATCATAAATAAATAAATATAGTATAATGCAAAAAAAAAAAGTAAGAAAAGATTTATCTAAAGAAAAATGATATTTTTTACAGAATAACGATTTTTATTTTATAAATTCCTCAATAAAATTATTCAAAAATACTAATCAAATTTATTAAATTGATGATATAACTTCTTCTAGTTCTAACTTATAGAAATATAAGTAGACATTTATTTACAATAAAAATTATTTATTTTATCATAAACACATATAATACATAATAATATTCCTATCTGTATATAATTAAGAAAATAAATAATTATATTATATTTCAGAAAATAAGGTGAATCTTTATTATTATATAAAAATAAAAATAGAAAGAAATTTTAAACAAAATCTTATATACTTTAAATATGATAAAAAAAAAGATAAATTTTTATTTATTTTTTTTTTTTTTTGTTCGAAAAACTATTATTGATTTTTTGAAGGTTTCTTTTCCTTTTGAAAGTTAATTTCACATAATTATTAGACATTTATTATCTATTTTCTAAATTACATTCTTTTAAAAATATATCAATTCTTTTCAAGAGACAATTTTAAACTAGTTTATCAAGTGTACATAAAGAATCATAATATTTAAGGATTTTTCCTGATAAAATTTTTTTTTTTTTTTGTGATAGCTATACAATGGTTCTTATCCTATTATGTATATTCTAATTTTTTTCTCTATAATTCTATTTGTTTTTAAAATATATTTTTTAAATTGGTTTTAAAGATGGAGTTTTATTATAATTTCTTAGATAAAATAATTATTTTTACTATAGATTGTTCACAAAATTGTTTTTATAAATTAAGAAATTTTGTTAATTTAACAAAAAAAAAAAAAGACATTTTGTTGTAAATGTTATAAGAATAATAAATAATAGATATAAAGTGAATTACTTTTTCTGATAATTTGTTTGAAAGTTTCCTACTTTATTATTATTTCACATAAGCATTTCAAATTAAATGACGATAAGAACAAAAGACCTTCGAAATGATAATCATAATGAATGGATATAAATGCTGAACTGAAAACGAAGAAAAAATTAGCTGAAGTGTCTCCACTCGACTATCTCGCAATTTGAATTGGATTAATTAACACATATATTATATTTAATTTAAATTTAATCAATTATAAATTATAAATTAAAATTAATAAATAATATTTATTAAACCACCGAATGTTAGGCTCTTTTTATTGATGCCACCACGTCACGAGTTGGCGCTTGAGATTTGAGGTGTTAAAAAATTAATTCTGGTACTTTCAGCGATTCAATCAAGCTGAAATTCTATATATAGCAGTTTTATACAATTTTTAATCATGAGAAAAATTATCAAACATATATCTTTATTTTTACGGTCACTTTAAAGGAAAAAAAATCAAAACGTTGTAAGTAATGACCCTCTTTCGGTTGAGCTACATTTCTCAAAAGTTGATAGAAAACTACGAATTTTGACTAATGCCCATGTACTAAATTTCATGATTCTAGCTCAAACCGTATTTTCGTAATCTTGGTTACATACATACCCACACACATGCACACACACATACATTTTTCTCAACCTTAGTGAAAATGAATCACAAGAACCTTCAAAACGTATAAAAACATCAAAATCTCAACATCGAAAATTTTCGTGATCTCTGGCGAGATAGTATAAACATGTTTTAAATATTTCTATTTCCAATGAATCTTCATATAACAAATTTGATTGTATTATTCACTTTTTTTCTTCTAATTTTCATTTAAAAGATAATTTATGATAAATTATATTAGATAATATGAAAATAATTAAATTAATTTTTCTGGAAATTATAAATTAAATTGGTTTATTTACTGCCTTTTAATAATAAATAGACAATTTACTTTTGTAACTTTTAACATAACAGAATAAGTACCGGGACCCCGAGCCTCGGCTCGGTACTTAAGTTAAAAAAAATGATTCATTATTATTGGGTTTGGCTGGTAATATTAATACCTGGGACACCGAGCTGTCGCTCGACCCTTTAAAAAATATTAATCTACAATTAATTATTTATTACAATTATTAAATGTTGCATCATTGCATCAATCTGATTAAAATGAATTGAACTGGGGTCCTCAATAATACAAACAAACAATTTTAGCTAGCATAATAAGATTAATCCAAGTAATATCGTCTATTTCTATTCGACACTATTTTCAGTTATGAAATGAACAGTCAGTAGAGAGTAAAAAAATTGTAATTGAAGACCGTTGTTTTTAAAAATAATTAAATTATTTTATAGATTATAAAATAAAAATTATTGTATTAACATTAAAAATATTGAAATAAAAAAATAATAGTTTGATTTAATAAACTAAAATATTATAAACATTTTTAATGTGAATTTCTCAGGGAGGTAGGGAGCCCAATTCATTTAACCATCCATGTTGTATAAGGAATCTTAATTTCTTAACACTCCGTTTTTTCAAATTTAAAATAGAGGGAGAGAAAGAGTTTCAATTATATTCGAATAGTCTATATATTCTATATATGAGTATTTTTTTTTTCTGAATTTAATACCAAGTTGATTTTCAAAATTTTCTATTCTTTATGCATATGATTGATTACATGTGTTAAAATTTAAACAAATTCAAATATTCTAATTTATAAATTTATATAAAATTTAATATTATTTTTTCGAGACTAATGGCAAATACCGGTGGCCCTAGTCAGAGCAAGAGAAGACTCCTTTTGGTAGCGGCCCAGTCGATGATGTTATATGGATCGGAGATTTGGGCTTTACAACTATATTTTAAGTGAAAAAATGATTTCTTGGTTATATAAAAATTAAAATATGATTCTTTATATCTTTATTATACAGAAAAGTAGGTGTGTTAATATAAAATATATACCTGGGACACCGAACTATCACTCGACCCTTTAACCAATTTATACAATTTATTTTTATATACTTTAAAAATTTTACAATTTTTTAATTATTTATTATAATTGTTAAATGGGATTTCTAAAAATGACCCATTAAAAATTTGTTTCCTAAAATGTTTCAAATTAATTAAAATAAATTGTATAAATGTTCATTTATAAAATCTATATATCTGTGAGTTTGTTTTTCGATTTTTTAAATTTTGATTTTGGATTCGATTAGAGCTTAAAATGTGTAAATGTAAAGTGGTCTTGGTTTTTTTAAAATTCGTTTGGGAACATGGTCAAATCGGCAGTCAAAGTTGAAAATTCCCCATATATTATAACTACTGTAATTAGTATTATTATAATGTAAAATTATAAAGAAAAAATGTTTAGACATTATTATAGACATTTTCATTCTGTAAATTAAATAATTTTATTTCATTTAAATAAATATCTATTTTTAAATATTTTTTTCTCTCTACATTATTTATCTAATTCTCACAATATATTAAGATCATACCGGGACCCCGAGCCTCGGCTCTGTAATTAAGTTAAAAAAAAAAAATTCATTATTATTGATAAATATATATCGTAATTTATAATTATAAAATATTATTAAAATATATATTTTTAATTTTATTTCGAAATTAAATAAAAAATTTTAAAATATTTTAAATATAAAAAAAATATATATTTTTAATTTTATTTCGAAATTAAATAAAAAATTTTAAAATATTTTAAATATAAAAAAAATATTAATACAATATTCTTTAAAAAAAGGCGGGAGTCAAATTTCAATATAAATGTCATTTGTGATGTCATCAATATATAAATTAATAATAAATAATATTAATAAATATTAAATTTAATAAAAGAACAATGAATAAATAAATATAAAATAGTAATTTATTAAAATGTAAACAATAGATAAAAAGAAAAAAAATAACAAATTCATTATTTTCATTTTCATTTTTAAATAACGATTCACCCGGTGAGTTTCGAACCGACGAAATCCACTCGTTAAAACATCTCTCTAGCCACTGTACTATATATGTTTAGATAAAAAATTGTCATTTTTTTACTGTCTTAGCAGGCAGATTTGATGTTTTTTATTTTATTTTTTTTTTTTTTGAGAGAGATTAATAAATATCTATATATATTTTATTAAAAATAAATATTTTTAATTTTATTTCGAAATTAAATAATAAATTTTAAAATATTTTAAATAAAAAAAAATATTAATACAAATAAAAATGGAGGCCAATTTTGACGTTTTCCATATATAATTTTCAATTAAGAAATTAATAATGAAGCTGAATGTTTCAAGAGATATCATCAATAAAACTTAATTTTTCTTTATAAATACTATATCTAGTGTGAATTTGAAAAAAATCGTTAGAGCGGTTTTTGAGAACCAATATATATAGATAGATAGATATATACAATTTTAGCTAGCATAATAAGATAAGATTTATTATACAGAATAAAATAACAAAATTAATAATTAGTTTTTAAATTAATAATAATTTATTTTACTTAATTTGTGTTGTACATAATGAATTTATAATATTGTAAGTACATATTTCTTATATAATATTAAAAGTTTAATTGCGTTTGCCTATATATTTTCTCATATTAAATATTACACTATTATTAAAATTTTTATTATTAATTAACCATGATTAAATGAATGAATGAAAATGATATATATATATATATAAATAAATTATAAATAATGTCAACGTATGTCATTAATGAGGGAAAAGATTTTGAGGACGATGTAGCTTACGCCTGTTCAAGTCGTTGCGAGAGGCCTGATAACATTCTCTGGAAACGGCCTGTGGATGCCGACGACGGCCACGCGGTGGTCGCCATCATTACCGATCGATCTTCTGACGCAGTGCGTTCGTTCCTCGTTGATAGGGCCAGCAACCTTTTCAATGTTGAGCCGTCGAGACGCCGTCAAAAAAAAAAATGAATTGAAGCGCATGCGTCATTCTTTACACCTGTTTATCTCAAAACTATTACCCCAAGTCTCCCACTCTAGCTAGTTTATCATTAAATAATAATTTATTTTCTATTCAATAATTTTAATGTTAGACAATGCAAAATTATATATAATTAAATTGATTCATTCAAACGATTGAAAGATTTAGAAAAAGTAGTTGTTTATTTGATAAAAATCATATTTCAACTAGTGTCTCTGAATGGTTGATTAAAATTGATAACTTTGAAACATATCTTTTTATTTTTTGAATTTTGAATGGATGGATGTTTTAGATCAGCGGTTGCCAAAGTGGTGGTCCGCGAGAAAATTTCGCTGGTCCGCAGAAAAATGTGGAATATAATTACTCATCATGTTAAGTTATGTTTTAAGATGCATTAAAACATGATTCAATTCATAACAATACGTGATAAGTTATAAAAACTCAATGTTTATGTGTTCTTTGATCACAATTTTTATTTATAAATATATTTAACACTTAAAAAATCCTATTAGTGGTCCGCGGGATTTAAATTATGAATTAACTGGTCCGTGAGGTCAAAAAGTTTGGCGACCGCTGTTTTAGATGACATGAAGGAATTATTAAACGGAATAAGAATTAAAATTAAAATAGAAAGAAAACATTATAATAGGTTTAGAAATAAAGTTTTTTTAGATAGAATACATTAATATAGATATTTTTTGATCTATTAATAGATATTAATATAATATTAAGTTATATACTTTTGAAAAAAATGTGAAATAGTGAAACTTACCGATAACTTATTTTTAAATATTCAGCAAATGCTATTTTATCTAATTAAAAAATTAGCTAATTGCCATAAATAACAAAAAAAGAACTCTTAGAAAATTCTCCTTAGTATGGAATTTTAAGATATAAATAGCTGATATATTAAAAATAAAAGCATCTTAATTCAAATCAAATATTGAAAAAAAATTTTAAATAAATAAATAGTTTTATAACTAATAATTTGGCCTTTTTAAAAAATTTATTAAGGTTATTTTTTTGATTTTTTTGGAAGAATTATTATTTATTAAATAAAATAAATGTTTAAAAAATTAATTTAATTTATCATAATAACATTTTAGGACTTAATCAAATTAATAAAATATTAAAATTCAAAATGAATTTTTAAAAAAATCGAATAATTTTATTATTAAATAATTCTAATTTGCAATTAATATATATTTAAATAAAATTTCTTTATTATTAAATAATTATGAGTAGAAAAATTATATTTAAAATTTAATAAATACTTAATGAAGAATAGATTTCATATATAAAGAAAGGGATGGAATGTCAAAAGAAAAAGAAAAAATGTGCATAAATTGTATAAATGATTACTTTTAATACTGCTCCCCTTCACTTTAAATTTAAAATTTACAATTAAAAAAATATCACAGAATGAAAATTATTTTATTTCCTCAAAAATAGAATGAAAATGATTTTTTTTCTCAAAAACAGAATGAAAAATGCAATTAAAAAAAATATAAATATATTGATATCTACAATTCAAAGATTAAAGGAAAAAAAATTAAAAGAATATGAATTAACATTTATAATACAAGTGGATTTATATATATTACACATGTGTTTAAACTTTGGTGGTTATTCTCCAGTTGAGTTTAATATAGTTAAATAATGTATTATTTTTATTAAATAATTTTTAAAAAATTCATAAAAACACATTAGAATAAACAATTTTCATACGATCATAAATATATCTTTTTTAAATTTATAACTATAGAAATATCAGTATGTTTAAATTTTAATTCTGCTTCTGTTTTTAATATTAATTTGTAAAGTTTTTAAAAATATGGCACACACCTTTTTGACATTTCCAATATATTATATATCAAGATTGAGCAACTTTTTCTTTTAAATTTAATTAAAAAAAAATATTTTCGAATTTACTTTTAAGCACTTATTTTTTTCAAAATGGAAATTACAAAATATTTGGTCACATCTCTTTAATTTTTGAGTAGACTACTTTATTTTTATTTATAAATTTATGAATATTATTTTACATTTTTTATTAACTATTTTAAGTTTTTCTAGTAAAATATCATTCACAATTTCTTTGCGCTTATAAAATTTATTCACTTTTACTCTTAAAATTTCAAAAATAAAAAATATAAATTAAAATTACGAAAAGAAAAAAATAGGTATCATAAGATACAAATATAAAAATAAGATTTATAATTACTGAAAATAATAATTTAATTTGCAAAGATTAATTGGATTATTTATTAACAAGAATGATTCAATGAATTAACAATTTTAATTGATCGAATAATAAATACTCAAATTATAAAAGATCACCATTTTGAAACTTGTGTTTCATTAAATGATTCTTTTTATTTTTATCAATTTAATATTTACCAGAATATTTATAAATTAAGTACAAATTTTATAATTACTTTAAAATAAATATATATATATATATATATATAAAATAATTTTAAGATAAACTCAGCGGAAATTTGACCAAATAATTATTTATTTTAAGTTAGTTAAAAAATCAAATTAAATCAAATGTTAAATCATTTAATTCTTTATTATTTTTAAATGTAAGTTATTATATAATATATAAATAAAAGTTATATAATGTATAAATTATTAAAAAATGAAACAGGGTCTTTAGATATTTATTATACATCAGTGAAATTTATTTAACAAAATTCATGATAATTAAAAAAAAAAATAAATTAATGGTAAATTTACATTAAATATAATAAATAATTAATACCATCTAAATTGATGAATTACATTTTTTTTGTTATTTTTTGATTTTTATTATAAATTACTTTAAGATGCAGTAAATTTTTTTATGAATTCTAAAAATTAAAAGATCCAAGAAAATATAAAAATTGTTTTCTAATGTGTTTTTATTCATTTGTATTAATCAATGAAATATTTTTTTTTAAAATGATTACTAAATAACATCTCAACTAATAGATTTGTCTTTGAACTAAGGTTATGTTTTCATGAGTGATAGAGAGCAGCAAATATCATTTTTTTCCATATTTTAATAATAAAAACATTTTCTCTTTACAAATCGCAACAGGAATGATGCGATAAAATAGATTAAAAACAATTATTATTAAAAATTTAACCAATAAAAGATGAACGATGATTATTTTAATTAATAATAGAATATTGACAGAATAATTAGAATAATTAATAAGATTAATTGAATTAATCAATTAATTACAGAGAATTTGTTTTTTTTATACAGAAATGCAAAATTAACCATCCTCGCTCACTCTCATACATGAATTTTTTTAAAACACATATAACATTCTTACTCAATTCATTCATAAATTTTTAAATTATTTTTTTATTAATATTTTTTAGATTAAATTTGTTTTATAAAAATATCCAAATCAGTAGATTTGGCGCTCAAAATCTCTCTTTGAACATAAGAGAGAATTCGCTGATGAGCTTCTGAGCAATTTTTTATAGGATTTTTTTCTTACAATGTTTTTTGTAATTTAAAGTCTTAATAATAATAATAATAATAATAATAATAATAATAATAATATAATAATAATAATAATAATAATAATAATTATATAAATGAATAATAATAATTATAATAATAATAATATTTATATTATCATTAATAATAATAATCAAGTATATATATAATATTTACATATATATATATAATATTTATATATTTATATAACATATGTAATATTATATATGTTTTAATATATATTTGAATATCACTTTAAACTTCATTTTTGCTTTGGTTCTACGAAAGTCCAATGGGGCCTTCGGCCGTCGCCCCGCGCAGGGAAGACAAGTTCTTTTCTTCATGCAAATTTCTTCTTTTTTGTTGCTCTCTTTGCACTCTCAAAACGCTTTGGTTTTTTTCTTTTTTTATAATTTTTTATTAATTTTATTATTATTATTTTTTTTAATAATTTTTTTATTGTTCATTTTTCTAATATATAGATTCATATATATGTACGATATATACACACAAAAATATTTTTTCTCCAAGAAAGTCGCACTTAATTTTTTTGTTTGTTTTTTTGTGTTTTTTGGACTTGGAAAATTCTAAACACAGCCTGAGCACGAACGCTCCGTCTTCCTTTAACAATAACAACTTTCAAATAACATAGATTAATAAAATAACAACAAATTTTTAGATTTATTAGTGTTTTTTACAAGTTTTTAATTATTTTGAAAAAATATCATAGTAGGTTTTTTTAAATAACTATTAATAAAATAGTTGCAAAAATTTTGGGTTTTTGATTATTTTTCATCTAATGCTTTTGTTTGAATGTATGTAAATTTTTTAAATTTTTGTATATTTGTTGTAAAAAATTCAACAAATCGTTTTATATTAACAGTCTTCTTTACAATATTTAGTTATCTATATACAAATATGAAATAATCAAATAGGTTAAAAGAGAGAAAGTAATAAAAGACATTAATCTATAAATGTTTTGTTGATGTGGGTGACGGCGCCGATAAACTTTTGTTATATTTACATCATTATACATTAAATACAGGAACGGGGGAGACTGTCACTATGGGGAGGGTTCAAAGTAATATTGATGAGAGGGGGGTGGCACCGTGGCACAAGGAACTCTTCCGTGGCACATAGGAGAAGGGGTTGGAGTCACTCGCTGAGCAACTTCTGCAGGAGTGACGACTTCTCGCCAGGCGGGGTTGCTGTTGTGTATGCCACCGGTGGATCCACCGTTGCAGTAGGATCCATTATAGCAGGAGTCTATAGAACAAAACAAAATGTAAAATGATTTAATAGTGTTTTAAATTTATATTTATAATCAAAGGAATAGAGAGCACATACCCTTTGGGAATTTGGAGCGTTGTCCGTCAGCCATGTAGAAGTTAGCTTGCCTCCATCGTTGTTTCCTTTATTATTAAAAAAAAAAAAATATTTAAAATTGCTTATTTAAAAAATAAAACAAATGTGAAATTCTTTTTATAATGAATAGTAAACATTTATTTTAAAAAATTTTAAATACAAAACAAATTGTAAAAATACCTATATTTATTTCATTTTAGAAATTCAAAAAGATATACCTAATATTACAGAAATTATTATATCAGACTACCATATATAATTATATTATATATGTATATACACCTATATAAATATATATATTCTAACATGCTTCCAAAATCAAAGGAATATACAAAATATAAAAACCAAAACAACCCAACCATTCAATAGAGAGAAAATAAAATACTAAATGAAAATTGAATTCTAAATGATTTAGTATTATACTTAAATTACATTAATCAAGCCTTAAAATTATCCCGAAACCGGATTAAATATTATAGAAAAGAAAATTTGTAAATTGTAAATTAAGTTAGGACATTCATAAAATTTAATTGTGATGCCAGTGCCATAAAAAAGCAATAAGTGACTAAATATTTATCAAAAAAATTAAATCAAGCAACAGGAAAAAACTTTATGCTTACTTTTTGAAAAGACTTTTCTTTTTTTGAAAAAAAAAGAAATAAAAAAATAAAACACAAACAAAAAAAAATTAAAAAAAAAAAATAAAATAAAATAAATTTCATAATTTTCACTAGTGAATAATATGGGATTATACTCAAAATTTATTTTAAAAAACAAATTATTAATTAAATTAAATTTGAAGTAAAATCCGTAAAAAAATTATGAAATTAATTCCAAATGAAAAGAAGAATAAATATTTACATCATCAAATAGGATGAAGAGCCAAAGTAATTTAGGTGTTCTAATGCTGGTTGTACTCTCTCACCGGCTGTTGCCGCGAGGTCGAAGTTCATTCCCAGGTCGAAGTCGTTAGGTGCAATGGCTTGCGGATTCTGGGCCCTTGTCCCCTGCACAGCAACATCGCAGGTGAACGGAGATCCAGGTCCCGCACCCCTCCAAGAAGCAGGCGCTGGAGCAGCAGCTGCAATCCCAAGGGACGCTCCTACTACTGCTTGTCCAGCTGGTCTCACACCTGTTGTATGTTGATGTTGCGCTCGTGCACCCACATATTCACCCAGCTTCTGCCGCACGTATTCTGAGGTAACTCCATTTGGTCCTGGAAGATTAAAATATCAAGATAAGAATACTGACTGTCGAAAGGTGAAACACAAAGAACACGAAGACACGAAGAAGCAGCCACGAACGTGATGGTGATTAGCTCGGAGACAGTTAACACAGAATTTATGTTTTTTAATTTTGTTTTTGTGCCTTTTTAAGGTATCTGCCTGAGCAATTAAGTTTTTTTTTTGACTAGAAGATTAAATGTATTTTTTAAATGATTTTAATGAGTTTATTTAAGCATCTAAACAGTTTGTAACAGCAAAATAAGTGTAAGAGCGAAATCTCCAGGCATCCACCTTGCAAAGCATAGAGCTGTAAAACACATATGAAACATGAAATATGGCCTGTGGAATGTCAAAAAGACACCGAGGCCAGAGGCGCCCCATTGGCACGTGCAACAACAGCCAGCCAGGTGTATGTGTAATGTCATTGAAAAGTGTGGGTAAAGGTGTGTGCAAGCAACAGGTTTGTGCGTAATGGGGACGGCTGCGACGGCTGCTGCGGCTTCTTACCGCCTGTTCTGGCGGCCTCGTAGCCATATTGTTGTTGAAGACTTTCTGGAGTCAGAGGATTATGGGAATACATCTGCGCCTGTTGTGGCTGCTGTAGCTGAGGCTGCGGTGGCGGAGGCGCCGAGTGTGTTCCACCAGGATAACCGTAAAGTCGGCCTCCTGGAATCAGACCCGCTGGGGATATTCAGCAAATGAAGCTTAACAATCTAGATCACATACAAGGACAAGGATTGTTTTTAAAACTCATTGAAATTCAAAACTAACCTGGTCCTGGAGCTGAAACTGTTCGTTGTAAACCTCTCATCTGTGAAGAAGGATGAGGTGGAGCGTACCCGGGGTTGACTGGGGGTTGTTCATAGGCCGCCTGTTGTCGTTGCTGAAAAGATCTTCCATATCCAGTAGCCTGAAAGTAAATAAATTAAAATAAATAATTAAAAAAAAATAATAATAAATAAATGTTAATATTAAATATAGGTTTAGAAAATTACCGTTAATTGGGCATTGAGCATCGGATTTTGTTGTTGTTGGAGGCTTAAACGTGGCTGTGATTGTTGAGGTGTCCAGGAACCAGCTGAAGGGACAGTTGGACTGACAGAAACTGCTCCAGCACCACTCGTGTTCCCACCACCATAAACCTGAATTAAGAAAGAATCATTAATATTTTTTATACCTATATGTAAAATTAAAAACAATCAATTGATCATTGTTAAATAAAAAAAATTACCGTTTGAGATTGTTGTTGGGGAAAATTAGGAGATAATCTTGATTGGGCAGCAGTGGTTTGCTGTGCCGTTTGAGCACCACTCATACTAAAAAAAAGTCATAAGTATAATAAGAAATTTTAAGATTTTACAAGTTAGAAAGGATAAGACATGTGATTAGATTCTTTTTGGATCCTTAATATTATGATGTTAGTTAAATTCTGATTATTTTTATAAATAATAAATGGCCTAAAAATAAGTTTTTTTATTTTTTTCATGAATTTTAACGTTTAATTTAAGAGCTGATAAAACTCATCTTGAGAATAGATTGTATTTCATTAATAAACTATAATAGCATAGCATTTCTTTTGAATACAAATCACCATGCATAACTGAGTTTTAAATTGGTCAGCAGAGAAGGAACCAGAATTATATAATCAAATCGTATTTAAACTGAATATTTAATACACAATATCAAACAATTTTTTAAGATAAAATAAATAAATACTAACCTCACAGGAGAAAATCCAGGTGAATAGGGGGGAGCCGTGGGAGAACCTTGTCCTCCATCAGGCGCTGAAGAAGATCTTTGAAGTGCAACATTAGGAGCGACTGTATTATGTAGCAGAGAATCCATACTCAACTGATGACTAGTTTCATCAGCAGGGGCACGAGCACTGGCTCCTACTACGAGTTGCTGTCGTTCCTGTTGCAATAGCAGTCTTTGTTTCTGTTGTAACTGTTGTTGTTGAATTCGAGATCGCATTGCCTGCTGAAATAAATTATTATATAAGAAACATAAGCCAATAAATTCTATTATAATTTAAATATTCTATAATAATAATAATAATAATAAACATAATTAATGTCTATACCTGTGAATTGAGCTGATGAGACAAATTTGTATAAGGAGTTGATCTTGTGGTAAACCGTGACCTTGGGTATTGAGGAGGAGGTCCATAATGCGATTGAGCGGAGGGCACCTAATTAAATAAAAATTAATTAATTTTCACTTTGAAATATAAAAAAATATATTTTTATGTCAACTTACAGGAGATGAATTATAGGCAGGAGGTAAAGTCTTTGTGTTATCTTGAACAATTGAATTGGCAGTAGAATCTGTACAGGGCAATGGAGCAGCTTTCACAACAGCATTTTCGCAAAGCATTAACTTTTTTTGAATTTCATTAATTGCTTGCCGCTCATTAAGCTCTTCTTGTATTCCGGAACTTCCGGATCTATTATCTAAAAAAAACAACCAAAGATAAGAAAATTATTATAAATAAATAAATAAATAAATATAAATTCATTTGTAAACTAGAATACAAATATTGCATTTAATACAAGTGTCTTTAAGAGATGAATTTAAAAATTATATACAACAGACATATTTGCTTTAGTTAAAATTTATAATTAATGATAATATAAATTATAAAATCATTTTCCAAAAGGAAAAATATGTTTGATTCTAATTTTTTTGATAAATATTATGTATTATGAATGATACCTTTGAACAGTTACTAACATCAGAAGAATGTCTTCTAGTTAATGGAAAAGTTCTTAAATTAAATTTAAAGTAAAAAGTAAAAAAAAAAATATGAAAAATTCTTACCAGATACCGGAGGTGGATCAGTCTCAGGGACGAAGTCAATCACATCGTCTAAAATTAAACTAAGAAGAGGATCGATAGTTTGACCCGACGAAGCATCCCAATACCCACTAGAACTATCAGATGATGAATTCATCCCTAAATTTCCAGTCATATTAGTATTATTCGCATTGCTGACAGTTAAACTGTTATTTGTGGTAACAGTGCTTGGCGCTGAGGCAGCCACATGAGGAAGCATATTAAGCGGAGAGGGAGCCAGATGTTGGGATCTACTTGGCTGGGTGACAGGTGTCGAGGAACCAATCTGCATTTTGTGACCAGCCGAAAGTGGCCGAGGAACCAGAGCTTGTCTGAGAGATACCGCCTGAAAATTCAATATATTTATATATATGTTTACACATTCTATTTTAAAGAGTACAAATAAATAAATAGAAAGAAATTTTACCTGCATATGCTCTCGTTTTTGCCTATCAAGTTTTTCCTGGGGTGTCTCCGATATAACTGAAGGAGAGATCGCAGGAATGATAGGCTTTTGGGGCACTACAGACAAAAGTTGCACCAACATTTGGTTTTTGTTTAACAACTCCTGCAAATATATGCCAAATAACCATAAATATCTTATCCAAGGAAAAAAGAAAAAGAAAGAAAAATTAAATACTTATAATAATAGACACAACTACAAAAGTATATGCATCCATTCACAAATTTTAAAATATATATATTAGCATTTTTTTGATTTTTAACTTATAAATTATTTTTTTAACATGGTTCATTATTATAGTTATATATATATGTATATGTAAATAAATATTTGTTTTTCATTCCAAAAGCACTATTATTATATAATACTAGCTGCTCAAATTTTTTTAAAAATTAATTTCTTCGGTTATTGATTAGATTTTAATAAAATGTATAGCCTATATTCAAATAGAGGTATATCCATATAAGAATATTGTGATGTAATTTAATAGTAATCTGTTAAGCCAATTTTGAGTCTATAATGTCATAATTTTCCGAACAGACTACAGACAGACATGAAAAATTCTTTTAAGTCACTTTTGGATTCTATGGGTCATAAAAGGTGTAGAGATATGCAAAAAATTTTAAATTCTCAGCAAACAAAAACCTTTTATATATATATAGATTATAAAACATTTTATTGAAGTCTTGATTCTTGATGTAAATATATTAAAATTTTATATATTTCAACTTGAGTATAATATAAATTGTTATTTAAATAATTGAATTAATTTAAATGATAAAAATGACTAACTAATTAACATATAAATAATAAATAAAAAAAATTAGATTCAGAAACAAGTTTTGAGCCTTCAAAAAAAATTTTCGTTCGTTTGGATTCGATGAAATGTATATCAGATTTACACATCAACAGAATATAAATCATAATATTATACAAACCCGATATTATTTCAAATATTTATTTAATATATTATATATATAAACATTCCTAAGAGAATTATTTGAAAAATTCATACAAAAATCTAAATAGATAGATAAATATTTTAGTTCTATTTAAAAATAATTTCTCTAATATCTATTTTGAAAGGTCAAAGTTCTACAATTCAAATTTTTATTAAAAATATATTCGAGACTAATATAAGTAATATCAATGAAAAATAAATAAAAATTGAAGTGAGAAGATTGGATATTTATCTAATATAAAAATGTTTTAAAAAATTTAATTATTACAATTACTGCTATAAATTTGAAAATTAATTTTATAATATTAAATTATAAAGTGGTATTTATACATTATAACGTTATATATTAATTATAAAAAGTGTTATTTTTCTTTTCATTCTGATTATTATAAAATTTCTATTAAATCAATAATAATTTAATGTTATTCAAATTTTTTCTTTTTTATTTCTAATCTTCTTATTAATTAAATAAATGATAAATTAAATGGTATATAACATTAATGTATACCTTTTTTTCCTTATCCTTTTGGCTTTCTTCGCCTTCTTTTATGGGCTGTCCGTTCTCGTCCACTGTTTCGGGCTGTGCATCGATATTATCTTCACTATGTCGTTTACGTGATGACGTGCTACTCATAAGGGAGGCGACGGTGAGTTCTTCGTCCATGTTTGGGGGGGAGGGGGATGGAAATCGTAATGAATCCATTATAGTGTCCGAATTGTTTGTTGAACTGGAGGCAGTAACAGGGACCGATTTAGGTGCTGTGTCTTTAAGCAAATGATGCCAAATATCACCCCGTCTCTTCACAACGGGACGGCCATCAACATCATCATCATCCGAACGTTCATTCAGTAGCTATAAAATAATAGCATTCCATTAGACAGGGATTCGTTTAGCAAACACAGATAAAATTGTTGTACGAGGGCATTCTTTTGAATTGGCAGTTTTGCTTTCGAAACTTAACCAGAGAAAGGGACTAAGGTACGGAGGTGGGAGTGAGAGAACAATAACGAGGTTTTTTTTGTACCTTTTCTAACTGTACCTGTTTTCATAACAATTCTTATAATCTTTATAAAAGTTGTTAAATTAGATTCCAACAACTACAAGTATGAATTTATAAAAGTGAGCGAACTTAATTATTTTTATCAATTTATTTATTTTATTTATTATTTATTAAATTTTTTTCTATCATTTAAATTAAATGCAAAATAATGTTAAAAATGGCAATATTTTGAAATTTATTAAAATATATGAGTGAATTAAAAAAATTTTAAATAATAAAAAACATTGAAAAATTAATTCAAATCTATCACACAATTTACTCCAATTAAAATAGATTAAAAAATTTATCGTAAAATTGCATGGCCTAAATTTGTTGGTTGTGATGACGGGGGTGTTTGTTGGAACTTGTCCCTTGGAATACAAGGTTGCCATATTGTCCAAATCACAATTTTAAAATAAAATTAATGCTCATGTAAGAAATTAAAAAAAGAAAAATATATAAAAAATAAGTTAAAACTTATTTTTTAAAATTAGTATTACTATTAGAAGAAGAGTTGATTTAAAAGATTATTATTAAGTTTTTCTTTAATGATAAAAAAACAAGAATAAATATGGCAACGTTACTTTTTCAAGAAAGCACGTGCTCTTCCTTCACTCAAACAAAATGGTAAATTTAACTACAAAATGGATCTTATTTTATTTAAAAAGCCTATTTATTTATAATTATAGTAACTAATTAAAATTATGTAAGAGAAAATGAATATTAAATTAATTCTAAATTAATTTAAAACAGTTTAAAACAATTTATTTAAAATAAAAGCATATTAATAGATTTTTATAAATCTAAATTATAATTGATCTGATATTATAGAAAATGAAACTGAATTCACCTGAGTAGGGAAAATAAATTGATCCAAAAAGAAATATAAATCAATTGGGCATTGGGTCAAGATATGTTGAATGATGAACAAATATAAATTAACTGGGCATTGGGTCTCAACAACTCAACATATTAGCTTTTTGGCAAGGGTAGAGTGGGGGTAAAGGACAATTCGCAAACAAAACCAAGGGGAAATAATAACAAAACAAAAGTTTCTCCTGAACATCTAAACAAACCTTTGGGTCCCTTTTTTTATAAAATAGATATTTTAATTGTACACTGAGGTGCAAAAAAAGTGGAACGCTTAGAAAAATTTGATTTTTTTCAAATAATTTTCAGGAAAAACATACATAGGGTTTTATTTAAACTTTTAATTCGTTCTTACAAATATTTTTAAACATTTTTATAGTGAAAAGAATGTATTATTTTAATTTTAACTCTTTAAAATTAAATTTATTTAAAAAAATCAAATTTTTTTAAGCGTTCCACTTTTTTTGCACCTCAGTGTATTTCAGTTAAATTTAAAAGTTATTTCCAGCTATCTTCATTCAAATATTGCTACTAAGGAATCAGAAAATAATATAAATATAAAAAAAATTTTGTAAGATAACGTTTTTCTCATGGACTATAAAGAATAAATTTTTTTTCTAAGCCTGACAAAGTTTATTTATGAATTGCTTCATATTCAACGAAAAACGTTTGGGGCATTTAGTTTTATTTATATGAAACATCAAGTAAAATTTTTTTATTATGCAATAAAATTGATATATTAAGAGCTAAAAAATTAAACTTATTATTTTTCAATGTAAAATATACTTATACAAAGTATGCAAAATATTTTAAAAGAATTTCTTAATTAAACATATTATTAATCAAATCCAAAACTGTTGATTATATTAGAAGAAATAGTTACTTGGTAATGAATTGTTTTAGTGTAATATGAAAGTCTATATATAAATTATAGATCTATAAAGAAATTTAATTGCATAGAAATAAAAGAGAGTGCAAATGAAAACTAAATGTGCCAAACGTTTTTCGTTGTATATGGACCAATTCATTCAAAAATTTTGTCAGGCTTATAGAAAAATTATTTTATTTTTAGTCCATGAGAAAATGTTATTTTTTATAAAGTTTTATCAACTACGTTCATGTCTGTCTATTCGCGCTTGACAAAAATTCAAATCGATTTTTCATAAACTTTAAACTTAGCTAGACTTTTGAAAATTCTTATAGATATTTCAATAGATCCCTAGAGAGTATGGAAAAATATAATTTAATATATTTATAAATTATTTTGAATTTTTTCAAAATGAAAGCCTATTCAATATTTATCCGTCAGATGGCGTAAATTTCCATTTAATTAGGGTGACCATATTTCGAAATCACCAAACCGGGACAAACGGTTTACCTTTTTTTTAAGAAGCAAATTTAAAAAAAAAGTACGAAATGTTCAAAAGCTTGGTCCAAAAATCGGTTGAGCTTTTTTTTTAAGAGACAAATTGAAAAAATTTTGAAAATAATGGAAAATGTTCAAAAGTTGATAAAAACGTTATAAAAATGATCTTTTCTCTATGCTATTTGAGGGGAAACCTACCATTCATTGGCACTATACCTGATTAATAAGAATTCATCATTAATTTTAATGTTATAAAATATTTTTAATTACTTTCAAAATGAAAATCTATTCTGAAATGAATATTTATGCTTCAGAATCCGTAGGAAAAAATTAATCGGAGCAATACAAAAGGAGTTAGTTACTTTGCAAATAGAATAAAACAAAAAAAAATGATTATAATTTTATTAAGTAAATGTTATTATTGAAGTAATCTTTTTAAAATATATTTATTATAATTATTATATTAATTAAAAATTTCTCTTTTAATGTTATAAATTATTTTTAATTTTTTATAAACGAAAATTAACTCAATATTTATTCGTCAGATGGCGTGAATGATAATTCAAATATATTAATCGCTAATTACATTACAATTAATTAATAATAATTCAATTATATTTCTTCCATACCTTCTAGGGATCCATTAAAATATCTATAAAAATTTTCAAAAGTCGATCTCAATTTAAAGTTGATGAAAAATCGATTTCAATTTGTCATACAGACATGAAGCGAAGTTGATAAAAACGTGGACAATGAAATAGACCAAATAAAACTCGGCACATGTGTGGGAAACAATTTTTCGATCGGAAGTAAAAACAATTTTGGCAAAAAATGGCGTTAAAAAATTACTAAAGTGTTCTGGTCAAAATAACTTCCGATTGAAAATCTATCCTAATTAAGAAAATTGTCTCATCATTATTTATTGAAACAATTTGAACTAGTCTCATTTAAGTTTTGAATAAAATAATTTTGCAGGATATAATAGATTTTCAATACTTTAGTGATAAGCATGATGTTTTATTTTAGTCAGAAAGGGGCATACAGCATCTAAAATAAAACTTATAAAAAGCCCTAACAAACAAACATTCTCACCGTTTTAACCGTTTTAATATAAACCCTAGAAGAAAATTGCATGCAAACCTGTGTTCAATGAATACTTATTTGAAGAAAATAAAACCTTTTGATATTTAAAAATCAAAGAAATATTAAAATATGGATAGTTTAATTTGAAAGTGGTGTCTGTCCATTTTTTGTTGCTATTAAATGTTTGCAAATTAAAATATAATTTATATATAAAATAATTCATAGAATTTCTTTTAGAGATCAAAATTAAATTGAATAAAACATTGGTATTTTTTAAGATATTAAATATGAATTAAATATAAATAAAAAGTTTACAGTAAATTAAGTAAAAATTATGTAATATCTCATTTTTTTAAGAAAACGGTTCATGTTTTTTTGTAATTTTATATGAAAAATATGCAAGATGCAATATTTTATATGCAAGATGTAATATATTTCTAATATTTATATTATAGCTCAGGTATTTTAGTTATAAGCATAGAAAAAATATAATGCACAGAATTAATTAATATAGAAATGGAAAGCAGTATGAATAAATAAGAAATAGAAATAACTTTGTTCTTTAAGAATATAATTTGAAAAAATAAAAAACAATTTTTTATGGGTTTTCATTCAAACTTCGCACTTCAATTTATTTCAATTTAACATTTTATGTAATATATTTGTATACCTTTAATTTTAAGAGCGAAAGGAAACATTGTGTCGAGTTGCTTAATTTATTAGTCTTGTATTTAGCTATTTAATAAAATTAAATTTTGTTTGTTTTGCTCTCCAAAGTTGTTCAAAATTTTGGCCTCCAGAGTCGGATTGGAATTTGCGGCGGGCAATATAAATTTATGAATTGAAAAATTTCATTGATGTTTAGTGTTAAAGTTTTTAATACCTTTCATTGTAAATAAACTAATAATAAACAAATATGTATGTATAATTGTACTTAAATACAATTAATTGTAAATAACCTTTTTTTTATCACTTTTGGTATAGATAAAACAATATTTTTCAAACTCTTTGAGGGCCGGTTAAATCAAGTGACTTTGAAATCACTTATCAAATATCACTAATAAATTAACGTATTGTCAAACATTTTTGTATAACAAATTTCGGTTGAATTAAAAAAATAGATGAAATTCCATTTAAAATATAAGCATAATATTCAAATATTATAAATATTGACAGGGAATTCAGAATAAATTTTAAAATTTAATTTAAAAATCAAAATTCTGAAAAAATCAAAAAATGTTTTGATATATACATGTATATAATTGTTTTATGATTTATTTAATTGAAGGAAAAGTATATAAAGATGAAAGTAATCAAAAAAAGAAAGTGATTTATACAATTATGAAACTTATTATAGATATCTAAAAATTATCAAGAGAAGAAAATTTACCATCAATATTTAATTAAATTATTTAAAATATATAACTAGTAAAGATACAATAAATAGTAACTAATATATCATACTTTAAAATAATATATATAAGTGTTAACTTATAAATAACTAGTTAAAAAATGCATATTTTGAAATGACAAATTTATTGCAATGTGTTTTTATATAATGGTGATATATTATTTTTTGCTGAAAATGGAATAAATTGTAGATTTTTTAGTTATTGTTCCTATCATCACTCTGTCTAAGACTTTCCATCACAATTTGTATTTATTTATTTAAAAATATATAAAATAAAAGACATCATTTATTTATCATAATTAATAAATTTCAAATTTTATATAGAATGATATATTTTATTTTTTAAATTAACTTTCATTACAAGTAAATCTATTTATATACAAAATTTATATAATTTATTCATTAAATACCTAGGTTTTTTCTTATCTAAAATGAAAAATATTGAAATATAAGTTTAAAAATATGATTTCAATTAAAAATTCTAGTATGATATCTATGTATATAGATGGTTATTTAATTGTTTTAAACAGTAATTTTTATAATTTACAGATTATTAGATTAGCAATATATTAATCTACAATATATATATATTATTTTTTTCTATAAATCTGTAATTTTTTTTTAATTATTACGTAGAGAAGAAATATCAAATCAACAGACCTTTAGAAGCATTTCACTTCCTTGTTTAGCAGTTGTACTGGAATTCCCACTGGCATTACTTGTACCCGATCGGTCATCTTCTTGGTTGAGCAATGTTTTGAGAATCCTGTCTCTGGAATCCGCAGCCGTGATATCACCTTGATTAGCTTCATCATTTCTTTCTCTTTTAGTGAGCAAATCACGAAGCCGTCCACTATCAGACGGAGGTACAGACATCGGCTCGGATTCTGATGGAAAAAAACAAAATTTTCTCTTGCAAAAATTACATTTACAAAATCGTATATCTAAATAAACCGAGTTATTAGATATTACAGACATTGGCATAGTGTAATTCATTGTGATAAAATTTTGAATGTTCGTAAAAAAGTAAAAACTAAGACGTTACTCCGAGCGTTGGTGTTGAAGTGGCAACCATCAGTGTTCACAAACCTGAGTGAATAGATAGTAGAGAGGGTGGTCTAATATAGAATAGATATATGGCAACTTAAAATTTTGGGAAATTTAAATTTGTATAATTATAATTAGTATATAAATATATATATTAATCTTATAATTAAATATATATATATATATATATATATATAAATAATTAAATAAATATAAAATAATTATATTAAATGAATAAATAAAATAAAAATGACAAAATAATTATTTTTATACATGAGATTGACATTAAAAAAGATTATACAAAATTTAAAGTAATTTTAAGTAATTCTATTTATTAAAATGAAAGAAATTAATAAATAAAATAAATAAATAATAATAATTCTAATAAAATAAATTTTTTTTAACAATTTAGAAATATATTAAACAAAGATTTGATTTAAGTTGAAGTTGATGTTTTAGATCAAAATTTTTGTATTCAAAAAGATAACAATTTGTTAAGATAAAAAAATTATTGACTAATAACCTTGAACGAATTAAATTATGTTAACTTAAATATATTTATTTGAGAAGTAAAAATATTTAATTATACAATCCAAATATATAAATATATATAATTTTAAAATGTAAAAATTATAGAAATATAATTTAAAAATAAAATATTGCAAATTTATTTATTACAAAATTATTATCTAATATAAGTTATTTGATATTGATTTCAATTTTATATATTTAAAGTTGAATTAATAATTTTATTATTATTATGAATATAAATATTTCAATTTATTTAAATACATTGAATTGTAATTATAACAGTAAAAAATCAATAATTTTATTTCATTAAAATAATACAATTTAAAATGTATGGATTAATGGAATATAAGGTGTATGGGGGCTAATAAAATAATATAAAAAAGGATGTCTTACTAATGGGATCGCACGGCGCATCTGGAGGGCCAGTAGCGGGGGAGAAAGGCGCGAACGCCTGTGGCTGCGTTTGCTGCACACTTGGAGGCGTTTGAGGCGAACCTAAATAGATAGAAATGACTTATCAATCTTATCAATTAAAAACTAAGAGTGAAATGCGATAAAGAAATGAAATGATTATCAATTTACAATTCAAAATAAAAAGTGTCCTAGTAATTATATTAATAAAAAAATAAACATAAAGAAAAAACAATTTATCAATAAAATTATTAAAAATATAAAATATTTAGTCGAATATTCTACAAAATATTTTATAAATAAAAATAATATTTTCAAAAATTATTACATACATAAAGCATGAATTATAATAAAGAATATTTTTGAAATATAATAGTTTAAAATAGGTAATAAATGAGTAAAAATAATAAAAAAAGACAGAATATCTCGAATCCTAAATAAAACAAACATTCATAAATTTAAATTTGATTTAAAATCAAATTATTTTATATGAGGGTTTTGCTTTAACTCATTAATTAGGATGGAATTAGTTCTTTATATATATAATGAATAATAATGAAATTGATATATTTAAACATGGTAGGCACTAGTCGAATTATTTTAATAGATTCATCTTAAGTTTCTAACTTCTTAACAGCTTCTGATGATGTGTTACAATCGAAATACACAAAAAGAAAATAATATCAATAAATTTGAAACTTGAGAGTGTTTAATTAAAAATTATTCTTATTAAATTTGATATTTTTAAGTTTAATTTTTTACGTGTCATATTGTACATAAATATCTATCAATTAAATAAATGAAAGTAAAATAAATTATTAAAAGCTAATTGAATTAAATTTAATAATTTTATTTAAGTATGATTATTTTTGATTAATTTATTTTTTATCTATAATAATGTAATTAGTATTTTTAAAATTGGCAATTCCTGTATAAATTCAAAATATAATGAATAAAATAAAAATGATTCCATAAGAGAAAATGTTTTTTAAAGTTTCATAATATGCTAGTGTAACCTTTAAACATTGAAACTGTAATGCTAATTAACCTGTGTTTTTTTTAATCATTATTCAATTCATTATTGCTTAATTTATTTAACAGTTTTTATACTAAAGGTGTATATTATTTCATATGTTTATTCTTTAATATTGTAATGAGTTCTAGATTTGACAGAATGCATTTTTATTCTTTTTTTTTTTTTTTTGAAAATAGCTAATTAGTTTAATAATTTTATTATACACTATTTTATGTTAAACTTAACATGTTTTAATAATAAATATAAAATTTTATTTAAATATTTGTTTAAAGAATTTTAAAGAATTATTATTTTATAACCTTATAAAGATCTTCAAGAATATTTGAACTCTTCAAAAAATGAGAGATAAATTTGAAATATACTGGAGTTATAATATAATGTTATTTGAAATTATTTTAACGCTTAATATGTTTAAAAATTAAATAAAAAAAATAAATATATTTAAATATTTTAATAATAAAAATAAAGAATTTCTTCCATTTTAAATTGATTAAATTGTGTATCATCAATAAGGGTCACTAAACATGCGCAAATAGAAGTATTAAAATTTAAGATGCTTATCAAAATTGATTTAGTGTTTTAAATAGGATAATTATAATTTCAATATAAATCATTTTTACGAATAATATAGATTCCAACAAATTATCATATGAATTTAGTCTAATCGTATAAAAGACAAGTTAAAATTAACCATGCAAATGGACGGGCTGAGGGGGTGGTGGGGCAATTTCGCCCATGGGGCCATCCCATGGAGCAGTCGCTGCGGAAAGCTCGTAGTCCAAATCATATGCGCCGAAGGAACCATTGAGTAACGAAGGGGTATCTGCGGCATTTGAACCATTTCCAAGACCTCCCGAAGGCGGTGGAGAATTCGACGTTCCTGACGCTGACCCCGAGCGATCATTAGCTGGGTCATTTGGGTCACTGAAAAATATTTGGTTTGTTTAAAATTTTACTCTTAATAATATAATAATTAAAATTAATTTTTATAAAATAATACATACAACATAAATTTAATGTTCCTAATTACATATAGTTATATTTCTGGTAAATAAAAATTCTACAACTTGTTTCGGTTTGTTCCCTCGTCCATAAATTTGGTAAATAAGTAACACAACTTTTAAGTCAAGCTCTTGTTTCTTGTAATTCTTTTTTTAAATTTAAGAAATTCAACAAATGAAGTGATTTTCAAGATTTTTTCAATAGATAAAGTAAATTTTTAAACTATAGAAAAAATATGACTAGTTAAACAGTATATATTATAAATTGAAATTCAAAAGATAAAAAAAAAAGATTTATAAAAATTTTACATATATTTCAATAAAATTGATTAAAATAAAAAGTAGTTTCATTAATTTATAAATAAAATATTCAAAATTGTTCATTTGAAAATGTTAATATTAGCCACTTGTGGAGAGTGCAGAGGATGAAGTCTCCTGGCTAACTAATAAATATTGAATATTAAATTAATAAAATAAATATCATAAACTTTATATTTATTTATTCAAGGAAATACAATTTTGAATATTCTATGTTAATTTTTTTAACCTAGATTTACATTAAAATTTAAGGGAAAAAAATTGGAGCAATATTTACCCAAGAATAGTATGAGTGGCCATTATAAAACTATAATTCTGATCCGATTTAAATAATCTCGATTTGGTAGAGAGAAGTAAAGATGTATTTCCTGATGTGTGGGGCTTCGGAGTTCGTATACCGAAGGTGACTTCGGTTAATTTTATAGAACTATTCCGTGTTTCTTCTAGATGGTTGGACAATTTTTCAGCGTCACTTGGTGTTAAACAATAATCGAGCAACGATCGACCCTCGAAATGTGACTGTAAAAATTAAATAAACACGATTGAAGAATATTTGCAGAGTCCTCCCTATCCCTAATCGTTATCATAGTTAGAAATGATTAGTGACCGAGATTCGAGAACAATAACATAAGTTCAGATAGAGAAAACTGGTAAGATAAATATTTCAGAAATAAATAAAAGATAGTGAAGTAATGAAAAATTTAACCGAATTACTAAGAAAATGAAAGAAAAGTAATTGCAAATAATAGATTAAAAAATAAAATAAAATAGGATAATATCAGAGTAATGGAATCCTCTTAAAAATCCATCCTTTATACATTTATAAAAATAAATTATTTAAATTATAATAAAAATATAACATATATATGGTATATATACATAAACAATAATTATGATAAAAAATAAAATTTTTCATTTTTATTTTAAAATATCTATCAAACGACATTACAACTTAAGTTATCAATATTTAATCTATTTACATATCTAAAAAGCAAAATTATAAATAAAATAATGCTTTTGTCTTTAATACATATATTAAATCTCTAATAGATTTCGTCATGAGATGAGATAAAAATAAATAATTCAACGATCTAATTTAATCTTATTTTTATCAATTAAATATTTTCTTCTTTTATTATGAATTGACTGGCTAATCAGCAACATCTTGAATATACTTATTTTTAAATTAATTTTTAACTAAATGTTATTATTATTAAGAAATTAAGAAATTTCCCATAGGTACTAGTGGAAATATCTTTAGTTATATTAACTAAAATTAAACTTAATATATACAATTTAATAAGAATCATTTTTAATTAAAAAATTTGGTGAAATTTCAAATGTTTTTAACTTTATGCGTATTTCTATTGTTACACTGTGATTAGAAGGGTTTGCCTTCTAAATTTAAGTTTATAATGATGTTGTATAAACCAAAATTCTTATAAAGGAAATTAATCAATAACTTGTAACTTCACTGAGTGTTTAATTACAATCATTCAAAATAATATTTTTAAAAAGCCTCAATGACTAAAAGTATAGGTTTATCATTTGAAATTTTAAATAACTTTTTAGATTCAATTTATTTCCAAAGATATAGAAAATATATATTCTAAAAAAGTGATATCTAACTAAAATACCCCCAAAATCCACATGTATATACTATATTAATTTTCTTTGAAAACTCGTTATGGGTTTGTTTGAAAGTTTTTGAAATATTTTAAGGGAAATTATATGTATATATATAAATAATTCTATTTATTATGACTAAATTTCCAGTCAAATCGAACCTTATTTATAAAAAACATACGTTACCAATAAGATAACAGATTTGATAACTTTTTAGAAAGAAGATTAAAGAATAATTGTAAGAATAATGGTAACTTGCAACTTTGTTATATTAAAAATATGATCAATCGATTTTTAATTAAAGAATTAGATCTATAATAATTTTATACAATTAATTGAATTATCTTCAAGTTAACAGACATAAGAAATGTGGTTACTGTGCCCAAAAACTTTTGAATTTTTAGTGCCACGAAAATATATAAATATTATAAAATATGAAATTAACATTTTCTAGTATTAGTTATAAATAAGAGAATAAGAAGAAAACTAAATAATCTTTAGTTGGGCACATCTAATGTCGAGTATAGTATAATAGATATTGAGTGTCATAATGGTATAAATAAATAATTTTTAAATTTAAACAACTCACCTTGGGGAGCATAGAAGAAATAGTGGATGAGACACCTGTGAGGTCTAGATTGACTATTTTTCCATTTGGTTCAAGTTTGGTAGTAAATATTTGAATTGTGGAAGGTGACGTTGGTCTACTATTTAGTATAATTTTCTCAGCTGGTGTTAGACGTTTTGCTACGCACAGGAAACTTCCATTACTACTTTTTTCTTGAATGTTCTCAGAACATGAACTATCACTTTGAAGGGTAGGTGAAGTTGATCTCGACGACGAAGATTTTCCAAATAGATCCGAAAAGGTAATCGACATGGAGGAGACCTTCTTAAATAAATTTAAAAAATAACAAAGAGAATTAAATAAAATATACTTACATAAAAACTATAAACATGCACTTTTTAAAAATAAATGAAAAAGAAAGAAAGAGGTATACTGATAAGTTAAAAAAGAAGTAATATAATAACGTAAGATAAATTAGATATTATCTCATGTTTTTTTTTTAAATATATGTATATAAAATGTGATTTCATTACTGTTATATTAATAAATTAGTTAGGTTTATGTTCCTTAAAAGTCCGCAGGTGTTTTATTAAAACCATACAAAATATTTATTTATTTAGGAACTGCCCACCTGCATTTCCTCGTACTGGCTCGGTGTTTGGGCTGAAGTTCCTTCAGGGGCTTTCAGCAAAAAACGAAGAATAAAATTTCGATTTTTATTTGTAGACGATTCACATGTCCAGTCTGCTAACAAATAATGTTAAAATTAATTTAAATACTCTCACGTTTATTTATTAGCATCGTTTCAAAATTTGAAAATATACGGAGATTTTGTTAATTATTTTCAATAATAACAATGTTTTTCATCATCTTCCATTATATTTTTTTTTAATTCAGGAAATTTATAAAATTCGATCCATATGTAATATGCTAACTTGTCAAACACAAAAGTTAAGGAATTTCTTGAAGATTTTTACGAATTAAAGATAATCGTTGGGTTACAAGGTATATGTTTCATCTATATATCTATACTTTGGGCTGAGATAAAGAGTTTTGATTTGGATTACAAACTAAGAAATTTGAGAGGTTTTAAATTTTCAGAATAGGTTCATCGTTTTAAGCTCTAAAACTTTTTTCATTAATAATATTCCTTCTTTAATACATCAAAGGAATTGATTATAATTGAAATTGTAAAAAAAAAATATCTAATAATGTTTTCCAAAATCTAAAGAGATAATTTAATATGTAAGTCAGAAGAACTTATATAAATTAAATAATAAAATTTAAATAATAATTCAGAGCTATTAGTGCCTATGAAAAATTAACCCAATTTTGAAAGAAAGAAATACAATTTAAATTTTGAGTATATACTTATTTATAATTTATTTCAAGATTTTAAATTAAAAACATTTTATAAAAGGAATCATTCAGCGAACTTAGTTTATAAATTTATAAATTAAAAATAAATAGTTTCAGAAGTTAATAATTTCCCAATAGATGTAAAATTCTTCAATTTCTAATATGATTCTAACATCAATTAAGTAGATCCCATTATTAGGATATTGAAAATGGTAATAATTGTAATAATAATAATCTATCTATCTCTGTGGCTATACAGCACTCAGAAAGTTCTTGGCCGAAGCAACCACATTCCTCCAAGTACCACTATCTTGAGCTACACCCATCCAACTCCTCTTTTCTCCCATCTCTCTCATGTCCTGTCTTATATGGTCCACCCATCTCGTCCTTTGTCTTCCAGCCCACAAATATATTTTTCGCTAGTCTATCATCACCTTTTCTTGCTAAGTGCCTTGCCCATAGCAACCTTCTTGATTTTATTACTCTATGTCTGGAGATGCATAGAGTTCAGGGGTAATGAAATTCCTCATTAAGCGGTCTCCGCGATTCCCTAGTGACCTCATTTTTTTGGCTCATAAATGATGCGAAGAATCCTATTTTCAAATACTCTAAATCTACTATCATCACCCAGGGTCATAGACCATGCCTCACACCATATAAAAACAACCGGAAAAATAATTGGTTTATATAATATATTTTGATTCCCGTAGATAATAATTTTGACGAGATAAGCCCCTTTACTGCATGATAACAGACGCTGCTCGATTGCAACCTCGATTTAAATTCTTCTTGAATATTATTATCATCCTTCCTGTATTTAATTTTTTTTACATTTTCAAATTCTACATTTTGTATGTTAAGACTTTGTGTGTTAATACTGTTCCTCTGTTACTAAATATTTTGTCTTGGCATTATTAATATCAAGCCCCTCCTCTTTTCCAATGTATATTAATTTGTCCACCGCATTTTTATAATTGATTAATAATAATAATAATAATAATAATTCAATTTGTTTTATTTATTCATTAAAAAAATATAATCATTAATTTTTTTTTTATAAAATTAAATGAATTTGAACAAATTTTTAATTCAATTCATTTCTTTCAATTGCACAGTAAAATGAGAACTTCAAGAAAAAATTCCGTATTTATCAGTGTTTCGCAACCTTTTGTATGCCCTGCCCACCAGAGTTTCTAAACACTTAAAATGTCCCCCTATATTACATATGTATAATTTTTAATATTACAATTTTTTAATTATTCACTAAGTAGCTTAAATGATGGACTTATTCCCATTGCCCCTGTTGGGAACTGCTGTTTTAGATGAATATTAAAATTTAGCTTAAAATTTTTTATATGCCAACATATAAATTAATTTTTTATTAAAATTATTTTATTCTTAATTTTATTTCTCAGCCATTAGAAAATATGTTTTTTCTTACACAATTCCCTAAAGAATAATTTCTAAAACCAGAGTTCTGTAACATAAACAAATACTGAGAGTAGTAGAAATATTTTAGGAGGTGGTGATGAATTCTAATAAAAAATTAATATAATATTAGTTTTACTGAATGCAGATATTCGGCAGTTAGTATGTAAATGAAGCAATATTAAGCCAAATGACGACTTTCAAAGTTTATTTTCAAAAATTCCAACACCAATTTCAAAGGATTTTTGACATTTCCTGATAACCCAACGTGAAGCTATTTTTTTGAGGACTGCACTATTCAAAATCAGAATGATAAATAGGTTATGTTTAGTTTTTATTTGTATACTTTGTCTTTCAACCACCCCCACAGGCAAAAATCCAAAGTGGTAAGGCCCAAGGATCTTGATGGCCAAGAAACGAGATCATATCTACTGATCCTTCTTTCTTTCCTTTTTATTAGATGATGATGTCATCTGACAACTAGAATATATATGATCCCGGTCATGCTGGAAGAAGAAACGCATTTCTATAGTCAGAGGAATCTCTTCCAATAATGCTGGGAGGTCATTATCAAGAATGTGTAGATTACGAGTTTTTATAATGTAAGAAGACCAGAGAGAAGAACAAGAGACCAAATCAACTGATTGTCTATCAAACTACATTTACCGAGATCCGCAGAAATAATATATCTATGTGGAACACCGATATGTGCAGAAATTTTACGCGTGCTTATAGAAAAACTACCGATTGTGAATAATGTTTTTTACTTCATTCAAAATCTGTTCATTTATATTTAAATATTACTGTTGGGCACTGCAAGCTCGAGTAAACACTCTTGAATCTGTTAAGAAACCGTATGTTGTATTGTGCACAAGCAGCAGCAGCGTTTCCATTAGAAAACCCATAGGTAAATACCAAATTGACATGTTCAGCTTAAGTAAATACATGTTGGTGACATGTTTAAACGATACCTTAATGTAGACTTAACAGAATTTATCAGAATGACAGTTGTAAAATCCAATATGTATACTAAAGCACAACTTAACAACTTAAACATCAATACACTACTGTTATTAATCAATAAATAAATAAATAGCAACTTAACGGATATATCAAAACAATCAACACAACACCCTAAATTTGTTTGGGTTAAATACTAACAATTGTATCTCTGTACTCAACAAAAAGTGGGCCCTTAACTGGAATTTTTATTTACTACTACCTTCTAGAATATTTACTATTTCTCTTGAATAGATGAATTGGTAATATTATATAAATAGATATAATAATATTTAATATTATTAATTATAAAAACAAATTTATTATTTTTATTAATGACTTATGTATGAATGTGACTATTTCTAAAATAAAATAAACCGAATTTAAAAAACCGAAAAAGTGTTTAAATGACTTTAATATGAATAAAACTATTTCTAAAATAAAATAAACCGAATTTTCCTATTTAATTATACAATAAAGGACCCTTTAATGCGTAAATAATTAATTTTACTGTTATATATTTATAAAGAAACACCAAAAGAATGCTGAATGTTAATTACAATTTACAATTTACAAATATTAACCCTTTGCACTCGTATTTTTTTCTGAGAAGAGTACCTACCAACTCGGAATTTTTTTTCATAATCGATTAGGATAAAATTATTTTTATGAGAACATATTACTTTTCAACTTTAAGGTTTGATGGTTCAAATCTCAAAATACAAAATTTTCATCCCTGTTTACAACCCCTGTACGGGGACATACGAGTGCAAAGGGTTAAATATTATTATATCTATTTATTTTATTTGAATTAAAATTGATTTCCCATACACTCTCTAGCGCCACCTACACGTACTGATAGTGTGTCTAGGTGTTGCCACCTAGAGATCAAAAAGAAAACATAGTCAAAATGCCAACCTAAATATGGGAAATACACTGAAAAATTAATTACTTTTTATTAATTAAACTAAAAGAGATCATAAAAAAAGTTGCATATAAAGTTGTTCAGAATCATTCAAGGAATCCCTCAAGGTAAGTTTCAACCACCCACCTTGTTGGACACGTCTCTAATATAATTACCAATTTTTAAAGATCTTTTATTTAAATATTTAGTTATCGATATATATTTATATATAAGATATTGATTCCCTGGATGTAAATAAAAGTCCAAACATGAATGAATTACTAACTAGATCAGTTTAAAAATCGGGGTTTTCCAACAGTTGATAGCTTTCCATTTATCATGCTATTGTGGTCCTTATTCTTAAAGAGCCTCGGGCTGATTGCCCAATTTCGTTTGAACGTATTACATCAGAGGTTCTTAAACTGTGGTCCGCGAAGCCTTTACTGGGGGTCCGCAAAGCCATCGTACAGGTGCACGAGAAAATGATGAGTCGGTTAAAACTTTATTTAATATAAAAGAAGCGATGGCATGGCTTTGTGAGGAAACAGAGATCAAATACCCAAATTCAACGAAATGTGCAAGAAAACTATTGCTACCGTTTCCATCTTCATATTTAGCAGAATTTTCTTTCTTCAATATTATAATTTCTAATAAAATGTGTTCTACAATATGCAAAAAAATCGTTATTCACCAATCACTGTTAGAAATATTCATCATATATCCTTGTTCTTATGAGATCGTAAGCCAGAAATTAACTAATAAAATGACGTAAAGTACCTAAAGTTGGAATGGGGTCCGTCAAAAAAAATTTTTTCAAGTGGGGGTCCGCAGAGTACATAAGATTAAGAACCTCTGTATTACATCATTCACTTCGGTTAAAAGCCCTAAATCTATCTCATCCATAAGTTTTAGATATTTGTTTTTAACTTTATTTTTTATATCTATCAAATTTTAAATTTTCAAAATACTATCTCTATTTAAGGATATTTAATAGATGATGTATAATTAATTTAATAGGTAAAATAAGCCAATATAAAATAAATGATTAGTAGTGTTAATATTATGTAATTTCATATGCATAATGAAGTCTGGACACTCCACAAAATTTACAGTTATCCAAAGATTAAGAAATAACTTGTCATTAGGATGAAAAAAAAACGAATTGGGAAAATTTAAAACTCGATTATATAAAATCCAATGTATGTACAATTTTTAAATTTAAAAATATACCGCGATTGATTTATTTTTCAAGGTTTGTTCCATTATATTATTTTAACATAACAGATTAAAAAAGAAAAATAATATTGAAAATTTTCATGAATACAATCATGATTTTATGAACATTCAGCACTAGTCCAGAAGTTAAATTTATAACAGTATTCATAATAATTTAGAATAATGATAGAATAAGAAAAAAGGAGTAAAAAGATAAATAGAAAGGTTAGTCAGAGATTTAAAAATGAAAAAGAAAGATTTATAAGTTTTAAATAAAAAATAATATATATATATATATATCTTATCTTATCTTATTATGCTAGCTAAAATTGTATATATCTATCTATCTATATATATTGGTTCTCAAAAACCGCTCTAACGATTTTTTTCAAATTCACACTAGATATAGTATTTATAAAGAAAAATTGAGTTTTATTGATCACATCTCTTGAAACATTCAGCTTCATTATTAATTTCTAAATTGAAAATTATATATGGAAAACGTCAAAATTGGCCTCCATTTTTATTTGTATTAATATTTTTTTTTATTTAAAATATTTTAAAATTTATTATTTAATTTCGAAATAAAATTAAAAATATTTATTTTTAATAAAATATATATAGATATTTATTAATCTCTCTCAAAAAAAAAAAAATAAAATAAAAAACATCAAATCTGCCTGCTAAGACAGTAAAAAAATGAGAATTTTTTATCTAAATATATTAGTCCAGATGGTAAAGTGATGTTTTAACGAGTGGATTTCGTCGGTTCGAAACTCTCCGGGTGAATCGTTATTTAAAAATGAAAATGAAAATAATGAATTTGTTATTTTTTTTCTTTTTATCTATTGTTTACATTTTAATAAATTACTATTTTATATTTATTTATTCATTGTTCTTTTATTAAATTTAATATTTATTAATATTATTTATTATTAATTTATATATTGATGACATCACAAATGACATTTATATTGAAATTTGACTCCCGCCTTTTTTTAAAGAATATTTTATTAATATTTTTTTTATATTTAAAATATTTTAAAATTTTTTATTTAATTTCGAAATAAAATTAAAAATATATATTTTAATAATATTTTATAATTATAAATTACGATATATATTTATCAATAATAATGAATTTTTTTTTTTTAACTTAATTACAGAGCCGAGGCTCGGGGTCCCGGTATGATCTTAATATATTGTGAGAATTAGATAAATAATGTAGAGAGAAAAAAATATTTAAAAATAGATATTTATTTAAATGAAATAAAATTATTTAATTTACAGAATGAAAATGTCTATAATAATGTCTAAACATTTTTTCTTTATAATTTTACATTATATATAATACTAATTACAGTAGTTATAATATATGGGGAATTTTCAACTTTGACTGCCGATTTGACCATGTTCCCAAACGAATTTTAAAAAAACCAAGACCACTTTACATTTACACATTTTAAGCTCTAATCGAATCCAAAATCAAAATTTAAAAAATCGAAAAACAAACTCACAGATATATAGATTTTATAAATGAACATTTATACAATTTATTTTAATTAATTTGAAACATTTTAGGAAACAAATTTTTAATGGGTCATTTTTAGAAATCCCATTTAACAATTATAATAAATAATTAAAAAATTGTAAAATTTTTAAAGTATATAAAAATAAATTGTATAAATTGGTTAAAGGGTCGAGTGATAGTTCGGTGTCCCAGGTATATATTTTATATTAACACGCCTACTTTTCTATATAATAAAGATATAAAGAATCATATTTTAATTTTTATATAACCAAGAAATCATTTTTTCACTTAAAATATAGTTGTAAAGCCCAAATCTCCGATCCATATAACATCATCGACTGGGCCGCTACCAAAAGGAGTCTTCTCTTGCTCTGACTAGGGCCACCGGTATTTGCCATTAGTCTCGAAAAAATAATATTAAATTTTATATAAATTTATAAATTAGAATATTTGAATTTGTTTAAATTTTAACACATGTAATCAATCATATGCATAAAGAATAGAAAATTTTGAAAATCAACTTGGTATTAAATTCAGAAAAAAAAAATACTCATATATAGAATATATAGACTATTCGAATATAATTGAAACTCTTTCTCTCCCTCTATTTTAAATTTGAAAAAACGGAGTGTTAAGAAATTAAGATTCCTTATACAACATGGATGGTTAAATGAATTGGGCTCCCTACCTCCCTGAGAAATTCACATTAAAAATGTTTATAATATTTTAGTTTATTAAATCAAACTATTATTTTTTTATTTCAATATTTTTAATGTTAATACAATAATTTTTATTTTATAATCTATAAAATAATTTAATTATTTTTAAAAACAACGGTCTTCAATTACAATTTTTTTACTCTCTACTGACTGTTCATTTCATAACTGAAAATAGTGTCGAATAGAAATAGACGATATTACTTGGATTAATCTTATTATGCTAGCTAAAATTGTTTGTTTGTATTATTGAGGACCCCAGTTCAATTCATTTTAATCAGATTGATGCAATGATGCAACATTTAATAATTGTAATAAATAATTAATTGTAGATTAATATTTTTTAAAGGGTCGAGCGACAGCTCGGTGTCCCAGGTATTAATATTACCAGCCAAACCCAATAATAATGAATCATTTTTTTTTAACTTAAGTACCGAGCCGAGGCTCGGGGTCCCGGTACTACATTCTTATTTGCAAAGATTTAGTTATTACATAAATAAATTAATATTTAATCTTATATGTAAAACAATCAAACAATAAGTTTTTTTTAGAAATAAAAATAATAAAGAAATTACAAAATTTAAATAAACACCGCGACATTTTCATATATGTATTTATATTTCAAAAAAATCTTTAAATTTATTATTTTTAATTTGAAGTAATTAATCATTAAAACAATAAAAAGTATTTTAAACATTTTTTTTTAATTTTGATTCTTTTTAAACAAAATTGATTGAAACAAATTGTAAAATAAAAGAAATTAATGATTGTTAATTTTAAATTGTTGAGATAAATAGAAATTAATTAATTTTGTATTTAAAAATAATAATAGTAAAATTAAATCTATTATTTTTCCAATAGATGGCGTTAGAAAGATGAGATTTCCTATTAAAAATACTTTTGCAATAGTTTGGTAATTGCTTTTATTTTTCTTTGAGCGTGCAAGAGAAAATACGACATATTTTAAGAGTTTTTCTTCAGTAAATGTGAAAACGCAAACCAGAAGTTTGAAAATGTGAATAGCATTTATGATCAGTTTTTACCCTCAATTTTGGTTTCAACGATAGATACACCATCCACTTAAAAGCCAAGTATAAAAAATATCTATAAAATCTTGGAAATTGTCGAGTCCAACTGTTATGTAAGCACTATTTCGGTTCCCGAAGAGATAAAGATTGCAAGATAACCGTTTGAACCATTTGAATAAGGCTAAATTAAAAAACAGGTATAACGCAAAAAACATTCATGGGTCTAATGTCACTTTGAATCGCTGCTGAAGCAGGTGATGGCTGATGATGTAAAGTGGATCTCATACAACATCAAGCGAATGAAGTGTGGTTGAATCTACGGTTAACTGTAACAGTGGTCAAGCCACCAGGATTGACGGCCAAAAAGGCTTTGTTGTGTGTTTGGTGGGATTGGCGTATCATCTACCATGAGTTGCTCCCTACTGCAAAACTCTTAACTCGGAATAGTAAAGTGAACCGCCTGAAGAAAACGAGAAGGAGAGAGATTGTGTTCAATCAAGACAACGCTAAGTCAGACTACTCGTCAGAAACTACGAGAACTTAAAAAGTTCTTATGCATTCACCTTACAGCCTAGAACTGGTTCCAAATGATTAAAATCTGATCCTGTCCATGGTTAACGATTTTTCTGGTGAAAAATTCGATTCAAGAGAGGCTTGTGAAAATCAGATTTTTAAATTTTTTTTACTTATTTAAAAGAGACTTAATGAAATTATCTTCAAAATGGCATAAAGTTTTCTAACAAAATGGCGCACACTTGAGCTTGGATTATTTTACTTTTAAAAAATACGTCTTCAATTTCACTAAAAAATAATGGATTTCTTTTCTAATTATTATTCCTATTTATTATATTTATTATATAGTTAGAAAAATCAATGAGAAATAAAAAGAAAACTATACTTAATAAAAGTAAATATTAAATTCAAAATATAAAATAAATAAATATCTCATAATCAATAATTTTTAGGTTAAAAATAATATTTTTCAACTGGCTAAGTGCAAATATTATTCAAATTTTAAATAAAAAAATAATGTAAATTTTAATAATTTTTTAAAAATTAGGAAAAGTAAATTTTCGAAAGAAAATCAAATATAATTACTTTTTAAGAGATTTATACGAAACTAACTAATTAAATTAATATTGAAATTTTTCAATAAAAATAATATCTGGATATATGGTGAATATAAATGTAATGTAAACACTTATTTAAAATTTAAAAATATTTAAATGGATGAAATTTACGTTATAATTATCAATTTTGTCATTAATCAATTTGTATCAATTTACTATATAAAATCTTTTACTATAAAATTATAAAATAAATGCAAATAAGATTATAAATTATCATTTTATTATCATTTCTTCTATATTATGATATTATTATTTTATCATAATTTTTTTTTAAATAGATCAGATAGAAAATAAAATTTGGTTTAATGCATTCATCAAATCCTTAATTATCCCCCTAAAATAAAAACCTGTAAACTCACTATTTTAAAATATCTAATGTATAAAGTGTGGGAGGCAGCTAGCCAAGAGTGTAGCCTAGCAATTTTCTACACAAGAAGTCGGCGTTCGATTCCAACTAAGAACAAATTTTTCTAATAAAATTAAATTTAACATCAGCTGCCTCCGGCTCCAGGAACTGTGAGTTCCTGGTTCTATACATGCGGAAGGCAACGGGAAACCACCGCATTAACATTCCCAAGAAAATCATCATGGCTGGGCAGCTTCTAAGGCTATCCTAGTCATGATGATCGCCAAACTCCAAAAGGGAGACGGCACCTTAAGAAGAAGAATGTATAAAGTAAAGTACAAAATGAATTTGTTTTATTTTTTTCAATTCAGAACCAATTTAAATACGATAACAGGAAACCGCCTTTAAGTCCCCCATTGCGATCAGTTCAGGTACCATACAGACAAGTGATTGAGTTTGTTTGTTTTGGTTATGAGTGTATAATATATTGAATTTAAAAAAATTATATAATTAATAACCCGCAATATATCCTTCTACAATGTTAAACATGTCAAAATTTGTGTCTAAAAATAGCCATGTCAATATTGATTTTTTGTGTCCATTTGAAGAAAACTGTTGCAAAATCGCATCGAATGGTTGTGGAAGCTTACGACTATGCTCTTAGCAATACACAGTAGAAAGAGTGGTTTAGAGAAGTCAATAGCGGAGATTTTGAAATTAAAAACGAAGAACGCGGTAGGCCGCTCAAGAAGGGCATTATCTATTATGAGTTGTTCAAACTGACAAAAACAACAAATTGTGAAATTGAACCAAGACGCGTCAAATAATACCATACTCAACATTCGGAAATGCGTTCGCACACTAAATTATGTATTTCACACAAAATTTGATACAGATCCTTTGATCCATTTTTTGGATTAAGCAAAAGTAGAAGACGAACCGAAATACGTACAAGCAAAATAGCTGTCAAAAATTAACTACTCATTCAAAATGGTAGACCTTGTCAGCATAAGGGATATTTATTTGATTTTAATTTAACATAACGCAACACAACCATCGAAAATCAAATACACATAGCCTGCGAAAATTCAAAATTCACGATACTTTTTGAACGCACCAAGTACACCTAGTATACAATTTTTTATTTTTAATCATTAATAAATAAAGGTAAAAACTATATAAAAAAAATTTATTTTCATTGTGCATATACTTTTTCTCTAAATAAATACTAAAGATCTCAATTATTTAAAAATTTCAAAAATATTCCTAATTACATTCCTTTAATATCTTCTGTTTATTTATTTTTTGAGATATTAAGATAATCTAATTCTCTAGTTGACACGCTTGGTGGATAAACATTTTAATAACGAATCAAATAAATTTGTATAATGATTAACTACCGGATTTATGCTCGGATGTATATTTTAGAAAAGAAGCATCCCTTTCTAGTTAATTCAACTTTAACCAGTTTGCCTTCCTATTTATTCATAATTAATTTCTAATCGTTAATATTTCATTATAAAAATTTGAATATTGATTTTAAATTTAAAATAATAAATAGTTATTTTAATTTTAACATTTTAATAATGTTAAATGCATTAGAAATAATCGATAAAATGAATGTTTATATGTTCTGCGAGTGAAGAAGCAAATGATTTAGGAAGCGACATTCTAAAGAAAACAAACAACATACAAAAGATACAATGCTAATACTAATGATGATAATTGACGATCATAAAATGAATGGAAATAAAAAAAAGATGAAAAGGAGAATGAATTTTTTGGCGATATTCAATGAGAATACCTACGTCGTTGCCTAAGTAAACAGCTGTGAAAACGATTGTGGTCACCGTGATGAATTATATTATATATGCTTTTCCCGAGTACCTCCTCAGGGTCGAAATTGATATATGAAGTTATGTTATCAGTCACAAATTCCACCTGAAAACAGTAAGGAAGATAGTTTGTACTTTTTTAACATAGGTTTTAAATTAATACTCAATATCATTTGTTTCAAATTAAATTTAAAAAAAAAAAATTATCATTTCTTAAGTTTCTTTTTGATTAATTATCAATTAAAATCTTATTTATTTATTTCAAATGAAATTGAAATTCCAAGTAAAGATTTCATATTAATGAAACTAAATGATTGATTTAAGTTTCTATAAGACTTTTCGATCTATATAGAGAAATTAAAGAATAATTAATTATGAAATATAAAAACGACTTTTAAAGGACAAAAAATTCATTATTTTAGTTGGCAACTAAAAATAATTTTTAAAATTATATTTTAGATTTTCAAAAAAAATTTAAAAACCCATCAAATAACAACAAGAATAAGAAAATGAGTTAACAGATGTGAGGAGAGTAGGAAGGAATAGCAAAAAGGTGCTAGTTGGATTTCTGTGACCACAAAACTATTTATATCAATTTTTAATTAAAATTTAATTGCAATCTGACAAAAATTTAAACAAATAAAATTGTAAAATTTAATATTGTTTTCAAATATAAATTTTCAATAGTGTGTATATTAAAGTGTCCTTATTAACCGTACGTAACAAAAATTAGTTTCAGTTCTTTTACCTTATTCATAGATCTCAAAGTTAAAGTATCGAACGAATTTGTTAAATAAATTCATTTGGCTAGAAATTTGTTCAATAACATTTGTCTTCAAACATCATACAAATTCACTCATAAATAAATAACAAAATCGTCATTTTAGGTCATATTAGTCACCTAAATATTTAATATATGCAGATCTAAATAATGAAAATTAGAAATATGAGGAATGATATATAAAAAGCAGTGGTTTGGATATCTGTGAATATAAATATCAAATTTTATATCCAATTTTCTGAAAATTTTAAAAATTATGATTATAATAATTTTTTCTCATATATTTGATATATAGATCGAAAAGTATAAAATAAAAAAATATACAAATATATTATGAAAATCATTAATTGAGAAACTGTGAATGTTTACAAAACAATAAATGTGTTTTAAAGTAAATGGATAAATAAAATAAACAACTTATTTACAGCAAATTATTTGCAAATGAAGTTAATTTCTTAAAAGATTGAGTATACTCTTAGAAAAGATAGTAACTAGTTATCAAAGTGCCAACTAGCTATCTTTCTTATTAAAGAAGGTTTTAAATTTCTTAATATATATGTATACTTATTCTAAAATGTTCATTTATAAAAAGAAAAAAATATTTAAGTTTTATAAGAAAGATATTTTTAAGAAAATTCTTTAGTGAATAAAATCATATTTTTTACAGCATTTCAACTCAAGACCCTCTCAAATATTATCTTGCTTGAGCTTTTTCAATCTTATCACTTTGTTAAAAATATATAAGTAAATATTTTTAAGGTAAAAGCATTATGTATCAAAGGAATGTCCCAGGGAGGTTTCATAGTCAACATTCCATAATGAAGCACCAAGTCATTAATAATTCTTGTTAAACTCAATCATAATCTATATAAAGAAATTTGAGTATGTATTTTTTTATAATCATTAACTACATTAAACAAGTTTTTAAAAAAAGAAATGTTCTCTAAAATGATTTTTGATATTCAAAATTTTAATTTTCAAGAACTTAATAAATAATTAATATTAGCATCGCCGGAGATGAATTAAGTATTTTTTTTTAGCCTTACACAAAAAAAGAGAAAACAAAACTTCTGTTTGGGGTGATACTAAAGGGTTTTCAAAAAAAGTTAGCATAAAATATTAGATAAAAGTAAAACATAAAAAGAAAAATAGGTATTAGTATCAGTATTATAAGGATATATGCCATTAATTATAAATGGAAGGTATTTTAACAATTTTAATTTTAAATATATTAGATTATTTGACTCTTTAATTAAAAATATAAATATTTGTAGAGAATTAATTGAAATTGAAATTCTAAAATAAAATAATAAAATAATTTTTATATTTCAGAATATAAATTCAAGAGTGGATTAAAATATAAAAATAATAAAATAATGTTTAAGTAAATATCGTCTGTGAGAGGGTATATTAAATAAATCTTAGGAAATATGTCTAACAGTCTGTAAGCGTCTCACGCTTAAATGGCCCTGGGCTTTCTCCAGGAAGGGGAAATTGGTGAGGAGAGAGAGATTAAGCAGGTGGTTGGTTAGTGGCAGTGGTTTCGTCTGTTCATTATTTGCCTTCCCAAGGAAAATTTGAGAAGGGACTTTGCCTCTCCTTTTTACTAACAAATAAGTTTTCTTCACTATCAAAATGAAAACATCATTGATATGAATATAATAAGAATAAAATCAATAAAATTATGAGTAATAATAATAGTATATTAATATTAAATAAATGAAAAAAATCATATTTATTTTCTGCTTTTATTTTTATTATATATATATAAACCTGTCTCTGAGTTTTAATTCTTTTTTTTTTGTGAATATTTTAAAGTTAAATGCAATATGAGTTATTAAATTTGTTATTAATATTAATAATAATTAAGTCAAATGAATTTAAATGAAATAATATTTCTCTGGATAAACCTATCTGAAAAATATATTTAAAAAAAAATAATATTAATATTAAATAAATGAAAAAAAAAATGTTTAAATCAGACAGGGAGGTAATTATTTAATATTATATTATAATTATAAGATTAGTAAAAGCAAAAAATGAATTTAGATTGATAATGAAATTCAATTATATTTAAATAAAGTATCTATAAAATTGTTTATGGTAATTATTTAAATATATGTATAAATGTTACATAGTTCTCTTTTTGAATGTTTAATTGTTTAATATGATAATGTGAACTAATAAAATTTGCTCAAAATGATATATGCATTTTTGTCAATAGTTTAAGATTATTTTATTATGATTATATTCTATATGAAAGCCGAGCCAGAAATGTAAACCATAAAACACAATATTCAAATTATTTTAATCGATTGATTAGGCTGATAATAACAGGGCAACTTTTATTTGACTAGATAAATCTGGTATAATTAAATATTGTGGTCGATATATAAAAATAAATTAAAAAAAAAACATTTATTATTATTTAAAATTAAAATTAAGATGTAATGTGATTGATTGTTACAAAATAATTTTTCAAAATTTCAATACTAAAATTTATTTTATTTTAATGAATCTATTAAAAAAAAAAAAAAAAAATTATGTAGAAATTAATCGGAATATGAGCAGATATAAATTTTTGAATTTTTAATATTATATGTCATTTTTGCACTTATAAACAAAATTTCTGGAGACCATGTATATATTTTTTAAAATTCGGCTCATCTACTACTCAATATAGTTCAAATAAAGTTAAAATAATTGAAACAGTGAGCGTAAACATTAAATAAAATAATTATATTTTGTCACAATACTTATATTTCTCTTTCTTATTTGGTTTTATATAAATCCCAATATTTTATTTTTCTATAAATATGAAAAATAGATTGCAAATAAATGAATAGTAATAATAATAATAAAACATGAAGCAATTGGAGAAAGTTGTGAGATTCTTATAAACAATAAATTAGAATAAAACCTTAAAAAAAATCATAGTATCGTTTAAAAAAGCAACTGTTTCATTTTTCTATAAGTGATAAGTCGTTATCTAACCAGAACATAAATGAGAATTTTTGAAAGGGAAGTTACAAATAAGATAGAGATTTTAATTTAAAAAAAGAAACCAAAATAAATATTTAATTTTACAAAATGAAAATTTGGTGAACTGTTTTTTCATATTTTTCTCATATTTATTATAATTAAAAATGATTTATAAAGAAAACTGGATTAATGAAAATTTAATTTATATTTATCAAAAAAATAACGAACTCAAATATAAAGTTTTGAAAAAGGTAATTTTTTAATTGTATAGTGAATGTCAAAAGTCCCTGAAGCGTTTTGGCAATTAATAATCATGCTCATTCACTGTGTCAATTTAATACACCATAAAGTTTTATAAAGAGCTTAATAAATTCAAACTATCCTAATATATATTATAGCAAAAATGATTAATAAAGATATATTTTTCTATTAAAAACTAGTTTATCTTTTAGTTTTGTTGGAAGGTAGGGAGAAATATATAAAAAATGATTCAACATTCAAAAGAAATTTATAAAATGTAAAGAATAGTACTTATTAAGTTGTTATTAAGTTGTTTAATAGAATACTATATTTATTTGCTTAATATAAAATAATAAATAAAAATAAAATTATAAAATTTGATAGAAATAAAAATTTAAAATCAACCAAAATATTGTAATCATTTGTTATGATTGTATAAATTGATGATTATATGCATCCAAATTTTAATATTTTAAAATTTTTAGCTAAATATATATATAAAACAAACTTATACGAATTTAATTTATGCAATCTGTGAAATAGTAAATTATAATTATTAGTTTATTCAAAATATTATTTGCATTTATTATTATATGAACTCAAATGATATTAGCCACATGTGTTATGCATATTATGAATTATGCTTATGAATTTTTTTTTTTAAATGTTCAAAAAATAATTTCAATTTTTCCAATAAGTTTTAAGTACTTTTGGTAATGTATTTGATTTTTATATATAATTACGAAAACGTTTTATATTTTATGTCATTTTTTAACTAAAATTATATTTAATCAATTTTCCAAAACTATCATTAACTTGAAAAAAGTAAATTATTCCATTTCTTTTATGTTGGTACGAGTGTCGTTTTTTTTCAACCTCCGATCACACAGCACTGAAGTCGGACAAGCAGTAGGCAGAAAATATTCACACACGGCCATCTTGTCAGTCGATGTCTAATTACAGTTGCAATAACATGGCCGCGTCATTGAGTCTCCCAAAAAGTGCGAATTGTGAAGTGTTATATGTTTTTTGCAAGCAGAAGGAAATTGTGCAGCAGAAATTCACCGACGAATGAGTCGAGTTTACGGAGTAAACTTGATGAGTGATGGTGTCGGAATTTTAGAGACCCGGCCGTACAGACATGCACGATGAAGGAGGACAAGATCGAAAGACTTGCGACAAACGAGCTTGTTCAACGAGTTAACGAAGCTGTTCGAGAAAACCATAGGTTTACTGTGAGTTGTCAATGAAATTTTCTGAGGTTTTGAGGTTATCTCTATACTCTATTATTACAGAAAACTTAGGCTACAAAAAAAGCTTCAAGACAACATCATAACCCATTTCAACTGATTGGTCGCAATGTTTTATGAAGAGGGTAATGGTAAGCTGGTCCAAAGGTACGACAAATGCCTCAATCTTCACGGCGATCATGTTGAAAAGTAAACATAAGTGTACGTAATTTTTGGTAATAAAATGATTTTTTTATATACATTTGTCTCCTATCGGAGGTTGAAAAAAATGACCCTCGTAATTCAAGTGAAAGTTAGATTTAATATTTAATCCTAATTTTTTCCTCTTTATTTATCTCTAAATTTAAACTCAATTTAAAAATATTAAAAAAATGAATTGTATTCTAAAATAAATAAAAGATAGTTTATACTAATTCATTAATATTTTTTCAACAAGTTTGGGTGCTTCTGGTTGACATGATTGATTTCTATATTTGTGAAGGAAAAAGCTAGAACAATCATTTGGGTTTGTATTCTTTTTTTTTTTAAATTAATTAATAGACAAAAAAATTTAAATGGATATTTAATCAAAATTAAAAATTCATTTTAGAGCATCTTTAAAATTCTTAAATTAATATATAAACACATTATTATTGTAATTAGAATATTATAATATAAATTGTCAGATTAAATTCTCTATAAATGATAAAAGATTGTATGTGCATTAGTAATTTAAAAGGAATTGAAAGCTCAAAGTATTTAATAAGTATAAATAAAAGAAATAATCCCATTTAGAAAGAGAATGATATAATGATTACTTGAGACATAATATAATACATTTATTTTTATTTTCTTAGCAAATAAACATTTATTGAATTTATTAATTATTGTTTTTAATAGCATCATACTTATACTAATAAAATTTTGATTGTAAATAAAATTATCAAATCTTAAAAAATTATTTGTTTCTTTAATATATATTTAATATTATAATTTTCAAAAATATATACCATGATTAAATAAAAATAAATAATTAGTTTTCAATTATAAATAATCTCATCGGAAATATTTTAAGATTTATTCTGCTAAAAACAAAAATATTAATTTTAGAAATTAGACGTGTGTATAAAATTCAAATTCAAAAAATACACAAGTGTTTAAATTTTATATTTAAAATAGTTATTATACGACATGACTTGTTCTTAAAAATTAAATAATAAGAATTAGTGGATTACTCTTGTTTAATAAAACTTTGAATATTTTCTCAAAAAATTCTAACCTTTTTGATTTTATGGAGATTTTCTTGATTGTATTTATTTTTACTGTTATTTCTTAAAATTAAAGAGAACGTTATAATATTTTTTTAAAAATAATTCAAAAATTTTATACATAGTTAATACATAAATTATTCATTTTTACCGACTGACGATAGTAAAAGAGGTACTGTTAATTATGATTTAATATAAACTGAATATGGAGGAAATTAATACAATATAATAATAAAAAATAAAAGTTAATTTGTTGCTATATGAGAGTAATTCCTCCTATATTGAAGATGTGTAAATATAAAAGTTTTGAGTCACCGTCTGAGTAAACGGCACAACATTTACTTTTTATAGAATCGAACAAATGGATATTTTAATATTTTGTTCTTCAAATGCTTAAGGCAGTGATTCTCAACCATTGTGTCGCGAGATTATGAGGCTCTTAAACATTTCCGATAGGACTAACGATTTTTGTCCCTTATTAAAAACCAGTATTTATGTAAAAATACCGGTATTTCGGTATTACATTAGTTGATAAAAATTGAATTTATGCACAATATAAATCTAATTTAATATAATATTAATTCATTACAAGAAATTTTTTTTGAAATTAGACATACTGGTATATCATCTCTAGTTTCAAAAATTCGGAAAGTGGTGAAAACATTCACCTTCTAAAAATTCTAATATTTACAAAGGTAGGTGAGAGAACAGCGCTAAAATTAGATTGTCAAACAAAATGGAACAGTATGTTATTTATGATAGAAAAATTTGAAGAAATTAAATTTTGTATTCAAAAAGCGCTTTTTGACATTAGTTCTGATATTCATTTATCTGACGAAGATATTAATTTATTATCTTTAATTATTGCTGCTCTTACTCCTGTAAAATTAACAGTGGATGCATTATGCCGAAAAGATGCAAATTTTTATTAATAATACCGGTTTTAATACCGGTATCCCAATATTTCAAATATCAAATACCGGTATTCAAATATTTGTTCGGTAACGTAGGCCCTAATTTCCGACTGTTTTCTAAATTTTTTCAATTTGGTTCTAAAAAAAAAAGGTAAAACGTTTTCGGGACTAGGCTTTAAGAGCAATATAGTAAATTTTTTCAATATGGTTTTAAAAAAAAAGGTAAGCCGTTTTTGGGACGACAGACGCCAAGTGAAGTTAAGAAAAACGTTATAAAAATAGAAAATTGAATTAGTTTGCAGGTAAATTCTTCATTATTAACCAATGAATCATATCGCCCAAAACCCAAATTGATAAAAAAACGAAAATATCAAATTTTTCTCATTAATTTGTCTTTATAGTGTCACCTACTGGTACATTCACCTTATATATATTTCGATTATCTTTAATTAGATATTTTTTCTAAGTGGGAATCATATAAGACATACATATATTCTGAAATAAATCAAATAAAAAAACCTATTTTTTTTTTGTTTTAGAGAAATATATAATTAACATAAAATAAATTCTTTAAGAACAAGCAACGGATGGATTTAATATACTATTAAATTCTAGACCACTGTTTTTTATTAACAGGTGACTTGTGCACATATTAATTAGAAAATGGAGGGAGGACCCTTTTACTTCCTTTACACACTTAATGCCTTACTAAGAATGAAATAAATGAAATTAATTGTGGAAATAAATTCAATCATCTCAAAGTTAATATTATTTATTATAAAAATAATAAATAAAAATCCCCATTATCTTTTATTTATTAAAAATGATAATAATGTATTATAAAGAAAAAAATTACATAATCCACATTTTAACATTAAAGTCAAATAGTCATTTTTTTTTTGTTGTTTTGAATAGCGAAAAAATATAAATTTATTAAAGAAACCAAGTACCTATATTTAATATTGATTAACTACGATCAATAGAACGATTACTTAGAGTGTTCTGGCCACTAAGTAGTCAGGCTTCTGTAACCAACATGGTGGTGCCACTTTTTCGGATTTGATGAGGAGACAAAGGGTTTTAATATTATTTAGTAGAATTGTGAGAGTTCAATTGAATATATTCAGGCTTTAGCTTGATTCTTTTGGTCATATTTACCTGACGAGACTTAGTTTTACTTTGAAACTAGGGTTTCCAACTGAGGACTGGCTGCTTAAAAGTGCAATTGCCCTTAATTGTATTGAAATCCAACTTAGTTATGTAATTTTATGTATGTATAAATAACAAAATAATTAAACAAAAATTAAAACATAAATTTTTAAATTTGAATAGTATTTAAAAATATGAAAATTAATTCAATAAAATTTGAAAGGATTATTTTTACTATCTCGCCAGAGATAGTATTGCGATCACTAAAATTTTCGATGTTGAGATTTTGATGTTTTTATACGTTTTGAAGGTTCCTGAATCATTTTCACTAAGGTTGAGAAAAATGTATGTGTGTGTGTGCATGTGTGTGGGTATGTATGTAACCAAGATTACGAAAATACGGTTTGAGCTAGAATGATGAAATTTGGTACATGGGCATTAGTCAAAATTCGTAGTTTTCTATCAACTTTTGAGAAATGTAGCTCAACCGGAAGAGGGTCATTACCTACAACGTTTTGATTTTTTTTTCTTCTAAAGTGACCGTAAAAATAAAAATCTATGTTTGATAATTTTTCATTAATAATTGTATAAAACTGCTATATATAGAATTTCAGCTTGATTGAATCGCTGAAAGTACAACAATTAATTTTTTAACACTGCAAATCTCACGCGCCAACACGTGACCTGGTGCCATCAATAAAAAGAGCCAAACATGCGCTGGTTTAATAAATATTATTTATTAATTTTAATTTATAATTAATTAAATTTAATTTAAATATAATATATTATGTTAATTAATCCAATTCAAATTGCGAGATAGTCGAGTGAAGCTAATCTTATTTTTATGATACAAAAATCAAAATGGAGGATGAGAAAAGACGAGATAAATTCGTGCTGATCTAGCTAATGATTCAGATTTCATAAAAGGTAATTATTTCAGTTTTAATAAAGTGTCAAGTAGTTTAATTGAAATAAAATAATTTTCTTTTATTTTAAATTATGATATAATTTTCTATGGCAATTTCTAAGCAAATAATATATTATATTTAAACAGTTATAACCACACAATTTAGAAAAATATAATTATTTTTTAAAATGTGAAGTTATTTATAATGGTTATCTAAATTACAAAGAAAAAAATATCTCAATTCTAGATATTTGCTTATTTAACTAGGTAAATAATAAAAGATACTTTTAGAAATTTTTTTTGCTAATTTGAATTTATGGTATTATATTCCAAATCTTTTATTTTATTTAAATATTTTATAATTTTGATCAACATTAATTATGATACGTGATCAATATAATAATGATAGTTTTTAACTGTTGTAATTTTGTTAAAAAATTACAATAATATTTTTTTGTATAAGAATGTGTTGATGAAGTAAGAATTCCTCTGTGGAGCCACTCGGCATGATGTAGCCAATATTAATAGTTTATTCAGTAATCAACTGGTTACAAACGCGACTGCAGCTCGCTGGTTTAAAAATTTTCGTTCGAGAGATTTTGACCTGTCTAATAAACCATGTGGTCGACCCAAGTCTCAGGTGGATAATGTTGTCCTGAAAGCCACTCTGGAAGAGAATTTCAGGCAAAGTGCATGTTAATTATCATTCATGTACAATATATCAAAGCAAACAATCTTTACTAATTTGGCACAAATCGGTAAGGTGAAAAATCTGGATAAATGAATACCGCATGAATTGACCGATGCACAGAAGGAAGGCTCGACGCATGTCTTTCTCTTCTTTTTGCAACAAAGTTTAACCATTTCTCAATCGAATTGTTACGTATGATGAAAAATGACTCATGCACAATAATCGTAAATTGTCTTCGTAATGTTTGGGCAAAGATGTGCCACTAAAAGATGATTATTGCTTGATGCCTGGCTCAGGTGGCAACAAACACAGCTTTATGGAACCTGGCCAATGTCTACTTTTATCAACTAGACCAGATGAGAAATCTTGCGATTAAACATCCACAATTAGTTAATCAGATGGCTCCAATCCTACAGGACAACATACCGCACGAATGACAGAGTCAAAGTTACAGGAGTTGAAGTTGGAAACTCTCCGACATCCACCATACTCGTAAGATCTTGCTCTCACTGATTATCATTTCTTTCAAAATTAAACAACTTTTTATCTAGAAAAAAATTCAATTCCGCACAGGCTGTCAAAATGGTATTTCAAGAGTTCATCGATTTCCAACTTCTACAGCAAAGAGATAAATGAGATACAAGAAAGCAAAAGCGTATCGATAATATGGTAACATACTTTAATTAAAAATAAAAAGATTTTATTGGAAAAAATAGAATTCAATTAAGTGCATTTTTTGCTCGATTTCATTCTTGATAACCTATATATATATATATATATATATATATATATATATATATATATATATTCATATAAGTTATATTTTATTTTCAAGTTTTAATAAATTTATAATTTGAAAATAAGAATCAAGAGAACGAAGATGTCACAATATGTTCTAAAAATGTTTTTTTATAATAAAATTAAATAATAAAAACAATGTTATATGATCCATATTTAAATATCTTATCTTTGAATTATTTTGATCAGCAAATTATGTTAGAATGAATAAATTAATTCGATTGATTGGTATATAAAAGTATCAGTTAGGCGTCTGTCAAGGTGCATACCGAGGTATTTTACAGTCCTTTAACCGGAATGGGTTTGTCTAAATTTACGCAGGGGCAGGTCTGTCTATTCAAAGTAAAAGTCAAGTGTGCAGATTTGTCTTCGTTTACTGCTATCCTCCATTTCTCAAGCCAAGGCCTTAATTGGTTTAGACTTTCCTGGAGCATAGCAGAAGCCACCCTTGGGTCTTTATGTGAAGCGAGCAAAGCGATTACGTCAACAAAGGTCGCTCTGGTTATGTTCGGGTTAGTCGGCAAGTCAGCTGTAAAAAGTAAATACAAAACAGGCCCCAAAACACTACTCTGAGGTACTCCTGATCTAACTGGAAAAACCTTACTAATGGCGTCATTCATCTTAACTCTAAAGCTTCTACCATCGAGGTAAGAACAAATCAGCTATAATAAATTAGTAGGAGTATGTCATAGAGCTTCAGAAGTAGAAGTAGACCCCCGTGCCAAACCTTATCGAAAGTCTGAGATATATCAAGAAACACGGCTGAGCAGTATCGTTTGTTTTCAAGATCTTTGTTTATTACATCAACAATTCGATGTACTTGCTCAATAGTGCCGTGCAAGAAGAAGATTCTATTTAAAAAAAAATCACACAAACACAAGTGACTAATAATACTAAGTGATTCAATTTTGAAATATTAAAGAACTCAAAATTAATATTCAAAGGATTTAATTTAGTATTTTAAACTAACGATAAACAAACCTTTAACTGTTAAAGGTTTAAATGTTTATTTTTATATGTTAAACTTTAACATATAAAAATAAAACATAAATTCTTTAGACATACTTATCATAACAATATTTATCATTAAAATTTCATTATAAACATAAATTACCAATTATATTATCAAATCATTATTTATAAAAAAATATTATTCTTTATTCGAAACTTTGAATAATAATGTATGTGGCGGTTTATGTATGCAGGCAGTTCCTATATGGTATATATTATTTCCCTCTATAATTTCTTATTTGTTTAATTCGAACTAGTATTTTTTATATATAGTAGATTTATTTATAGTAGATAAACCATTTGTGAAATTATTAAAAATAAATAAATAGATAATTAAAAAAAAATATGAGAATTTTTTGAAAATGTGAAATATTTTTTTAGAAGTAGTAAATGTTTCTTGACTGTTTAATAAAAATTAAATAAGCCGAGGCCATGTCCTATAAACCTATATGCTATATGTAAAACTTGAGATCGATTTTCGATGCTAGTGATAAGATTTAGAATTCTTTATTATTTCTTTATTTATTTTTTTTTTCCCGCGTTCAAGATTTTATTTAAATTTATGATATTTTGTATTCATCTTTTGATCTAATTTTGAAAGCTAATGAATTAAATAAAATGAAGAAAAGAATAAAAATGAATCACCCGATCAAAATGATATAAAAACAAAATTAATCATAACTGAATTTCGAAAGCTTTGATAGAAAAAAAATCAAATCATCGTAATATTCCTAGTAAGTTATAAAGAATTTTCCTGGAAAATAAAATATTTTAAAAATTTATCTCTGACCGTTCGACAAAATTATAAAAAAAACTTTTTGAACTAACGTACTACAAAATTGTCATGATTTTTTTTTCTCTACCACCTGTACCCCTTTTAGCTAGAATATATAATCGAATATTTTTATACAACTTCCAACTATCCTGTATAAAAGTGTTATAATTTTAAATATTAAACTTTATACAAAAAAATAAAAAAATAAAATAAAATGATTATTAAAAAAATTTGGAATTTAGTTGTGGCTATAATTGTCTATTGTTATTATTATTTTATTTTGATTGTATGGAAATTCTTTAATTGATATTAATTTGTAGTTTTTAGTTGTAGATAATGATCAAAAAGCAAAATTTATATCTAATACCGTGAATCACTTATATTTTCTTGTTTTGACAATGCTATGTTAAATTCGAGAAAAAGTAAAGCTTTTATAAGCTTGAAATACATTTTAAAAAATAATTTTTTCTTTTTTATTACGTTTTTCTCAACTTCACTTGGCTTCTGTCCCGATGCGTCCAACGTTTTTCGTTGTATATGAAGAAATTCATCCATAAACTTTGCCAGGCTTATAGAAAAATTATTTTATTCTTTTCAGTCCATGAGAAAAACGTTATTTTATACAAATTTTTTTATATTTATATTTTAATAAATATTGATAAAATTTACAGCATATATTAAAATAAGAGCATATAAGAATTTCATCGCCCAATCAATTTTGAGTTTATAACTTCACAATTTCCCAAACAAACAGACAGATAAAATGACAGACATGAAAAATACAAAAGTCATATTTGGGTTCTCCAGGTCACATGAAGAGTAAAGTTTTGCAAAAAATTTTAAATCCTGAACAATGCGATTTGTTTGGCAACAAAATTCAATGACATTAATAGAAGCCCAAACGGTATACACACTATATCTATCTATCTCTGTGGCTCTACGGAACTCGAAAGTTCCTTGCCGCAGCAACCAAGTATCCAAGTATCCCTATTCTGAGCCACAACCCTCCAATCCCTACCCCCTCCCATCTCTCTCACGTCCCTTCCCACATTATCCACCCACCTCGTCCTTGGTCTTCCAAGCGGACGTTTCCCACTCGGTCTCCCCGCCAATATATTTTTCCGCCATTCTTTTCTCTCCCATTCTAGCCACGTGCCCTGCCCATCGCAGCCTTCTCGATTTTATAATTCTAACTAAATCTGGAGATGCATAGAGGTCATACAATTCCTCGTTATGCAGTCTCCGTCATTCCCCTGTGACCTCATCTTTCTTTGGCCCATATGGTGATAATGCGTCTCCTTGTTTTAACCCATTCCGAATTTCGAAAGTTCTGATAGTTGATTCCCGCATCTTACTCTTCCTTTACTACCTACGAGACAAATTTGAATCATACGTACTAGATTTTTTTTTTTTTGGAATTCCCATTAAGATCAAGATTTGAAAAAGTTTTTCCCGGTCTATTGAGTCATATGCTTTTGTAAAGTCTACAAAAAATTGGTGAACAGAGATATTGAATTCCCGTTTTTTTCTAATATCTGCCTTAATGAGAATATCTGATCTACAGTTGATCGGTTTGGCCTGAACCCGCACTGATATTCTAATATTTCCTCTGCATATGGTCGTAATTTCATTGAAATAATACTCTAGAGAATCTTATACGATGTATATACGATATCTCATACACACTGTATCTATCATTAATGTTTTTATACTGCGAGGGAATCCAGAAATCAGTAATAAAATATACAATTTGCAGGCTTAATCTACTAAGATAGATAAATAAATATTCAGTACTTCAAATTTCATAAATTGTAATTTTAATGTGAATTTTCATTTTTAATTCATTTCTATTGAAATAAATTATAATTATCAAAAAAATAATTTTGTCTTTATGCATGCCATGAAATTTTTCAAACGTGCCATAGGTTCGCCATCCCTGATCTAGGATAATTTGTAAATTATTCATTTTAGAATACAAATTTATATAATTATTTGAAAATTAGTTATGCGATAGTAATATAATTGGAAAATATTTCAATATTTATAATTTTACGTTGTCCGCAAATACATTGTTTTTGACATATGAACTGTTGGAATATAATTAAATAATAAAGGTATTGAACCTAATTTTGTATTGAATATTTTTTATCAATAATACTATGTCTCAGGAGAGTTAGACAACTTATAATGCAATAGAATAAAATATAGTGTATTAAAAAAATTACCTAATATATTATTATTTTTAACTAAAATCAATAATCATTTCAAGTATGAAAATAAATATTATAATTTGTTTAATATTAAGATAAAAATGTATAGTTACATATTCAAATTAATTATTCTATTTCCAATGAAAATATTTGTATTTATTGCGATAAATTGGTGATTATTAAATCACTTTAAAAAAATAAATAATATTTTATTTAAATGATTTTTTAAAAGGTTTGATTTTATTGGTAAACGTTCTTCTTTAAAAATTTTTGTTCAATATTGAACTATTTAAATATATATTCTTAAAATTAAAATTCTATTTTAAATTCTATATTCACTTTATCCAGTATATAGAACTCGTCATCGTCACCTTATTGTCACTAGCTCTTCTTTAATCTTGTCAAATAAACAAATGTCTTTGGTCATTTTTATTTAATGGAATTGGAATTAATTATATTCAGATCTATTTTTATTTCAAAGTTAATATTTGTAGTATTATTTTATATGTTTGGTGTCATTAAAAAATTATTATATTAGAATAAAAAAATTAATTTTAAAATGAAAAAAATAAATATTTATATATATATATATATATAAATAAAATAAGAAAATAATTAGAAAATGAGTTCGTTCTTTAGTTGTTAAAATTCTGAAACTGAGATCTCTATAAATTGCTTTAAACTAATTAATTCTAGTCACAACTTTATGATATATTCCTCTTAATAACCAATTAAAATTATTTATTTAACAAAGATATCAAATTTATATTGGAATCTTTCAGAAAATAATGTCTTTTAAAATATATATTTATTCTTTATATCAGTTTTTTCTACAAGACAAATTTAATTTTATATAGATTATTATTTTAATTTAACAATTATTTATACAAAACTCAAAGAGAACTAAGGGATTTTGTTTAATTATATTAAAATATTAAATATATTTTACGATCTAATTTAATATATGAAATATTTTATCTTGTGAAAATAGTAAATCTTCAAATTGATTTCTAAAATATTAAGAAAATAACTTCAAAAACTTTTTAAATATGATTATCCTTGGCTTTATTAAATAGATATGCAATGTTAGCAATTGAAAAAAAAAATGTTTAATAATTATATATTTTATTTCAATTTGTTAAGGTGGGAAATTTATAATTTATAGATCAATTATCATAGATATCAAAATTAATATTTTATTTCAGCAGAAAATACATTCAATCATTTATCTTTTGTTATAACTGAGTCTTTTATTCCAAATTATTTTTTCTTTTTAAATAATACAGTAATTATTTAAAATTGAGTGATTGATTTGAGAAATTATTATTTTTTTAACCAAAATTTTAGTTCTTTTGTTATTGAAAATGAGATATTCCCGTCATCGCGGTAAAGAAAGTAAGAATATTAAATTCAAAGAATGGTAATTCTGATGAGCAAAATAACCAGCTCTTGATTTATTAAAATATAAATATGTATAATTTTATTTTTATTGGAGTTATTTTATTATATAAATAATTATTTATATAAATTATATAGTTTCTTTGGAAAAATAAAAATAGTAATTTCATTTATTTAAAAAATGTCAAAGGGTTTTCATAAGGACACGTATCCCTAATGAATTATGCAACGATAAGCCATTGATAGAAATTGATAGATTGATAAACGTCTACTTCCTTTTCAAGTTAATTAATAAATAATAAGAATATATTGATTGAATAATAATTTTATATATTGGAATTTAAATTAAAAATCTAAAATTTTAAATAAAAATAAATAATATTATATAAATGAAAGTGATTCTTAGGAGTTAAAATTAAATAAGAATACGAACTTACTAAGCTCCTTAATTACTAAGAACTGGTTTGTGAGGATAATATTATAGAAAAGTTGATCAAAGGCTCAGTAGGCGTCACCATCCTTCTTCCTACCTTTAACTCGTGAACTCAAATAATATAAAAATATTTCCAAATAGACAAATGTACGAATCGGAATGTATAAATAATAAGATCAGCAAAAAATAAAATTAAATAATATTATATATATTTATAATATACATAATGGATATGCAATATAAAGTTAATAAGACTAAATAAAATTATATTCTCTCTTATAAAAAAAAATTAGAACAAATCGATAAAAACTATATATATAAGATATATATATAGGTACATATATATTTTTTTTAAAATATCTATTTATAAGAGTGCTTTTTGAAATGTTAAATGTTTTAAAATTTTATTTAAATTAAAATTTTAGAAAGCGAAATTATTAATTATTTATATTTTTAAAATTTTGATGTGTTTTTTTTTTTAGAAAAAAAACCCTTTATTTAATTTTGAAATTAAAACTAGTTTAAATAATAATAAAATAGTAATCTGTTTTAGTAATCAGCGAGTTTTCTGATGACGTCATTGAGAATGAGTTCTAAATTTGACCGGAAGGGCGATATCAAAAAGACAAGATATTTAGTTAACTAGAACAATTTCGTTTTTACAGAAATTTCTTTTAAATGATTTTTGATTTAAATGTTCCAAATAAGAACAAAATGTGGTTTTCTTTTAATTATATTATTATAGCTTTGGAGATAATACATTTAATACAATTTCTATTTTTAAGAGTTCCCTGAATTTTATAAGCTCAATATCAAATTTTACAATCCTTTTTGAATTTACAAAGAAAAAGATTAAAACAGTATCAAATATGAGTTATATTTTTTATAAAATAAAAATGTAATGAAATAACATTTTTAAAAAATTTATTTTAAACATTGGTATATACATTTATTATTTAAGAATATTTTGGAACACCAATTTTAGATACTTTTTCCACATGTTATTATTTAACAATAAACGGAATATTAGTTAGAGAGTTGATTAGTTTCAGGGTATCGAGAATCTATGTTTTTCTACATAAACCAAAGACAGGGGGGGACTCTCTTATGGGACCACTTGAAACACAGTTTCGCTTGTTCGCAGCACTAGAGGCGCTGCTGGCACTAATTTTAATTTTAAGTGGTACTAAACGCAGTTTCAAAATTTAACATTGCGTCTCCCTGCTCTGACCAAAGATTAAATATAATCCTAACAGAAAAATCCAACGAAATGATCTTTCTAGAAATTACCCAGGGTGCGTTCCAATTGGCGATCGCAACGCTCACGATCGCGGCTTTTTTCGTTCCACTTGCTTGTGGGAGTTACAATCATAAGCACCCTCAGTCGCCATTTTTTTAAAAAATGCACTGGAATGCTCTACGTCCACTTCGACCCATTTCTTTAGTGAGTCGTTGGAGTCTCGGTCTGAGCGAAAATAATGATGTCTTGAATGATGTTTTCGCCAGGTTCGTAACGACCGTGGTCGTCAAAAGAGTGTTTTTATAGATGTGATGCCAAGTGGAAAGCACCCCAGTCATTAAATTTTCTTTCAATAAATTAATTTTGAATTGAGAGGTATGGTATGCTGATATTTCTTGATTATCCAAGTCGAAATTATCTAATTCATGCGACAAAAAATCAGAATTCATCTGTCCAATAACGGTACGTTCAATACGATTTTCAGTCATTTTTCGATATTTTACAGCAGTAAATTTGTGTTTTTGAAGAGTTAAATTATTAACACCATAAACAATACCATTTGTTATGTAGATTAAAATTAAACTAAAAAAATATAAAATTTAACAGGAATAATTTTTAATTAACACTTGATGAAATTTCAGGTTTATTGATATATTTGCTTTATGCTCGACAGTTAATCATCAAAAACTTTCTCTTCTTAACTAAAATTTTTATTCTGATCAAAAATTTCACATAATGAATTATATTTTTGTACCATTTTTGACAATTTCTACACAAAAGTTATAATTAGATGTTCACCATTGCGATTTTCATATATTTGAAAAAAAAAAACAATTTGAATACAAACATGGTTTACATGGAGGACTGTTATTTAAAAAAATGATTAAATAATGTAATAACATCTTATTTATTATATAGTAAATATAGATAAAAACTAAGCCTCTAAAATTTTATTATTTATTAAAGATATTATCATTTGTTGATTTATATATATATATTCTTTTGGGACTGATTTTGTTTTTTACAACATTCAAAATTTGACCTATAAACTAAAAATCATATACAATGTTGTGACGAAACGGTTTATTGATATGAATGAAACCATTAAACTGTTCAGACCGGTGTTTAAAAACCAGCTTCTAAAAATTTAAAATATCCCCCCATGTTACCATAAGCATAATTTTTAATTGTTCACTAGGGAGCTTAAATGATGGACTTTTCACCATTCATCAATTTTTTTTACATTACGCCCCTTTTGGGAGTGCTCCCCACGTTGGGAATCACTGGCTTAGATGTTGGAGACGAACCACATCTAAAAAAAGTTGTTCTTTCAGAAATCATTTTCAAGAAGATATTGCTTATTTCTAGGGTTATATTGCAATATGTTTATTTATGCACAAAAAATAATTGATATAATTATTGAAATGAAAACTTCTTTAGCGGCGTTGAGCACTTTTGCGGAATGGAAAAAAAGTTTAGAACTCACGTGAGCGTGACAAACACCATGAAACTAGCGCACATTCCGTCTGCTTTCAAATTTCTTATAACAGAGCGCGAAATTTGAATTGTTATTAGAACTGTTTTATAAATTGTTATCTCTGACATATAAATATATATTTATTATGTAAAGTTCATTTCATATATACATATATAATCAAAATTATACTAAATGAACTTCACAAAAGAAATAAAAGAATATTATATTTTAATATATAAATGATGTTACATATTTTCTATTCATACACATCGTATTTTTAATATTTTTGTAATAATAATCAGTTTGCTGAAAAAAATAATTATGAATTTTATATATATATATATATATATATACGTATATAAAATTCATTTTTCTCGTGAAGCTGGTGCGCATTCCGTCTGCTTTCAAATTTCTTACGCAGAAGTTTTCACTTCTGTCGGCCATTCTCACGACTGCCAATGTTTTTTTTAGTTTAATTTGCCTTTTAAAATAATAAAAATTAATAAATTTATAAAAAAAAAAAATAATTATGTTTGGCCGAGATTCAAACTCTCGCCATTTGAATGTCGCGGGGGCAAAAACATGAGCTCACGCCTTAGCCTGTTTACCCACAACACGCTTCACACTTTTTATTTGTATTACAAGAATAGTTAATTAACGTCCGCGAAAAATAAAACTTTACCTATGATTTTCGCGAAAACTAAGGCCCATTCACTCAAACCTCTTTACACATTTTCATTCCTCAACCTAATCTATCGAATGAACCATGACTCATTTAAAAAGCGATTTTACAATTCTTGCCATCTCCTTTTAAGTTGTAATCGTACTGAAACGAGCCATCATTAATATTTAATTTTTTTTATCATATACAGATCATGGTGCAGAAGTTCAGATCTTAGTGGTCACAACATCAGTTATAAGTAGGTATTTGTGTGTACCTCATGTTTCATAATATTATCCTTGTTTTATTTAAATTCTTTTGATTTTTTTTTTTTTTATTTTTTTATTAATAGCACAAATTCTTATTTCATTAATTTGTTATTAAAATACTCTACACCAGAGAAAAACAATCTTTTTTTCAAAGGACCAAACTAAAGTTCGACATACTTTTTGGTGGACCGCAGTCAAAAAAATCAACAAATTAATAAATTATTAAACCTTAAATATTTAATGAACAATTCACATAGTAGACTTCAAATGACCTGTAAAATGTTTAGGTTACCAATAAAATGATATTGTACTATTTGGTGAACAAATTTGTTCGGCGGACCACGGGTTGCTCATCTCTGCTCTACACTCTACAACTATAGACCACTTTTGTATCCCATAGTTTCTTCTAATCGCATAACACACACTACACGATACGAGCCCTTTATTTCTTCAAAGTAAGAATTTGGGCCCCTTCACATGTATAATTTTTATAAAAAAATTTTGGAGGGTATAACATGATGATGATAATAAAAAAACAATAAATGCAAGAAAAATTTTATTAAAAAAAATTTTTTATATAAATTATGAATTTTTACAAATGTTTTTTTTTAAGTAAATGGCAATCGTCGCGACCTTTGCGTAATCTGACGAGGTCCAAAATTTGCTCATCTTTGCATTACATAAACTCGAATGGTTGTTTTCTCTTCAATTTTCTGATAAGCTTATTGTCGAGAAGTATAGTATACGTTAGTCCTACGTTAACATGCTGTTGAAGACGTGCCCTATGTTTTATCGCATAATTTCTTATTTTCAACATCCAAGAGTTGAAGATCTCTATGCAAGTCGCTATTACGATATATCATGGGCCATTTACAATGTTTCGCAGGACCTTGTTCTCGAATACCTGTATTATTCTAACATGACATTTTTTATAGCAACCTCAAAGTTGTATTTCGTACTCCCAAATTGATTTCAATATTTGTCTATGAATAAAAATTTTATTTTGTATGAACATTTTCGATCTTCTTCCTATAAGCCAGTACAATTGTTTATATTTAATTTCAAGTTCTTTTTTTTCTTTTTTTAACATGCTCCTTCCATATTAGTTCTGCATCCAGTCACCCTCAGATACTTTGATGTATTTCTTTATGGTATAATTAACACCATTACTACAATTTAAATGAATTTTGAAGAACGGTCTTTAAAATTTTTTCTTTTCTCAGAAGAATCTATCTATCTATCTCTCTGTGGCTCTACGGAATTAAAAAATTCTTGGTTGCAGCAACCATATTTCTCCAAGTTTCCCTATCTTGAGCTACACCCATCCAAATCCTATTTTCTCCCATCTCTCTTATGTCCCTTCGTACATTGTCCCCCTCTCCGCGTCTTAAGTCTTCCAATTTCCCAATCGGTCTCCCCACCAATTTATTTTTTCTCAGAAGAATCAGAATATAATAAATTTCAAGTTAAATATCTTTACGAAAATAATAGATATAATTAAAATTTGATTTAATTTTACCAGATTAAAATACACAAAACTTAATTCAATTAGAATTAATAAATTACATATAATTATTTATGCTTATACACCGCGTTGTGACCCTTTAATATGATATATAATTTATTGTGCTTCAATGTTCCTCGTAAAATTTTATTTGAAACGATTCATCCATTTATTATTTTATGTTAAAATGGAAATAATCTTATTATACTACAAGTTGGTAAAGCAATTTATGCGAGTTACTATATTTTTTCTTACATAAATAATCTTGACTATTTTGTTTATTTGTAAATGATTTATATCTTTATTAATATTTTTTCGATATATAATATATTTATTGAAACCTGAAAGAATAATATTTTAAAAACAAAAAACAAATGAATGTAAATAGAAGCAATACTTGGCCTTGTTTTATTCCGTTAAATAAAGACCTTTTTACTAGTATAAATAAATCAGTATTAATATATTAATTAATTTTGAAATTTCAAGAAATGGAATAAATATAAATTGATAATTTTATTTCTTAATAGTCAGAAAAAATAAATTTGTTAGATGAGATTATAGTAAGAAATATTTTGTATATACATAAAAAGATAGAATAATCATGAAAACAAAGATTCATATATTATATTTAGTGTTATTTTTACAATTATCACTTTCCAACAGAATTATTGATATATTAGTATTAAATTAATTAGGTATACAATTTTTGGTGGAAAAAGAATGATTAGTCACGAGATTAATTTTGAGAAATTCGTCTTCATAATCACTTAAGTATATTTTATGATAATGTTCCTCGAACCGCTAGTCCCAATTAATAATTATTTTTCTAACTTACAATATATAGTACAATTTTTATTATTTTAACTGTAAGTTGACTTTTACATAAATATATCTGATGTTGCTAGTTTTGAAAACATGTTTATTTGGAAAATATTGAATATTAAAAATAGTTTTAGTGACAATGATACAATATTGCATAGTAATCGAAAAATAATGAATGATTTCTATTTCAGAAGAGACCATTCTCTTTATTTATATGTATATATGTTATATAAATAAAAGAAATTTTACTTGTTTGTTTATACCTGGAAGAATTATAATCAAGATTCTTATTTAATTTTTATTTGATTTTACAATTTTGTTTCGAAGTTTCGATTATTTTGAATTTATAAAAGTTTAAGATTTTTCTAGTGTGTCAATGTATGTTTAATAAACAAACGATAAATTAGTTTTGAGATTATAGATTCTGTCTTCGCAATTACGATTTTGTTACGGAATACAATCTTGAAAAGATGCTTTTATTTTTTATTTATATTTTATAGATATATAAAATATGAAAAAAAAATATATATAAACGTGAAAGGTGGTAGTTATGATTTTGTTTTCATATATGCTCTAATTTGAATTTTTTTTTATTGAATTATATAAATTTTAACACTAAACAAAAAGTGATTTGATATTTTAGAAAATGTGTAATTTTTTAAGATATTTTGGTTGTGGTATTTTTTAAAGTATATAGTTAGGAATGAGATGTGTGTAAATGAAATAATTTTTCGTAATGATTATCAGTACAAATTTTGATTGATCGAGAATAAATTAAGATTGAAATTAGTAAAACTGAAATTAAAATAAATATTGAAAATGTTATTATATTTCTTCTATCCTCTTTCTTCTGCATAAAATCTATTAGTTCAAGTGAAGAGATTTACTTACTTTAAAACTTATTAAATAAAAATAAAGATTTATATATATAGTTTAAAATATAAATATATTCACTAATAACTAATTATACCTTAATTTAAATTTGGCACTTGATATAAAATAAAATAGTTGTTATTTTTTAATATTAAAAATGTATTCTAAACTAAATCATCTTTCAAATAAAAATTGTATATCTTGAAGATGGAAATTATAATATTTTAATTTAAAATAATGAAATAAATTGACATAAAAAAGTGAAATGTTAAATGTTTGTTTAAAATTTAAAATGAGTGATAGTTAAATTATTTTGTAAAAACAAAAATGTAAATTATTTTTCTGGGGTGTAATGAATTTGGATAAACCTTTACCAGTGAACTCCTTTTTTAATTATAAGAAACTTTTTCATAGGCAATATAGGGGATCTCTTCTAGTTTACTAGATAAAATTTTTTTTAAGTTTGACAGATAAACTCTCTATCAACGTACAATTGAGCAGACATATTTATAATGTTTTATTGATTTTGACAGTAGAGGGCTTCACATTCACCGGTTTGTTTACTTTTTCTATAACCAGTAGATGGCGATTTTTTTTAGTTAGTAATAATTTTTTAAAATCTTTCGAAACCTCTATTGAAAAAAAACCTTGATTACAATAATATATAATAATATCCAACTTTCATTATTTTAACAAATAGATCATTAAGAATCATTATACGTGCATATATATATATATATATATATATAGATGTTGGTAAAATTATATATATATATTACTTTAAGTGGAGGGTTGCCGAATATATATATATATATTACTTTAAGCCAACACCACACTCTTCTGTTTTTGTTCGGTTCGGTTTGGATATAGGAAAATTAAAAATTAATTAATTAAATAATTTTCCTATTTCCATTTGAATTATTACTAATTAAAAAAAAATCTCCATCTCCTGGATAGAAAAAGAAAGCACGGCAGTGAAGAAGCCCTCTACTGGCCAAATCAATAAAACATTACTAAATGGCTGCTCAATTGGACGTTGAAATCGAGTTTATCTGTCAAACTTAAAAATTGTTATCTCGTAAACTAGAAGAAATCCCCGTATATTGCCTATGGAAAAAGTTTCTTATAATTAAAAAGGAATTCACTGGTAAATTTTTATCCAAATCCATTACACCCCCAGTTAAATTGAACACTTACCTTTATTTTATTTTTCAATACAATTTTTATTATTGATAAGTAAGTATCTATTGTTTTTAAAAAAAAATTTAGAAATAGTAATATTTTTTTTAAATTAAAATCAAGAATTTTGTTTTTTGTGCCATAGTATTAGCTAACTATTGAAACTAAACTATCTATTGCTTATAAATAGAATATAGCTATATAGGTAATTGAAGAACACAACTTACTGAATTATCTGAACTAATGATAAGGATAAAGCCGTCAAGCACTTCGAGAAGAAGAGAACAAGCAAGTCGACTCGAATAAAAGAGTGATTCTTTAATGGTTTTTGAAGAAGTAACTTCGCCTTGTTGGACAGCTGACGTCGACGGACTAGGCTCTTGATTTTCTTCGAATTCTTGAGGATGCTTTGATAGAATCAGACGGATTTGATTTACAGTTTCGTGAAGAATTGCACACTTATCGGGCTTGACGGAAAGTGCGCTCATATCCGCCGAAAACGAGGCTGAAATAAGCTCCGCCAGCTCCTCAATATAGACGTTTTCTAGTTCACGACGTCGCTTCTCGTTAAGGCACTTGTTTCTGAAAACAAAACAAAATCAAAAAACTGTTTACTATTAAACATTACTGTTGTATATTAATTTTTACATATTGTTAAAAAAATAGAGGATTGCAATTCAATAACTAAATATAAAAGTTATAGGACATTTTTAATTTTTAATTGCTTTCTTACTAAAATTAAAATTTAATACGAAAATAAGGAATTAAATTATTTGATATTTTGTATTAATAAAAAACATTATTTACATGATAATTTTCTTTATATAATATATATCTATTTCTATATATATATATTTTTTTAAATTTGAAGATATTTTGACGTTTATGATATTTAGTTTTAAAGATCCTATGGTTTAATAATAATATAGATATTTTAGTCAGAGTCAAAATTGTTCCAATTTAAATATGGTCAGTATATCTAAAGATTTTTCAAAACTTGTTGATTCACTTACATTTGAGACTGTGGTTTAGGTTCTTGTTTTTTTCTTTTTTTATTACCACCACCGCTGCCGGCCGATTCGCTCATCTTGAGCAGCCGATCACATGGGCCAAGCCTGAAAAAAAAATAAGAGAAACTTATTAGAAATGCTATTAGGAGGATGTCAACAGAGATTTGGGCGCGGACAAAGTCTGCAGCTAACGACCTTGACACTGAGCAGGGAATCGAGACGACGCCCCTCTTGAAGTCAACACGTCTTCAAGAGGGGACCGTCATCTTTTAGTGATGGTGCGGTTGACGACGCCTGCGATCGATTGAAAGCGTCGCGACGACTCCGATTGATTCTGTCTGGCGCCGCAGCAACAGGCGGCGCCACGCGTTGTGATCGACGTGATATTTTGTGATTTTTAATCAACACATTAAAAAATGACAACAAGAAATTTTTATGGAAATTTAAATTAAAGAATAAAAAATAGTTGTTAATGAGACATAGAAGATAAATAATCAAAACTAACGAGACAACAATGAGCTTGGCCTTGACCTAACTAAATATCGATTCTGTCAAATGAGTACCCATGGTAAACACAAAACTACGACCGGAAGTTGGTTTGCTGTCTCAGCAGATCTGTTGTGCCTTCATCAAACAGGAAAGAGGGATTCAAGGTGACAGGTGGCCGGCGGAAGGGGTTGCGACTGACAGGTCCCATCATATGGGCACCCGCAATTTCACAACGCGCGTGTCTATTGCGTCACAAAAGCATCACGACTCTAGAGAAGACCCATCTCCTGTCAAATGACCTAAGATAAGATTCAAAATGAGCTCTCACCTGGGGGTCGCATTGCGAAGTGGTCACATTGCCTTGGAGATGTTGGTGTCGACTCCAAGGCCGCAAAAGACCAAAATGGGCTCTTGTTTGCCTATACAGTAATCAAGATAATTGTTTTGTGTGATGAATTACTGTCAAGATTATAATCGTGGTAGATGATCACTTTAAAATTTAAGTTAACAAAATGGTGCTTGTGTGACGGATTGTAGGGTCGCGAGGTCTCTCGGTCACGAGCGAGTCTTCTCCAGTCTTGTACCTTCTAACCAAGATGGCGCATGCTATGGATACCAGGAACAGCCGTCCGCTCGACGGCACGGCAAAGAGCCGTTTGTCTCCCGTCAGCTGATTGGCCAGCGTTTTGTAAGGCGACAGCTGATTGGTTGGTGGCTTGGCTTGAAAGCATCAACAACCTAACTAGAATGAAGTTGTCATCAGATTCTTATTAATAAAAAAAGTATAGTCAGAAGAAAAGAAAATTTTCAAAATATTGTATTAAAATAATATAATTAATAATATTTATATTTATATTCAGGGCAGTAGCGAAAATCTACCTTTCCACTTTTTAAATACAATAATTATTTCTGGAATTAATATTTATTTGGTTTTTCTTGTTTAAGATTAAAATAAATACTTGCAAGAATCGACATGGAGCAAATATGCTTGCAGAAAGGTTAAAGTAGATTAGAGTATTTTTTAGAAAAAAGAAAAAACATTTCTTCTCTGATAAGCTTTGACGATATTTTAATGTCAGATGTTCCTTGATATTACAACTTGTGGCCAAATTTGAAGATTCAGAATGATTAGGAGGCAAGAGAATGGAAAAAATAAATTAATTTATTAAACATATTAATGTTAATTTAAGAAAAATTAATATTAATAAATTATATTCAATTAAAAATGGTTTAATATATTCATAAAACAATAAAAATATTTATCACCTAATTTATTATGAAAAATTGTAATACAAATGACAATTTTTGAAAATTTTAAAAAATTGAGAATTTTGTATTTTAATATATTTTATTACTCATTTGAATATTATAAATAATTTATTTATAAAAAGAATACAATAATAGAACACAAAAATTATATCATCTGATTTCAAGTTTTTGAAAAGATATTTTAGAAAAATTAAAAGAAAAAATACCTTTATATAAAAAAACTGCCAAAAGTAATTATTATATTAACAAAACTAACAAAATCATACAATAATATAAAAATAAAAACGTCGAATAAGTAAATGGTAAATAATTATAATTTGTTATTGTTATAAATAATATAACCAATAAATAATACTTAAATATATAAAAGTATTGTCAGTAATTATAAATTTTGAAATAAAATTAATAAATAATATTTAAAGAAAAATATTTCGTATTATTTAATGTGATTTGTAAAAATAAACCAATAATGTTTCAACAAGTTCACAAGCAATAATACTAATTTCATTAATAACCAACTTTTTTTTATATTAACTGGTTAAAAAAAGATTTAAATAAATGCCAAAATAAACAAATCAGATATATTAAAAAAATGTAATATAAAATTTTGTTTCAAATTGAAAAAATTGTTTGTTTTAAATTTGAAAATATTTTGTGATAAATTTATATATATATATTAAAATGTCAGCATTTTATTATCTTCATTTTTATAATTGATAAATAAAAGTGAAATGATATGAACAAAATTAAAACATGAACATAAATAATTTGAAATTTCAAAAAAAAAGAGTATTTCCAATATAAACTTTTTTGGCAGGACTATTTTTGATTCTTAGGGTAAATACTTTTGTTTTGATTTGTGGTTAAGTTCAGAATGGTTCGAGGTGAATGTTGAAGATAAAATTTAATGAAAGGTGTTAAAATAAAAAAAAATGAAAGGCCAAAAAATAAATATGAGGGGTCGTACAAAACATGGATGCGATTTTAATGGGAAATGTCTAGATATCCCACTGACATAGTTCCCAATGGACACTATAGGGTAGAATTTTTTGGGAATTAAGGGTTTGGCAACGTCACAGGTGGATGCGACGCGGATGAATTTGGGTCAAACTTTCACTTTCGACACGACCTTGGCGGCGCTGCTCTAACACGCGCGCCAAGGAAATGAATCACAGAAGAAAGAAACAACCCCTCAGTCAAAATGAAAATACAATTGATAACTCACCTAAAAACAAGAGCCGATCGTTTATATGAGAATATTGGAACATTTTCTGCCTATTCCGGGGCAACGAAAATGGACTGTCATCACCAAGTCTAGTCCCACTCCCGCACTTGAGTTTTGAATACAAAAAAAAAAACAAAGCAGTATGCCCTTTTACTTAACGCTTGCACGTAGTCATGACGACGTGGGAGTGACGTCACTTAAGAATTCAACCTAAATTCATTCCGATTGTTTATAATCAAATGGATTTGAGGCACTTTTTAAACATTAAAGTTCAGATTGAATAAATAGTTATCTAAATCCAGAAATCATACACAAATCACAAAGCACTCAATAGGATATGAAATCAAGTTGCTACCATCTTGGCTAATCCCGGGCGTCATACAACGCCAGTCAAATGAGCAACTTTCTGTTTTGATTGAACCAAAATAATAACATCAAGAAATGTACTATTTTTTTATATGAAAAATATTCCAATAGAATCAATCAGGGATTCAAATTTCGATAAAATAATGTAATAACTTAATTTCTGTTCATTATTTTCAATGATTAAATTTAAAAAATAAGTCATTCAATTTATTTAAATCAAATCTTTTCTTTATTATTATAAATAGAAAAAATATTTTCTCATAAAAATTAAAAAAAAATCATCTCATTACCTAATTTGGTCATCTCGATAATATTACTCAAGAAAGTATTCATAAATTACCTATACAATTGTTAGAGGGCACCATATTCTTGACGAAATAAAATAACAATTCATTTATTTAATTTTTAGACAAAATATTACAAGTTAATTTTTTTTATCAATTTTATTAGAATCTTATTTGAATTTCAAAATAATATTTATTGTAATATAAATTAATTTAAAAGGTTTCACAATAGATGAAATCATTTAATTGATGAGCACTTCAATCTATAATTATTTTTTGATAATTAATGATTTAATCATATTTAGGATAATTTTCTAATTTTCATCTTAAAGAATGATTTACACAAATGTCGTATATATAAAGTGACCACATTCTCATTGAGAAAAAGCGGGACAAATGGAATGAAATGTGAATTACAATTTAGTTATATATACATATATATATATATTTTATTATACACATTCATATATTTGTACAAAAATGTATTTATTAATAATTATTGGTAACTATAAAAATATTTATAAAAAGTAATAATTTGAACATCATGATTTTTAATCAAATTAAATTTTTTATTTAAAAAAAATTATGATTTTCTTTCACGATCATATTTTTGATCCGAGTGAATACTTTGCAAGAGATTCGGATCATTTATTAAAATATCGTGAAATGTTTCACATGAGTTGGTTAAATTATATTTTACACTTAATATAGATTTTAAAGTTTTAATATTCAATTGCGTTTTTTCAGTTGTCCATATTTTATTGATACTAGCAAAAACACGTTCAGTTGCTGCATTTGTTCCTGGAAGGGAGAGCGCGAATTCTACAATTTTCAAAATATTTTGATAAGGAATATCATTCTGTTTAAAATGAAGGAATAACTCCGTCCATTTTTGGTCTGTTTCCACATTTTCAGACAACCAACATTTAATTTTTTCATCTGTAACATATCTTTTCACCAATGACACCTCATCACAAAGATCATTTTCGCAAATATTATTTTTCGGAAAATTGTTACTAATATATTCAAAAGATTTTTCCACATATTCCCATAAAATCTCCTTTTTTAATGTCACCCAATGAAAATTTTTAATATCTTCGAATTGAACTGTCCATTCTTCAAGATATTCCAAGCAGTTATTATAAAAATCTTTGACATGTTTCAGAAAATCAGGTCGTTTAATGGCACCTTCTTCTTCCAATCTAGTGGTCTTTTCGAATAATTAAAGGAATGTAATCATTATCAATTCTTTCTCGTAATTTTGTTTTTAAATTATTGATTTCATTTGACACTTCCGTAATTGAAATTTTGTCCCCTTCAATAATTTTCACAGCATTGTGAAATAATGTAGCTTGGTTGTGGATGAACTGAAGCCAAATTTGTGATGTATCATTTTCAAAAAAGAGCTGCAATATTCTTGGACATTTATCTTGTGATAAAAAGTATGATTTTAATGGTTCGTATATTTTTAAAATATTTTCTACAGCTGGTAAAAGAGCTAGCCATCTTGTTTTGCTGTAACCAAGAATTCTTTTATATTCAATTTCTGCGCTTTCACAAAAATCCTTCAAACTTTCAACACGCACAGTATATATATAAAAATAAGAATAAATTTTTGCAAAAATATTTTCAACATCAACTGGAAGTAAGTCAGATGCTGTTTGAATAGTATTATGTAGAATGTGCGCTGCACAACCTAGTCCAATAATTTTTTGGTTCAAATGTTCGTTAAGTTTCGTAAAAACGTTATTGATGCCTCTTCTAGCTTTTCCACCAAAATTTGCGTTAGTGTTATCCGCACAATAGGCAATAATTTTATTGTTCAAATTATTCTTTTTTAAAATAATACTTATTGAATCAAAAATTATTTGTGAAGTTTCACCCGGCAATGAAACAAAATCTAATATTCTAATTTTAATTCCTGTTTCTGGATCAAAAAATCTAATAATTGTGGGAAATAATTTTAAATCTTTGTGGTTGGAAGCATCAGAATATATGGATATAAATGCGCATTTTTCTAATTCTTTCTGCAATTGTGAAAGCGAATATGGTGAAAAAACATTACAAATAATTGCTTCGGTTTGTTCTAGCACAAGCAAACTTTTTGTCGTATGTTTTGATCATTCGCGATGTACAATCCATTGATCTGAAACTTTGATTGTGGTTTATGGTGTGGAAAGCAAATAGCCCTTCCGCTAATGCTAGCTGTTTTTCCGTGTCGCCAAAGCTAGCATTGCGAAAAAACTGTTCTATTTTAGAAGAGGAAGCGGCATTATTTAAAAATCTTCTATGCCTCTTTGTCGCTAGATGTTTAGTAATATCGTTTTTCCCACCATGTGAAACCGAAAATTCAGCATTGCATTTATCACACCGTACCATGTAGTCTATTTTAGTTTTTTTAATATATGGAAATTCTCTGCTTAGCTCTTCATTAAATTTGCATTCTCTTTTTTTACTCATCTTTTATTCTGTGGATAAATACCAGAAATAAATAACAAATTTTCCACAAAGTACAAAGGCTAAAAAAAGTATTAAATTCTACCTTATTCACCGTTACGTTGTGACGACTATTGCTCTATCTTCGTCAATCAAATAATGCACTGAATAATGAGTTAAATCGAACCACCGAACATCAAATTGAAAACAGTAAATCGCACTAGTGGACTAGTGGGTGCTTGTGATCGCACTGTCTGCACCATAGTACTGCAACACAGTTCTGTGGTCTGCACAGCCGAGACGTAACGGCAATGATCGAACACAACCTAGTAAATCTAACTCGGTACATGTATTAATTTAATTTACTCTGCAACATTTTATATGTTTTTTTATATAATTTGTATTTCTTTATATTCACCATAATACTTAATAAATAATAGGTGATATATTTTTACAATTTACAGTGCATTTCAAATAAGAAACACAGATATTTTCTAAAAAGCGGGACATTTTTAAAAATCGGCGGGACGCGGGACAGTTCACCAAAAAGCGGGACAGTCCCGCCAAAATCGGGACGTGTGGTCACTTTACGTATATAGTACTTGTACTAAACTATAGATTATAAAAATATTATTAGCAAAACTAATATATAATAAACATTTTATTACTTTTAGGTAAATATAATAAAATAACATTGGACAATCAAAATTTTTTTTTCACTATGGTGAATTTAACGGGACACCCAAAAGTAATAATAATTGTACAAAAGTCCATTTCCCACTAACTATAAAAATATTGTAATATTCAGTGACGGATTAAGACCTGGGGTCTCTAGCCACGTTATATCCCCCCCTCCCGCACTTAATATATTGTATATGTAATTAATTTTCTTTAATCTATCCACGATTACTATAAATTAAAATTTTTAAAAATAAAAATAAAATAAAATTCGTAAATTGTAGTTTATTTTTAAATTGAGCTTCAAAGTTACAATTGCGCATAGAAAAACAAAGTATTCATTAATTAGAACAGAATATATTTGGTAAATTTATTTAATACTCTAGAATTATTTAGTAGTATTTGTATTCAAAATTATTTGTACTCAAAATCAAATTTTAAATTCTCATTTCAACAAATACCAAATCAGAAAATATTTTTTGAATAAAAATTTATAATTTACAAAAAAATATTTTTAAATTTTGGGACGTGCTTAGTGGGTTATCCACCACTGGACAGAGAATCCCCTTTTTCCGAGTTATTAATCTATACATAGATTTTCGCCTTTCTGTAAAATTAATAAATATTAATACCAATTAAAATATTTAATACAGAAACAATTTTTCAACGAACAAGATTTTGAAAACTATTGGTGTAGTATCTGAGAAATGAGTTTATATTAAGAGAAACATTCAATAATTTTATGGGAAAAACAGAGAAATATTAGATTTAAATAGTTTCAAAAGTCAAATCTATGAGATGACTAATAGAAAAATATTTAATATTTATAAAATATATGCTTCTTTTTTAAACAATCTAAATTTTATCATTTTTAGGAAGATTAATATTAGACTCAAAATAAATTTTATTAACTATTTTTACACTAATTTATAAAAGTAAATATTCATCAAAATAATAATTATTAAAGATTTATTTTAAAATTAATAATATATATGATTGTATTAAGCTTAAGAAAAAACAAAATGTCAAAATCTAAACTTATGATACCCAGGGACCCAGGATCCGGATCACAGACCATCTCAATAAGACAAGGACACTCAATGTTAAATTCTGAAACATTGTTTTTAGCGCACTCTATTAATTTCATATGGAAAGACAGAAAATTTCAAAAAAAGTTGGATTTATATCCAAATAAATAATTTTTCACTTAATTGAAAATTCTACATACTTTTATGTAATTTACATATCTAAAAGAAACTAATAATGTTTTATCCTATACAATATTTGAAAATTAATTAAAATTACAAAATACTGTTTACAAAATTTGTGATGATCTCGCTATTAAATCTGTTCTATTAAACATATTTTTTAAATGTTGTTTTTAATGAATTTATACATCTAGATCAGTGTTTCTCAACCTTTTTGGACCAAACACCCCCTTTGTAAGACCCGCTTCTTTATTCGCCCCCCTATAAATTTTTACAGATAAAAGTTGCATGATAAACCCTAATATAAGGTAGGTAAACTAGGAGATACTTAGAGCAATATTGAAAAATCGAGTTTCAGAACTTGATTGCAAAATCATCTGACTTTTTTTTTAGAACCATATTGAAAAAAATTGAAAAAAGAGAAAATGTTTAAAAAGCCTGTTCGCCAAATCATCTTACCTAAAAAGTTGAAAATGATTTCGCCCCCCAAAATCGTATAGTCAAATAATCGCCCCCTTTAAGATGTCTCGATCGCAGGTTGAGAATCACTGATCTAGATCAGTGCTCCGCAACCGGTGTGCCGCGGCACACTGGTGTGCCTTAAAGGTGATACAGATGTGCCGCCGCGACCAAATGAAACTTTTAGAAATCCATATAATTTTATATGTAATATATATATATTTCAGCTTTTGATGTGCCGCAAAATCCTAGAAACAATTTTTGTGTGCCGTAGGTAAGAAAAGGTTGCGGAGCACTGATCTAGATGAAACAAGCAATTCAATATATAATTAATATCTTTTTAAAGATAAAATAAAATTAATAACCTTAGGGTAAATTAATCAAAGAATCAACTGGCGAAGTTTTATCAAATTCCGAGAGGTGAACCGTGTCTCCATTCTATACCCACAGATGCCCACAGACCATCCTTATGATTATACAAGTCAGCCATGTTGTCTTCTGTAGCGCTATCTATTATTCATATATTTGAAACAAACTCCGTTTCAAGGATCCCATTGAACTGACATCTCCATGCCAGGATTGTTGAAATGGTAAATTCAAATAACATAAAACTACTTAAAGAAAATATAAAGTTGAAAAATATTTTTTTTATACTTCAAAAATAGAAAATTTTAAATTAATTTATTTTAATTTTTTAGATACTTTTTATTTAATATGATAGATAGGATTTGTATAATTCAAAAAATAAATAGATTATAATATTTATTTTAATTAATAAATAGAATATTTTTAAATTTAACTATTTACACATAAATCAATCTTCTCATTGTACTAAATTTATAAACTTTGATTAAAATTGGAAATAATCTTAGTTTTAAGAAAGAAAGGAGACTAAACATCGTGATAAAATTTTGATTATCATTCAAAAATGAAAACAGTATGAAGAATATTTAAAGGGAAATTTTTTGATAAAGGATCGGAGCGGGTAAATTCCATTACTATTAAAAATTGTTTATAAATTATATTAAGTGAATTATTAAAAACCAAACGAATTATTTTTTCATTATTAATGGAATAATTATAACAAAGACATACATTTGGAATTTAAAGATAACATTGTTAAGTGTAGATAATGTGTAAGATCACGTATATGTCAAGTAGAGAGACAAACGAGACTGTTGTGAAAATTATTATTTTCATCCAGTTCTTGAACTACAAACTTTTGTTTTTAATTTGTGGCGTTAAAATTATACAAAAATCAAACCAATTCAGCGAGTATCAGTAAAATTTAAGGATTTGATGTTGACATCTCATCCTACCATACAAATGAATGTTTAAATGTACCATAAATATTTGACTAGACAAAAAAAATTTTGTAACATAACTATACAAAGAAATATAATTTTTTGTTTCCGAATGAATAAATATTTATGAAATACATTTTCAAAGCCTATGGCAAATAGAACAGTAAAAGGTGTCGAAGCACGTTTTACTTTGCAAATTACTATTACAAGTTTTATAACAAAAAACAATTTACCATAAGTCCATAAATAAATTTTCTTACAATAAAAAAATAAATATTAAATTAAATATGTTATTAAATTTGAGGTTTCATACCTCAACGTTTACACTGAAATTATAATTTTTATAATATATATATATATAATAATTAATTATAAACATATATATATATATAATAAATAATGGCAATTTAGGGCCAAAAGAATGCCAAGGCCAATATAAAAATGGAAAAATGAATTAATAAATCAAAGTATAAGCTTGAAATATAAATAAAATATTTCATTAATTCTTTCAAAAATCTTATCGAATATCGATTATTTTAATAAAACATGAATATTAACAAGAATTTAAAGAGGTGCTTGTAAAATGTGGACGGTTGACGACGCCAGGGAGTCTTTAATGGTTTCCTCATTATTTTCTACGCCTCTTGGATCCTTACGAATTCCTCCGAAAAGTATCAACTCCCCTCTACCCGCCACCAATGAATAAAGCATTTTTTGTTCAATATTGCGACAACAATTTTGTGGAAGGCCATTCGGTGGTTTGATCCAAGATACCGAGCCTTGAGTCAATGCTTTACTGATATCTAAAACGTAAAGAGCAGCACGAGGCCAATTGGTTGTCGTTGTACGACGTCGAGTAGGTAATGGTTGTCTCCTTTGCTGAGTTATAACAGATTGAATATCTCGAAACGCAGCTAGACCTGCTGGGCCTGGTCGAACACTCTTTGGAGGAGGAATTAATCGATAAAGACTTCCGCGTCGACCATTAACATTACTATCGAGCTCAATAGGAGGTGGGCGGGATCTATAGAATATAAATTAAAAGATTACAAAGTGTCGATTAAATAATTTTAAAATATATTTGATTTGATTTACCTAGGAACAGCAGGTAATTCGGCTACACTAAAACTAAAAGGAACAATGGATGATGAAGATGTTGCCATATTTCCTGTTGATTGACCCACCACGACGGCTAAATCACCAATCTAAAATAGTTGAATAATTAAGCAAACAAAAATATTTAAATTAAAATAAATTAGCTATTAATTTAATTACGACTTAAAATAATAAAATCTAAAGTAGTCATTTGAGATGGAAGAAGACTAACCGAGATTTCTACCACCTATGATTTCTAGCACAAATAAAAAATAAAATAAGAGTATGTATGTATGTATTTATCTTTCAGGCTTTAAGGTACTTTCGAGTACAAACAAATTTTTGACGAGATAAGTCTCTTTACTGCCTTTATGCGTTACCCGAATTCAACCTCAACCTCCACAACTTTTTTAATATCTCTCGTCTTAAATAAATCTATTAATCTCTCAGAAAGTATTTTTTATTTCCTTTTGAAAATATTTAAAAATATAATATAATAATAATAACGAATTTAAAGCCTGGGCAAATATATTTAAAATTTATCAGTGTTAAAGTTTATATTTACATTTTGGAATACATCTTAGAATTTTTTATTTTTGTGCTACCTGGGACTTAAAGCTTCCTAATAATATTAGAAATTTGTTAAAAATTTTAAAATATTTTCAATAAATTTCAATAAAAACAAGAAGTTTAAAAATATATTAAATACTTTAATAAATTGGGATATATATTTAAAAATATTTTCTGGTTCATATTTAAAATTTAAATAAATAAATGATCGTGTAATTTCTTATTAATTTTAAAAATCTTTACTTTTTAACTAATTAACTTACTTTACAAGCAGGATAGCACCATAATTGTGGAGCTCGATAATCTTGGTTATTAACTTCAAGTAATTTCCAATGCCATTGTGAATGGGAACTCATTGTTAGGAGCCAACAATCATTATATAATTGATTAGGACCTCCGCAGCCGCCTGTATTTTCAATAAGTTATAATTAATTGATATATGGAACGATATATCGACCAATAATATAGATGAATTTTATTTGTATAATTTATTTAATTTAAAATCGAAAATATTAACTTGGAATAATTAAACGAAGAATATACAATTTTCAAATATATATTAATAACAATACCTATTATTAAAAGATGTTCATCATCAATTTTGAGTTGTGAATGTTGATACCGAGGAGGAGGATAGGGACCTTTAGTAAATGCTTTGTGCCACATATATGAATCCATATTGAGACACCAAACTTCATGTGTACTAATAAAAGAAAAAAGAGCATTTTCTTTATCATTTAAATAAAAATAGTTTTTGTTAATTTAGGAAAAATTTAGTTTTTGTATCTTAATGTCTTTTGTCTCTTTGATGTCATATAAATACTAGTAGAAAAAATAATAATAAAATCAAAAACAAAAAAATTAGTATTAAGGTTCATAAAAATAAATAAAATATAATTTATATAATGAGTGAAATGTTATAAATGCATTATCTTAGCTCAGAAATTAATATTTTATAATTAAAATTAAAAAAAATATTGAGATGATGCGATTTTTTTTTTATTTTGGAACCGTGAATGAATATTTTTAATGATAACCTTAAACAATTAAAATTAGATCCAGTTGTAACTCCACCAAACATAACCATTGTCCTATCATGTACTGTAACTCCATGCCCTGCAGTGGGTGGAGGACATCGAGGGGTAGGAGAGAATGGAGCGACGATCCAATTTACGCTACTCCCATCATTATCTAAAATTCCGATATGCAACTCCTCAAGGACGATCCAGTCCTGTTAACAATATAAAATAAAAATAAACGAATGTTAAAATGAAATGAATAAGATTTGTACCCTCAATGAAGAATATGGTTCAGGTGTCCATCCTCCAAATAATATGAGTCGTTTATCCCTCTCATCGGCTATTAATGATGCTCCTGCTTTTGGACGTGGATATCCATCAAAAAGAGCTAAATGTTTAGTTACGGGCCGTGACCAAGTATGAGTAGCCAAATCAAAACGGAGAAGGTCATTAAATGTTGTAAAAAAACTTGTGCATCCACCAAAAACATACATTGCATTATCTGGAATATACATTTTTTTTTTTTAATATGAAGTTTATATAAATATGCAGAAAAAATTATTTATTCATTCATCCAGGGCCGTGCCTGACAAGCGTTCACTGCGTGCACGCGCACGCAGGCGGCCGAATTAAAAGGCGGTCGAACGTCAATTTTTTTTCATCCCAGTCACTTTTGTTTTATTTTTGTATTATCTATTTATTTTATATTAAGAACTTGCTGAAAATGTATTCGATGAAATATATTTGATGTATATAATATGACTACAATGTTATACGTACTCGTATATCGATACTATGAGAATAATATCTACAACTCATATAAAAACGGTTTTGTATATCGGTCGAGGTCAATATAGTTTATATTATAGTATAACTTGTTTAATACCCTAGACCCACCTTGGAGATTAATGATCATTAACAATTAATTATTAATTAACAAACGAAGAGGAAAAAGCAAAGCAAAGTAAGTATGGTGTTATAAAAAATAAATTCTCTTTTATTGAAAATTGAAAACATCTACGTTAATTTTGAAAACATTTTCAGTCCAATTTAAACATAATACTCGTGTATCAATGCACAATGTAACATTAGTTTTCGGTTTTCATTAATTTTTCAAAATTAAAATTAATTAAAAATTGCTTGAGAACTTCAATGACTCAAGAACGTCTCAGTAATTTATCAATTATTGCGATTGAAAATGAAATTGCTGATAATTTGAGTATTCAAGAAGCAATTGAAGACTTTGCTTCCAAAAAATCGCGTAGAGTTAATTTTTGATAGTAATATCTCATTTTTAGAACTGTACTAATAAATAATAAATAAAACAAATATTAAAAGTTAAATTTTGATTTTTTTCTTTGATGTTATCTTGAAGGGCGGCCATATATCCAGGCACGTCCCTGCATTCATCCATCCATAATCCAGAATGGTATTTCTTCCATTTTTAGTTAATGAAAAAATGACTTTATATTTACCTATAACACATGCGGAATGTGAATATCGTGGTGGGATTTGAGGTGTTTCTTCACATTTTTTCCATTGTACATTAAAATTAATCAATGCTTTACGTAATGCATATCTTCGTTTTTTATTAACATCTAAATATAAAAGTAGGAATATTAGAAAAAAATTAAGGCATAAATTATTTTTTTTCAATTTAATATAAACATAATTCACAAAAGATGACATTTTAATAAATTTTTTGTTGATTTGATTAATCCTAATCAAGAAGTGTTCCATTGGTTTGAAAAATGTGAATGTCAACAAGTATAAAATTTTTTGATTTTAAAAGAAATAGAAATATATAGTTAATTATTTTTAAATCAAATTCAAAGAAAAATCTTTTGCCTATATAATTTTATACTCTCAAAAATAAAATGGATTTATTTCGCTCTTAAAAGTTATTTATAAATAATCCTTCAATATGTGATCTCCATCAGTATAGGTTTCCAGAAAAAAATTGATTGTTAGTAAAACAAGCTCAAAATTTATATAGAGTAAAATACAACCATTAAATATCCCAATTTCTAATGTTTTTCATTTGAAATGAAGTGAGAGGATGGTCTATTAATGATTAAATAGAAGTAAATAATTATTTAGTTATTGAGCAGTAATAGGGCAAATCATTTAAGCATTGAATAATCTTTCTATAAGAAATTACTATCTGATAAATTAAATATTTAAAAAATATTTTTTATTTATAAGTACTGTCAGGAATGTTAGAGAATAATTTTCTCAGGAATTGAGAGTGAAAATGACATCTTAAAAACGATGATAATATAATGATTTTCTATCTATGACCAAAATGTTTAATACTTGATATGGCTTGATTCCAACGTCGACAGACTAGAGCACAGTGTGCAAAGTCTTGGTATGCAGAGACTTTATCCAAAATATTTTCTATAAGTTCGAAAGGGAGGTCCTCGAAGGACTTCTGTTCTTCTCTCTCGTCACCTAACATTACTTTTCATAGCCATTAACATTTGAAAAAAAATTATTAATTTTATAATTAAGAATCTCTTAAAAACTTAATTTAAAACAAATGCTATTCACTAAAAATTTAAAGCATTTTTAAGTGTCAGAACAATGTACAAAATTTAAATAATTGAAAAATCCCTAAATATTAAAAGGAATTTATAATAAATGTAATATATACAAAATAACAAAATAATTAATATGAAATAAGTAAAATGTTAGAATAAATCTCTTAAAAAAAATTTATTAATAAAATATCTATAAAAATATAATTCTGTTTAAACATTGAAAAATGTTTACATAGAATTTATATAATAAACAGATATTAATTGTTTATCAAATATTATAAATTAAAAATAATTTAAACTCAATTAAATTAAATTAAATATGATAGTTTACAAATAAAAAAGTTAATTTTTACACATTGGAGGCATTGATTTTAAATTTTACTAAAATATCTAGAAGATGGATAATAGAAGTAGAATTTGATATATAAAACATTTTAACATATAATTTCATATATATTATTAAAGAAAAAAATTGATATTTATATTTAATATATATGAGAAATTAAATAGGATCAGATATTTCAAATGTTATAATCACTCTAGATCAGTGATTCTCAACCTATGTGCCGCGAGATTATCAAAATGTGTCGCCAAATTATTACAAATGTAAAGATGCTCTTAAAAAAAAGGTAAAACGTTTTTGGGCCTAGGCTCTTAAACATTTCCGACTTTTTTCTAAATTTTTTTAATTTGGTTCTAAAAAAAGAACATCTTTTTCTTTGTGTGCCGCCACACTGTATATATTAAACCGTTAAAAGTGTGCCGGGGTAAAAAAAAAAGGTTGAGAATCACTGCTCTAGATTTTGTTCACTGTTTATTTTTGTAATTTTAGTATTAATAATCCTATCATGGAGGTAAGGAGTAACGATAACGCTTGTTTTAAGTGGTGGGAGGTGGCATCAAAAAAGTAGGGAGAAATTCTTGTCGTCCATATTGTGTGTACCAAAACATTGAATTTATCATAAGACATAATACATTTTTGTTTCAAATTTTCTCGTATGATTGAAAGTTTTTCTTAGTTATTTCTTCTTTATTTTATAGTTTAGTTAAAATATTTAATAATGAGGACTAGTTTTTAATAATTTAATTTGTATTTAATATTAAATTATTTTTTATTAGATTCTAATTGAATTCTAAGACCAGGTTAGGTTTATACCTGGGTTTATAGATACTTGTTATTTTATTTTTGTTTTTAAAAATAATTATCATGGCATGTTCTACATACGGATGCACGAACCGACGTGGAAATAAAAGTAAAAGAGAGCTAGCTGAAGAAGAATCTGGGAAAAAATTTCTTGCCATAGGTATGTATTTTGAATTTCTTTGATTAAATTTCAAAACAGTATATATAATAATTATTAAAAAAACATATTAATCTAAAAAATCACGACTTTTGCTTTGCTATCCCCACATCACTTTAAAATTAAGTGATTTCTTTTCAACAGGGCCGGCTCTACGTGTAAGCATTGGATTCGTCGATTCGGGGCGCTTCCGTATAAGGTCGCAATAATTTACACGATATTTAACCTCATTGCTCGCCTTCGGTGTACAAATTCATAAGATTTATCCTGGCATTATTTGAAAATTTTTCAATTTTTGGACGAATGCGGAAAACTTAGGTTTAGCAAAAAATTTTTTTGAAATGCGGCAAAAAGTTAGTTTCTTTTCTTTAAAAAAAAATTTTCCGCAGAAAAATTTTGGAGTTTAGCCCCCCCCCCTCCCTAAAAAAAAGTCTATTCGCCTCTGGTTGTATGACTTCAATTACTGTTCTGCATAAATCCTAGAACCGGTCTGCTTTTCAGCATAATGTATAACAATCTATTTAAATTAATAATTTTGGTAATCTTTTTTCCATTAAACTAATGATAATTTCTTTTTTTAATTGACTAATCCTCAGCATTATGAAGAGAATAAATGCCACAACATTTAATTTTTTTATACATATAACATGTATATGCATATCAAAACGGCCTGCAGTTGAAATAAAATAAAATTTAAAGAGCTTTTTCTTCATGAGAAAATTTTTGCTCACATAATTTTCCACAAAAAAGACCCGAAATTTGATGATATATATTAACATTAAGATCAATGGAAAATTTAATGTTTTGGTACACACAATATGGCGGATGTGACGTCAGATAGGCGACAAGTTTTAGTCGAAATGTTCACTCCCTACCTCCCTGAATCTGATGAAATAAATATTAAATATAATATTAAATTAAAATAAATTTATTTTTAATTATTAACATACAATTTATAAGTAAATATTATTTTAAATTGGTTAGCCATGAAAAAAGTGGTGATAATTTTAAAAACCTATAATAGTTGTGATTGGTGCGATCTTAATGCTATCTTCAAGGAGTCATAAGAACCAATAGTAAAATAGCAAAGAAAAAATAAACTGAGTTTAAATTTTATAAATACGTTATATATCTGATATGGGTATATATTGTAAAAGTGTCAAAACAATATAAAATTTATTTTAATTAATCAGCAACAAGTTAATATGGTAAGTTGATGTTATTTAAATTATATTAAATTTATTAATTATCTTATTTATATTTATAATTGATAATAGGCTTCTATTGTGGAGAGTGAGGAAAGAAGTTCAATTGGATTAGAAGAAAAGATAAATTATTATTGTGATATAATTGCTAAATTATATAGCGAAATAAACTATCATCCAAAAAATCGAATGTGTAATCTTTTGGAATTAGTAAACGCACAAAAACGACTTATTTTGAATTTTACAGAAGAAATTCAAAACGTCCCAGCAGGTATTAAAAATTTTAAACACTAATTTTTTTCTCATTTTTATTGTTTATTTTGTTTCTTTACTATGTAGTCTTATTTATTAATACAGTATTTGAATTTAATTAGTCAAATTCTTCTTTCTAAATACATGTCAAAAAATAAACCCTTTCCTTTTTTTAAATTATGTCACCTTTCAATTTCATCTATTTTTCAAGAATAAATACTGTAAACTAGTTTAAAGCAAAATCAATAATATTATATTTCACTAAAAAAAAATTAAATTATTTCTTACAAAAAATAAAATAAAATACCGTGGGGACAGTAAATAAAACAAATTAAGATGCTTAGGAAGAAAGTAATTTTCAATGAAAAATTAAAACCTATGAAAATAGTACCATAATTATGTTATTGATTTTTCTTTTTTTAGATATTAAAGAATATTATCAAGTACATTTTGAAATTTTAAATGATACTTGGAATGAACAGCTTCAAGCAATCGAGTGTTCATCAATTATCAAATCCCAAATTGAAAATGAAAACAGTTTAACTCAAGTGTAATTATTATTTTTTTACTTTCTTTTGATGATGTTAAATAAACTTAAACACATTATTTAATATAATGTTATTAAATAATATAAATTCAATTATCTTTTTTTTTTACAAATCGACAAATTAATTTTCTATAAAGAATATATCTCTACTTATCCTAAACTAATAATATTATTGTATAATATTTTCATTTATTTATTAATGTAGTATTAATAAATATTTACAATAATAAAGTAATAATAATTAAAATTATCAACATAATAATAAAGTAAAATAATATTATAAATATACAGTAATATAAAAAACAAAACTTAAATACAAATATTTATTTAGTATGTACAATCGTTCTCTAAAAAACAAATTAGATCTTTATATATTATTATATTATTATTATTATATTTATTTTATAATTTATATTGCTGAATTAATGTTTTAGATTGGAAGAAATTCAAAATTCAATAACATCAAAACAAAATTCTTCAAATAAAATTCAAGAAAAAGAATTAAGGAAAGAATTCTTAAGACATAAAGAAGATTTAGTAAGAATTAAATCTATTTCTAATATTCAATATCTTAATTGTTTAATAATAATATTAATATTATTTATCTTCTAGGAATATTTAATGACAAACTTTTGTTCTGAAGATATGGAACTATTATTAAGGGTACATTTTTAATAATTATGATTTATTTAATCTTTAGCTTATTTCTTAATTATTATAATTTTTTTCAGGGTCTTATTGCATCAGCACAAGACAAGGAAGGAGATGGATATATGCAATTAAATTCAAGTATAAATCCAAATCTTCTATATAAGCTTTTGGATGAAAAACTAATTGTTATGCATCCACATAATAAATTAAAAATTAGGATCGCTGATTCGTTGTAATAATTTACTTAAAGTATATATTTGTGTTTGTTAATAATATTATTATAAATAAAAAAAATGGAAATTATTCAAAATTGTTTATTATTACACTTTAGTCCAGCTTGTCATCCTTGTCCAAAAATATTCTCGGGCGCAAATCCCAAAAGGAGAAACCAGTAGATTTTGAAACCAATCCAACCAGCCCTTAAAATAAAAATAACATGATTAAATCTTAATTATATTATCCATTCTATTATTTTAAACTAAAAAAAATTATTAAATCTTATAAATAAAAATGAATCGCAAAATGTGTTAGTAACCGCATCACTCAATAACGTCTGGACCAATTTTGACAATTCTTTTTTTAAAATGTTGGTTGAAGTCCAAGAATGGTTTTTACGGCGAGAAAAAATCAAATAATTGCCGGGAAAACCCTAAAAACAGCCATTTTTTCCCATACATATTTTTCAATATTATGCAATATGTACATAATTACTATTTTTCAATATTATGTAATATGTAATTACTAATTGATAAAAATAATACCTGATAATAATGACCTGGGATGAATCAGAATATTGCATTGTCACCCTTGTTTCATATGTATGCGAAATTTCAGTTGTGGGTCAAATTCACGTTCGAAGATTTGACAACAGGACACGGGTTGAGACTAAATAAAAGCGTACAAAAAAAGGTTTTTGTCTGCACATTACTCAGAATTTAAAATTTTTTGCATATCTTCGGGTTTCATAACCTCTAAAATCCTAAAGTGATTTCATAATTTTTCATGTCTGTCTGTCTGTCCGGAAAATAAGGATGTTATAGACTCAAAATTGGTTGGACCGATTTCTATGAAATTATATCACAATATTCTTATATGCCTCTATTTGAATATAGGCTATAAATTTTATTAGTACCTAATGAATAACCGCAAAAAGTATTTTTTTAATATTTATATAATGCTCCGTGTTCATTCAATCGCGTGGAATACTGACCAAGCGGATTTATTTTACACAATGAATTATAAATTAATAATTCTAGCAATTCCCAAACAAAGAATTAATATAATATCTATTTTGTTATTTTAAATATGATCTAAATATTTTATTAATGAATTAAAATGAGAACTTTTAGAATAAATTATTTAATTGAAATGATATTTAAATATTAGAATTTAACTTAAATTATTATTTATTTATTTTTTCTATATTTGAATATTTCTTCTTTGCTATTTAAAAGTGAAGGGTATAAATTTTACCAATGTCTAATATTAATAATACATGGACTATTCGAATATATATAATTAGAACCTCTCTCTCTCTCTCCCTCTATTAAAAATTTTAAATAACATAGTGTTCTAGCCAAATTAAGAAATTTAGATGCCTTATGCAACATGGATGGGTAAATGAATTGGACTGGAAGAAGAGACATGTGATTAGACAAATTGGGGGAAAATCAAACGAAATGCAATTAAACTAAAAAATTCTAGAATTAGGCTACGGAGACAAGTTAAATATAATAGGAGATTCGGCAACTGCAATTAAAGAAAACGTAGGAAAAATCGAAAACTGTAGAAACACAGATTTAGATAAATATAATATATACAATAAACAATAATAATAAATAATTAATTTACTGATTAAATTAAAATATATTTTACAAGAAAACAAATAAATGTCTTAGAGACTTATACTGATTGAAACAAAATGGATGAAAACCTTTTACATACAGACTTTCAACCAAATACTATGTACCACTCGGGGGTAAAAGGGGCGGAGACCCCGTCTAGGTGTGAAGAGCGCCGAAGGCGCTCGGAGCAGCTAGTATAAATTAACATTCCAACTATTTATATATGGGGAAATATAATTTATCTAATCAAATTCGGTTCTTCCTTTAGTTATGTAACATAAATAAAACTTATTGTAAATTTTAATAAAATCCTAAATAATAATATTTAGTTGTATTTATTTTGTTGATATTAATTTTATATATTTAGATTTAAAAAAAAAAAATGATAATATGCACAATGTAAATATTATTAAAGTACATAATCCATAAGAAATGTTCAAACATAAAAATGCAACGCGTCTTCTACTTCGGTGTATATAAATCATTTAGAAAATTTCAATTTTCTCTATTAGATAATATTTAATTTTTATTTGAAGATTTGAAATCTATTAATTCGAAAATAATTATAAATAAAATAACATTAACAATTATTATAATATATAATAATAAATTTTTAATACTACCATAAAGATCAAGCTCTTGAAATGCTCTATAACTTTAATTAAATCTATGAAGCCCCCATTAAGTCGGAGGATCATGTATGGGTAAAAACAATTAATCTAATTTTGAATATCGGCATTTTGACTTAATATTAAATCATTTAATTTACACATTCTGAGATTAAATTGTTTTTCAAAAAAATAATCCTCTAATTAAATTACAAATTTCAAATTGGTCTTAGAATAATATAAAAATAATTATTTTCTATCTATTTTATAATAAAATGTAAAGGCACATTATTGATAATTATTTATATATATATATATATATATATATTGATATTTATTTATTATATTGAGCCAATATAAAATTATTTTATTACGCCTTCCTAATCTTATTAAGTTGAATATTTTCTTTGATTAATCAAATCAACTGAACCTCCCAATAACCAAGAATCTTTTATTAATCTTCCTAAATGAATATGAGGTAAATATTTTTATTAATGAATAATATTTTGATAAAAGCATCCTGAATAAAAATTAATATTTAAATTTAAATAAATATGATCGAAATATAACAAGTAATGTTTTCTGAAATTTTTTTGAAAATTTTATTTACCAAAAGTTATAGAGATAGTATGTAAAAAGAAAAAGTGTATTTATTTATTAGAAAAGTTTGTTTTGCATTTTTTGATTTCTTTCATACCTGTTGAGATTGTCTAATCATTTGAGTCATTTCGGCTGATTTTGATGCATATGCTTCAGCTACTTCCGCAGCAGCTTCCTCAGCCAATAAAGTAACAGAGGCTGCAGCATAGAGATGTAGAGCCTCCTCAAGGGCAGCGGTTGCAATTGCAGCCTGTGGGCGACGTTTTTTAAGATATTCCAATCTTGATTTTAATCGCACCAAGGTACGAAATAAAGCCTTCACTTCTCTTTTATTTTCCATCTCTGATGTTGCTTTCTAAAATAAATAAAATAGAAAAAAAATGAAAAAATATTTATTATATACTTATATATATATATATATATATATATATATTATAATAAATTATTTATTTAACAAACCGTATTTGAAGTCCATGTGCTCATCATACATTGAATAAATTGCCATTCTGGCTGATAGTTAAGGAAGAATTGAAAAGCTCTTCGAACAACTACCCTCGAAGAAGCCAGCAATTGTGTTTGAGGAGAGGAAGAGGCAAACAAAAAGCAATACATAAAGATTATTGCCCAGAGAAGACGGGACATCTTCCCAGAATCTGGTCCGATGTTGGTGCCTGAGGCAATTGCAACTGGTTCGTTGCTGTCCTAGCGGTTTTGCATCTGGAGCACCAAAAAATCCATTGGTTTTAAACTTTATTAGTGAAAAAACAGAAAAAAATAAATCAAATTCATAAACATACTTTTATTTATTAAAAATATTGAAAATGATTATTTTATGAATTGAGTGTTTAAAATTAATAATTATATATTATAACTATTTTTGTATGTGCACTTAAATAATATCTTCATATAATTGATTATTTTTATATATTATATATATATGTATCACACATGACACATAATAAATAAATCATTAATATTACATAAAAATGTTCTTAAATCTTTTTATTTCTTTTAAAAAAAACGTTAAATCATTAAATAAATAAAATTAAAAATAAAATAGAGAATTTCTTAATTAATCATTTCAATATATTGAAGAAAAAATAATTGATCAATTGAAGTAGATATAGTTATATCTATCCTGAATGAATTGACTGAATATATTGTTTATAATTATAATACCTGGGACACCGAGTAATTATAAATAAATTAGAAAAATAAAACTAGGTTTAGATGGACAAAGACCATAAGTCCGTTTCAGGTATTAATAAAAATAAATAATGATTTAAATTATTGTTAGTAAGATAAATAAATATCTTATTTTTATTATAAGTTAGTATTAATTTTTAACAATTATTATAATATATTAAAGATAAAACATATTACTTATATAAGGCATAAGCCTGTATAAGGTGTTTTATTTAAAAACGTATAAGTATAAAAATCTGGAGTGTCTCCCCTCGACTATCTCGCAAATTTGAATTGGATTAAATAACATATATTAATTTAAATTAAATTAAATTAATTAAATTATAAATTAAAATTAATAAATAATATTTATTGAACCAGCGCATGTTTCGCTCTTTGTTGATGGCACCACGTCACGTGTTGAGGCGTAAGATTTGCAGTGTTAAAAAATTAATTCTGGTACTTTCAGCGATTCAATCAAGCTAAAATTCTATATATATAGCAGTTTTATACAATTATTAATCATGTGAAAAATTATCAAACATATATGTTAATTTTTACGGTCACTTTAGAAGAAAAAAAATCAAAACGTTGTAGGCAGGGCTTCGAACCGGAACTGAACCGAAAACCGAAAACCGAAAAAAACCGGTATTTTTGTCGGAACGAAAACCGGAGCTGAACCGAAAAAAATAATATCGGTTTATTTCGGTTCAGTACGTGTTCAATCCAGAATTGCCACAAGAGGTGTTTTGGCAACACCCAAGCCCGAATTTTTTTCAATTAGTTATGCCTCGCACTGCATGGTGTCGCTAAAAACTTTGTTTCAAAAATTAGTGTCCTAGTCATACTCTCCCTTCGGTTGTGTTGGCAGCGTCTCGTAGTCGCAATACAGAATTTAATGTTTTCATCGTTTGTTTAATACTGATATTTTGATTTAATGATAGTATTAATTTTTTAAATTATTTATTCCATTTGTTACAGGGTTATGTATTGATATAAAGAAAATGATTCATAAATATAAATAAAATTATTAAATAAATTTAAACAAATATTGAATACCTTTGACCAAGTACGAAGATTAGACAGTAAAAAACTTATTTTAGAATTTTGGGAGGAAAATAAAAATACATATCCTCATTTTAACAAAATTGCAATGGTGGTTTTAAGAGATACTGCAACACAAGTTAGTGTTGAAAGAGCTTTCTCTGGTTTAAAGTTTATTTTACGAGACAATAGAAATAGTTTAAATGAAAATATATTAGAAGATATTTTAATAATTAGAGGTATAATTTTCATCTTTTATAATTCTAGTTATAATTCTAAGTAAATATATCCAAGAATCCTGTATACTTTAACATTAAATATACGAATTTGTTTCGTTTGTTGAGTGTTTGTGAAAGTAGAAGGATGTAAAAAAATATTCATACTTATTTGTTTCGTTTAATAAATTATATTAACATCTTATATTATATACTTCTAATTATTATACCTTTAATTAATTATTATTATTTATATTATATTGTATCAATTCATGTAGTATGATTTAGGGTGGTAGCAAGAAATATTTTTATATATTTATGGCAGACTCGGCATACCCCGACCTAAATTTCTAATACAAATAAAAGGTCTTTAAAATTAATTAATCGGAGCTGAACCGAAAACCGAAAACCGAAAAAAACCGTTATTTTTGCCGGAACGAAAACCGGAACCGAACTGATATTTTTTTTTTTTATTGAACCGGAACGAAAACCGAAACGAAAAAAATAACGGTTCGAAGCCCTGGTTGTAGGTAATGATCCTCTTGCGGTTGAGCTACATTTCTCATAAGTTCATAGAAAACTGAATTTTGAATAATGACCATGTACCAAATTTCATCATTCTAGCTCAAACCCTTTTTGCGTAATCTTGGTTACATATACACACACACATACACACACACACAGAGAGACATTTTTCTCAACCTTAGTGAAAATAATTAAGGAACCTTCAAAGCGTATAAAAACATCAAAATCCCAACATCGAAAAATTTCGTGATCGCAATACTATCTCTGGCGAGAGAGTAAAAATGTATACACATATTTTGAAGTATTTGAAATAAAATCTACTAACCATTCTATATTACACGTAGAAATGCGAGGTGAAATCGTAGATGTTATTACACGTTTAATTAACAGTTAAGAAAATACATTTTTAAAATTCAAAAATCTATAAAATGCAGAATTAAGTGAAAGTTATAAAGAGAGCTATATTAAATTTAAAACTTTAAAAATTATTTTTTAATTGATACCTATAATCAATCTACAAAATAATTAATTTGCTTTATATTATATTATCAAATCATTGTTATATTTCAAAAATTATAAAATTATTTGTATAAATATATAAGGTATTTTAAAAATTAGAAAACTTACACATCAAACTTTATTTCTAAAATTAATATATATAAAGGGTGTTTTTTTCGAAGTATAGAAGTATAAGTTGGCATTACTGTTCAAGTTGACGACCGATTTAACAGCTGTCAAGTGATTTATTCTCAGTTTGGTTTGGCAATTCATCATGAATAGACTCACGTCTGAACAACGCTTGCAAATAGTGCAATTTTATTTCGAAAATAATGGTTCTGTGCGGAATACGTATCGTGCTCTACGTCCATTTTATTGTCGACAAAATCGTCCATCAGAGCAGTTATTTCGATTAACCATGGAACGTTTTCCCAACATGTTTACTCTTATTGATAACTCGCATCCCTAGAGACGCCGTACGGTGCGAACAGAAGAAGCTATTGCTACTGTAGAGCGTAGCATTGAGGAAGACCCGAATGAGTGGAGAGCCATGATTACTAACTTTTTCATTCCTGAATTGAACAAACATGATGCCACAAGATTATCTTTCGTATAAATAAAATTCATGTCAATCGAATAATTCATCGTTGTTTTATTGTAATTTAAAGTTCTATACCTCTAAAAGAAACACTCTTTATAATAGCTCTGTACCCTGTCCCGCTTCGTTGTCTAACATTGTGGTTGCATGAATGAGAAATGAGAAACAAAACAAGCATACGTTTCATAGAAATTTAATTTTACAATACATGTGGATATACATTATTTTTTCTTTTTCCACTGTTTGCGTAGATATAAATGCTATCTTGTTTGCCGACTTTGGAACACTCAACATACAGTTGTCCATGGGAAAAGCAATTTTTATCTAAATCTAAACCACATAATTCTAAAGATTGACTTTGCGCTTTATTGATTGTGATTGCAAATGGCAATCGAATGGGGAATTGCAAACTTTTAAAATGAAATAGTGTACCAATCTGGATCGTTCGAGGAATGAGGAAATTTAAAAATAGTAATTAATTAATTTAATTATAATAGTATAGTAATTATAGTACGGCCACGCTCAAATTAACGTAGTTAAAAATACTTTAAGATTTTAAAAAATATATAATAAATTAAATAGTTTTAGTTAACAAATAATTTCAAGTATTTATAGCTAAATTTTAGCTAAAGCCTAATTAAAAAAATAATTAAAATTAAAAGGAAATCCTCAAAAACTTTAAATTCACAATGGTAAAATGGAACTTTTCTTAAACTAGTTTTAATAAAAATTTTTCTCGCATATAACAGTTGAATATCATCTATATATATAAAAGGGAATGTCTGTATGTATGTCTGTCTCGCCTAAACTCAAAAACTACCCGTCCGATAGCGATGAAACTTTCATGAATTGTTGTGGGCCTACCAAGGAAGGTTTTAGTGTAGTTAAATCCAAAATTAATTTAATTAGTAATTAATTTTATTAGTCGTTCATTGTTGTAGCGATTATTAAAATATATACGAGGATTATTCAGAAACTGAGGTCCGAACCGTCATTGCTAATCCAATGTTATGCAAACATTGAAATGCGCCTGCCTACCAACTCCGGTATGCCTTGCTGTTTAAACGACGCTATTTGTATTCATATTGTTGCAGTGTGCTAAGTACAGTGCTACTTCAAAATGTTTAAAACAATCGATCAGCCCGCCGACTGAAATACGGTCAGTGATACGGTTTTTCACAATAAAAACGTTTCAGCAGCGGAAATTCATAGACACATAAGCGACGTGTATGGCCCAAATGCGATGAGTAGCAGCAAAGTGCGTAGAAGAACGGACGGAAAAATATTCATGATGAACCGCAGGCGGCAGATGTCTACGACGTAGCTTGTGGAACGTTATGACAAAGGTTTAAACAAATATGGAAACTATGTAGAAAAATAGAAGCACATGTAAGGAATTTAAAAAATAAAGTTTTTTGAAAATATCTGTCATGTTTTCTGATTTATAAGTAAACGGACCTTAGTTTCAGAATAAGGCTCGTATTTAACTGTACCTATATTGATATGTAACAGTAATCAAGTGTCCCACTAAAAATTTAGGATGCCAATAAAATGATATTATACTATTATGCTTGGAGAGCCGCACAAATTTGTTCAGCGGCCTCTGGGTTGCTCATACCTGATTAGTGATGAGTCTGGAGCAGTGTTTCCCAACATTTCCCTCCTAAGTACATATACATAATTTTGAATATTAAAAAGGGTTAAACTAGTGTCGAGTCCATTTTCGAATTACCCCCCTTTACAATCAAATTCACGTAGGGAAACACTAGTTTAGAGCAGTGGTTCTCAACCAGGGGTACGCAGGTGTTGTCCGAGGGGCACAGTTTAGCTTCTATATAAAATGGCGAATTTTATTAATTTTTTGTGATAATAATAAATTTTCTAGAATTTTTAATAAGTTTAATAAAACATAAAGTAGTATAATTGCTTACCTTTGAGTTTTTCAAGCAAAAATTAGTATGTGGATAGAAAGAGTTAAGAGACATGAATTTGATTATTTTAATTCGTTTGATTCTTGTTGGAAAACAATACTTGAATAAATTTTAATTTAAAAAAGGAAATTTTAGAACATCTTTCAAATTTGTCAAGCTCTTTCATAGAGTATTTTCCAAAAAACAATAACATTGAAAATTATTTTTCACTATTAAACATACATTTATATTTTTTTTAATTTCACAAAATAAAATTTCAGAAATGAAAAATCTAGTTATTTTTATTTGAACCTTAATCTTGCATTTAAAAAAACTAATAGGAAAAGGGTACTTACAAAAATATGTAAAACTATGGGGTACGCCTGAAAAAAGGTTGAGAACCACTGGTTTAGAGTATAAAGAAAAAGGATTAAAGAAATAAATAAAAATAAATATTTTTATAAAAATAATATTTTATGAAAATTAAAATAGTTCAGTATATTGAATCAATTTATAAATTGCATTTTTTAATTTAATGTCTTTCTGTCACGCGATGGTAAAAATGTGGAGCCATCTCTTCAAGCCATTCCGGATAAACAAGAGTCAAATCGCGCATATATACCTTATCTGTTTTAACGACATCAGCAAAAAGTAGCCTGTTTGCATACAAGTTTTTTTACTAATGAAATTAGTCAGGCAGTAACAACAAGCAACAAGTTGTCCTAAAAAATAAATAATTAAATCAAATTTTAATAGAAATTTTATTATTACTTTAATAGCTCAATATCTTTTTCCCTCAAAACAATTTGTGGCGGACATGTGTATAGGGTAAGGTGGAAGTCGGATGTTAGGAAAGGGCTAGAAATAAAAGCCGATGAGTCGGAGTCATAACTCGTTTTATTGAATTCACCGTTTACACCATATACATATGCCCCCATCATGTTGTTGCCGTCATGGGCTGGCGCACGTTGGCGCGGCGCCATCTTCTTGTGGTGTGCGGCACCACAGTACTCCCCCTCCAGCGTTCTAGCGATACAACCCTCGTGGTAGCGGTCATGACCGCGATGGCGTCCGGACGGTGGCGCCGACCGAGGCACGTTGTCGATGCGATGACACCGGGCGCTCGTGGTCGTGGCGATGATGACATCTCGGACAGTGGCGGCGACCGCAGCACGTGTTGCCGCTCGGGAGACGATGGCGCTGATGGAAGTGACGGCAGTGATGGCCAACATGTACGGTCTAGGTGTTGACGACCGGTATGATGGCGATAATGTCCGAGGCGACTGCGATGACGGCGACGACCTCAGCGGCAGCCGTGGCGATGCAGAACCGGAGGCAGCCCTGGCGATGTGGGTCCGGAGGCAGCCGTGGCGATGTAGATCCGGAGGCAGCCGTGGCGATGTAGGTCCGGAGGCAGCCGTGGCGATGTAGTTGGAGGCGGCGCCGTCGTGCCATGGATGGAAACGGCTAGGAAGCCGGGACAGGATTGCGATACTTGCTGGAGACACCCCCAGGGTTTATTAAACCGGTTCCAGCAAATATCACGTCGGGGTCACCAGTGTGGCGGACATGTGTATAGGGTAAGGTGGAAGTCGGATGTTAGGAAAGGGCTAGAAATAAAAGCCGATGAGTCGGAGTCATAACTCGTTTTATTGAATTCACCGTTTACACCATATACATATGCCCCCATCATGTTGTTGCCGTCATGGGCTGGCGCACGTTGGCGCGGTGCCATCTTCTTGTGGTGTGCGGCACCACAAATTTATAAATTTTAGTGCCAAAAAAGCCAATAAAATAAATAGATGCGACTTGATCTTAAATTTTTATAATATATAAAATAACTTTTGGTCATATTTAATAAACATAAATCATTATTTTGTACGTGCAATAAAAATTTGCGCCTTTTTGAATATTTTTCATTTCAATGTTTCAAGATCAAATGAAAGGGAAAGTTAAATTAGTTAACGGCCGAGGAGGCCGAGCGACCTTCCCCTCTCCCGATGGCAGCGACAGCAGACCCATGCGGACGATCTTAAAAGTGATTTAATTTTAAGGGGATTTCCCTGATCTCCCCTGGTCTCCATTTTCTTTACTCCTTTTAATAATGCTTATGTTCTAGATCTTTATAATTCTACACACATTTTACTAATATTTGTTCATCTTTTTTAAAACTTCTTTTGTAAATTCAGTTTCAGTAATTTAACTCTTATATATTTGAAAATCATTTAATAAAAAAACGAATAAACTAAAAAATAATATTTAAACTATTTCGCGCATCAAAAGGCGTATCACAGGTAAAAATGCATTTATTTTTTAACTATATTTAGTTATTATACATATTTAGTTAGTTATATATATATATATAATTTTATTTTCATTCTAGGGCCAAGAATCATCATTTATATTTGTTATATTGAGATTTCAATGGATCTGGAATTAAGAAAATTTACGAGAGAATCACTTCTCTATGATGATCTAATATTGGAAGAATTTCAAAATTATATGGCTAAAAAATGTAATAAGTTCAACGTCGGAAGATTTCATATTACTGCTGCTGCAATTAATGCAAGTTTTACATCGTACAATTCAGGAACAAATTCTAGTGGCCAATCTCTTTATGAAAATTGCGTTAGAAATCCTAATGTAATTGCCAATTTTTTAAACACTAAAGTAGAATGGTTACCCTTGCATACAGCGGTTTTTATTCAAATTTTTGAAATTGAATTGGATGGTACCATAGTTTTGACTACAAGATTTGCAGGAATTTCCGAACCGTCGATTTATGGTGCAAGTGATAAAATTTGCAAACTTGGATATATAAAATTTCAAGAAATTTATGAAGATAATGAGTTACATTTAAGAAATTGGAATGTTACCAAAATAACTCCAGGAAGATACTATGAAAAAAATAATATTATAAATTTATATGAATCTATTGTCGATCCTTGCAAAAGAGAAATAAGTTGCAATAATGTGGATGAGATGTGGAAAGAAATTGTTCGTCTAACAGGTATAAAAATTAGAAAACATAATATTGGAAAAAAAAAATTAAAAAATCTAAGATATATAAAGATTTTGGATTATTCAATGTGGTTTTCAAAAGATAAAGATTACAAGTATTCTATGTTTTTTAACAATTGCCAAAAATTTTGCAACATCTTTTTTGAAATTGCAAATTCTGGTGAACCGAGAAATGAAGATATTCCTTATTTAAAATATATGAAGGAAATATTAAATAATAATATTCATCTTTGATTGTACATTGAAATATTTCTTCTATTTTAATATGTTTTATAACAAATTTATAATAAATTTTAATATAAAAAAATCGAATCAAAAATAAAAAATAAATTTTATACATAAATCTACACTTTTATCAATCCTAATTCTTAAAATATTAAAATTCCTGGAAAATTTAAATCTTTAATTATTTTTATTAACTTTTCTATAATTATATAATATTTCTTGCATTCCCATTATTATTAATTAATTATTCTAAAATCTATATATATAAAAGGCAATGTCTGTCTGTGTGTGTGTGTCTCGCCTAAACTCAAAAACTACCCGTCCGATTGCGATGAAACTTTCAGGGATTGTTGTGGGCATACCAAGGAAGGTTTTAGTGTAGTTAAATCCAAAATTAATTTAATTAGTAATATTTTGGTAAAAGTCTATTCATGGTTACCATCGTTACATTGAAAAATTGAAAATAAATAAATAAAAATAATTGGAAATCTTTTCAATTTATTATTTTGATAAATTATATTAATATTTTTAATTTTTTTAAACTGTCAAAAACAACATACCCATATTAACAGTTTTAATAAAAATTAAAATATAAATCACAATGTAAGTAAAATATTGAATCGTTTTATTTATATTGTTTCAATTATTGTTTGAATATTTATTAAATTGATATATAGATTTATTTACATATTTAAATGTATATTTAATAAATTTATTTGTTGATTCTTAATAATAATAATTCCAATTACTTTCTTCAAATTTTTTTTTAATTAAAATCATATTCAGCATTGAAATTGCCATTAAATATGCAGGTAATTGGAACTCCAACATGTAATATTAGCAAATATTCGGGGATGGGAAAAATACTAAGATCATGTCATGTCCTATTAAATATGTTGAATTTTATTTTGAATCATACAATGGTAATGGTAATGAAATAATGTAGGTAGACTTGTGAGACGAACAATAAGAATCTCTATAATAAGAGAATAATACTTATTCCGAAAACTATTAATTAAAATGTAATAACTATTAACAATTAATAAAATAGAAATAATTTTCCAACAAAAAAAAAATGTAATAATAAAAAATAAAATTTCATTTATATTCATTTAATAAAATATTATTATTATTATTATTTGTAATAATTCCAATAAAAATAAATAAAAATAAAAAACCAAAAACAAGTCCAATGAAAACTAAAGTTTCAATTATATTAATTTAATACATTATTATTATTATTATTATTAACTGTTCACATATGTATAGATGTATACACACATGCAAAAGCGAGTTTTGCCGGGTCTGCTAATATTATTTATATATCTACTCTTTTAGTAGATGAATCAATTTTTTTTTAATAATATTTTCTCTTATTCGTAACCTAAAGCTGTTATATAAGATAGAATAAGTCACAATTATTTTTTATTTAGATATAAAATTGATTTAAATATACTTATTTTATATATTTGTAATTTTGAAAAAATAAAATATTAAATTAATTAACAAAAATAAATATTAAAAAAACGAATTATCCTAAAATAAAAGATTATTTTTATTTTACAATCGAATAAAAGTTTTTTAAGAATAAAGATATTGTAATCCCGATATATATGAATATTGTTTTTGACAGATCTCCACGTTTCAAGACATTCTGTTTCCAAAAAGAGATTTTCCGTTGACGAAATGCGACGTGTTGCAGAAATTTTGTGAACAAAATTCCGCTCAAACGTTAAAACCGAACATAACCAAATTTTCAATAACATAAAATTCTATTGAGGTCATAACGAACGGCCAACATTTTCACTTAAATACATTCATAAAAAAAAAATCAGAAAAATGTGGTCATTTTTCCAAAATTATTATAAATATAGAAAATTTTAACTTTAAATATTCAAGATAAATAGTATTAAAAAAGTAAAATGGCCAGATTTCTTTAAATATCTAAAAATTATTTGAAACAATATGAAAACATTTTAGTTAGGAAAAATTGCCAAACAAATTCGTAAAGATGCGTTTACGAATTCAACGAATTTTAATGAATTGAATAAAATAAAATTATTATCCTGTTCTTGGAATTAGAATTCAAAATTTACACTAAAATGCATTTATATACACCGATTTTATATTTCGAAATCATATAGTATATAATATAAATGAATAAGTTGCTTTTTACAACTATAACTAAATATAAAAAATGCCGCCCCATGATAAGTGCCGCCCGGTGGGGACCGCACCCCCCCCTAGGTACAACTCTGGTTCCAGGCCAAGCTGATCTGACAACCTACTTGTACAAGTAGTAGGTATTCAGCACTTAAGTTAAAATATACATCAGGATGGACATAAGGTCTAGATATAAAAAAAAAATTAATAAGTTGACCTGTGGCCAGGTCCGAACCGACCGACGGTTTGAAATAAATTAATTTCCAGCTACAGAAACAATTTCAAATAATTTTAATATATCTATTAATGTAATAAAAAACAGATATGGATATAACATAAATATTTTTAATTTTATTTTATTTATAATATATAGCTGAAGTAGCGGCGTTACCCGAGGCTGTGACGTCATATAATTTTAAATTAAGAAAAACATAATGAAGATGATTTTTCCCGAGGATAAAACCAATACATTCGTGGTGATATGTAAAAAAATCTCCTTATGTGAAATTTGGTGCGAAAATAACCCTTCCCTTCTTATCGTCGATCGCTAATACTACCACTTCCGGTTTTCGGATTTGCACCAAAAGTTGATCAATTCATCCCACTGATGCATTAAGTAAATATACCAAATTTCATCAAAATCCGTTAAGCCATTCAGGCTGTACACATCTATACGGTCGGACAGACATCATGCTAAAAATACTTTTTTCTGTTAAGAAAATGCATGATTCGTGGAGATATGTAAAAATCTCCACATGTGAAATTTGGTGTGAAAACAATACCTCCCTTACTATCGTCGGTCGGTAAAAAATATATTTTCAAAATAGTATACTTTACTAATTGAAATTATTCTAAAAATAGAATGTTTTAAGTTTATTTAAGTAATTAATTATCAGCGTTAATCTTAACTTTTATAAATTTAAATAGTCCTTCATCCTAATTATATAAAACCGAAACAAAGTGCGGTTACTTTCAGTTATAGTAGTATACATATATTATAAATATTTTAGGGAATATAGAGAAAGGAAATATTATAAATTTACAATAGAAAATAGAGAATATAAATAAATCTTAGAAAACATCAAACATTAACATTTTTATTAAAAAATAAATACAGACATTCAATTTACGAAACCTATATATTTCAAGGAGTTGGTGCTAGAAGTGCCAATGTCAATATTTATAAAATTTAGTTACTGATAGTTAAAGAATATAATCTATTCTACAAATTATTGACATTGGTATAGGTTTAGTAATTTTTTTTATTTTCTACTTAGGATTAGGCTTTGGTATAAACATTTGTTGAATATGGAAATATTTTCCACAGTTGAAAATTCATAATTCAATTAATTCATTGATTATAAGAAAGAGACCTTGGAACTCCATGCACCAAGAAATGGATATATAAGTTAGAAATATTTTCTTTAACAAACCACTGTGTTACATTCATTTCACTTATTATATATTTATTTAATAAATACATTTATATCAAAATAGAAAAAAAAGATTATAAAGTTGTTAATTTTCTAAAATATTGAAAGCAAGTAAAATAGAATGAGTCATAAATAAATATTTATTAAAAAAAAAAACAAATAAAACGAAGATATTTGGAATGATAAAAAATTATGTTTTGTGACTGAGATAGGGGATGAAGATATTAAATTAAATTTAAACGTTTGATTGAAATTTTGTTGCAGTGACTATTCCTGGAATCCCTGTATCTAATTCGAGATGATTAGAAAATTGAAGATGACTATCAATAATCTGAAATAATTCTGGTGGCTGAGGAATTCGGCCAGTTTCCAATTTACTCCATATTGGAACATCTGAAAGAAAAGATATTGAATAAATACAAAAGTGATTAAACAAAGGTGAATAGGAGAATACATATTATAATTTAAATTAATTTTTTTATATTGATCATAAAATTCTATTAGAGTAGTATGATTATAAGATATAATCAACATACTCTTATATAAATATCAATGAAGTGCAAAAAATAATCATTGCAAAAAAAACTTGTTTATTATTATTTTTTATTAAAATGTCTTTGAATCAGAATAAAATAAAAGAACAATTATAATGTTGATATAATATTCTTATCTATTTACCTTGATATTATGAACTTATCTAACGATTGTGTATTTTGGGATATTTTAGAAAAAAATCTATATAATATGTAGTTACATACCGTTAAAGGAAATTTCAAAAGCACCCGTTGAGACGAGGTGAGATTCTAGAGCGTTACTCAAAAAAAATACCATCATACAGGCATACAACTTATTCTCTTGACACCAAACCCACCAATTTGGTGGTGGGAGGCCTGCCAAAGCTAAAATATTTGCACCGCTCAGAACAGCAATAATAACTATCATTTTCAAAGCACCCTATAATAGAAAAAAATTTTAATTAATATATAAATAAATATTATATTAATTAATTTAAAATCTAACCATATTATAATAATAAAATTTATTTCCAAGGTAAAAATATTTTTTGATATTTTTTTTGAGAAGTAAAAAATTTCGGAGTGTACATATATTTAAAATATTTTTAAAAATTGTTTTAACAGGGCTTAACATTTCAATATGCCATAAAACTTATAATTTTTCATAATAAATATTTACGGCTAATCTAAATATACATATAAAAATTAAAAAACAAGTAATCATATTTTGAAATGACAGCATTTTTTTTATTTTTCTAGTATATGGGACAAAAATAAACATAAGAAATCATGTTTAAAAAAAAACACTTATACTTAAAATAAAGCAGAACTCTTGCCATTTATTTATTCATTCAGAATTAAAAAATCTTTTAAAATTAATGAACACTCCTGATATATAAAAAAATATTTTCTTTTACTTACAAATAACTTTGCAAGAATCATATTATAACTAGGAGGTTGATAATTCTCCCCAAATATTTGAATTTCAGGATACTTTTGTTTTAAGATATTATTATAATCTTGATAAGCCTTTTGATAACCACATGAAAAACTAGAAGAAAATGTATATATTAAAAATAATAGTTTGCATAAACTTTCAATTATTTACAACAATAAATGTAAAATAATCATTGTTTTTTAATCATTTTCTAAAATTATAAAATAGTAATTCTTAAAAATTTAAATATCTTATGAATAATTTATGAACATTTTATTTCATTTCTAATTAACAAAAAAAAAAGTTCAAATCATTTCAACTTTATTAAAAAATTACATATTTAATTAAATTATAATATTTTAATTGCTAATTTTAAACTTTTTCATATAGAAAATTGAAATAAAATATAAAAATTATTCTGAATTCAGATACAAGCGCAGTTCTTTTTTGTGAAAGGGTGGAGTATGAATTCAAGAGAAAATTTTTTTTTGTAAAATACAATTTTTAAATATTATAAATAAAATTCTTACCAATATTGAAATCTAATGATAGGGCCGGCCAAAGGTAATCCAGATCCCCCCATGCCTACTTTTGTCATTGGAATTTCTTTAGCTGATGAAGCTGGTTGCACATCGGCATTATTATAATTGTGTCCAAACAAATCTCGAAAAGTTAGCAAAGAAAATAATGCAAAAAGGCCGAGATAAATGTATTTCGAATTATCAGCCATTATACTAATAGGTTAAGCAAGAGGATGGAGAAGTAAGACTCACGGATGTTACTATTAAATATTTAGAAAACAATGGATGACGTAAATGTCACGAGAAAATTACCATCAGCTGATAGGGAAAACAGTTCAAGTAGATGAAATCAGATGGCGGTAAGTGACACATTTTCATCAAATGAAACCAGTCTTAATTTTTCAAACTTTTTGTCACCAATAGATATTATTTGATTTCCAATATTTTATAATATTACCATATATTTTACATCTTTGAAACTTTTTTTTTTAATTTCACTATGTTGTAATGAAATGGAACAGAAACCACAGTGCGGTTTACTACATTGTGAAGTGATAGGTGTTTTACAAGAAATTAAATTTTCAAATTTTCAATGAAAGCTTGAAAACTAATAAAATAAATTCTTTATAAAATTCTGAAAATATACCATACAAAAAAATATATTTCGGAAGTAATAAATAAAATATTTCATAATTAAATTTAAATAACATATTTATTTTATTTCAACTTAATCATCCATTCATTTCGAATCTAAATATCTTTTTTACTATTTATTTTATCTTAAAGTTAACAAAATAATATGCAGATCTACATTTAATAAAAAAAATGGCTACTACTACAGCTTTTCTGGAGAGAATCTGTGTGATTTTGTTTGCTCAGTATATTTGAATGTTTAAAAGTTCCTAAATACGATATTATACTTGTCCCAAAATGTAACAATACCTAAATGGCTCAGACTACATACAAAAACAATATTAAGCCAATTAATTTTAAGTTACCTTTGAGAATTCATTAAATATACTATATTAATTAAAAAACCCTCAATTTTTTTTATTAATTTATTCTAAATAAGTTTAATTTCAAAAAGCTAAAATTTTCATAGATTATACTTTAATTTCATTCTATGTTTCACTTATGGACTTCATTTGTGCTTTATTTAGAATATCAAATATGCAAGTCTTTTCAACGAGCTAACTATTGCCAGGAGATACTATGAATAAATATTTACTTTTATTATTGTTTATATTAAATTTAAATATTATTTTAACAGTTTTTTTATAATTAAAACATAACAAAAATTTTAAAATAAATAAAAGATTGGAGATTGATGAAAATAGAAAAACTCCTAGATTATATATTGTAAAACTGTATATATATATCTTTTCTTATTATGCTAACTACTGTGCTTTTAGATGAAATAATAATAAGTGAATTTTTTATGCTGTTAAAAAGAAGAGCAAAAATTTCACTAAATTTTCTGTGATTATTTGATTGATTTCTTTCTGAATTATAAAATACCTATAAGTATAATACTTAAAGTTTTATTCATAACTTCTTATTGACTTTCGATACTATTTAGCCAGTCTTATTATTTTTAAATATATATATATATAGTGATTAATAAGTTTTATGCATTGAATTTTGAAACTTCGACCTTAAGGTCCATAATTTTAAACTATAACATACTATATTGATTAACGTAATACGTAAAATTTCATAATTTATCTATATATATTTAGTTATTTTCATGTCATTAACTTTTTTGATATATTTATATTATAATATTTCAAATGTAGTTTTTAACTATTATAATAATTAGTAAATATATAATCAAATATAAAAAAAATAATAATTAACTATTCCTTAGAAAAGATGTTTAACATCACTTTAGTCACATTTAGACAAAGATATAATATAATATAATAAGGTAATTTTCTCAAAATTTCAAAAATACTATTGTGTAAATATATTTAAAATAAAATTATTTAAATTTAAATGATTTTTTGTTAAAATTTCCTGAATTTTTTAAATACACTCAAAAAAATCGAGCCAACTATATTTTTTTGTTTCAACTTCTCATATTCAAGACATCCGATTGGATTAAAATTATCTATATTTTAGGTATTTTATTGCAATTTAATAATAAAAATAAACTGTTTCATTTTGTTTTAAAACTATTTGATTTATTGAAAAATAATAGAAAAGAAAATATAAGAAAACTTTGTAATTTGAGATTAAGAATAATTTCATTATTTTTAAAAATTAATCTCATTTTATTTTTAATCTTGAACCAAATCAAATAAACTTAATATCAGAAATTTAGAAAGAGCATAAAGCACACTCTTTTTCTAACTTAACATGGGTACACCACCCGTGGTTGCCGCACAAGTTGTTGCGTTAATTTAAAGCGGACTATCATAGCGTATCGTGGCACAAGAATTAAATTTAACTCCTTCATCGGTTCAAAGAATTTACCAACAATATAATGAGACTGGATCTCATCACCGTCACCCCGGGTCTGGAAGAGAAATCGTGTTACCACTCACATAGACGACCACTATAACACTAACTGCACTGTGCGATCGACGGTTTAATGCAATTCAAATTCGACAGTGACTACAGGACGCCCGGGGGTTGCATGAACAAAAACTTAGATCTCATAAAGCTGCAACAAGCCCAAAATTGACCACAGACTATCGCAAAGCCAGACTAAGATTTGCTCTGAAACAATGGAGCAGAGTTCTTTTCACGGACGAATCAAGAATATGTCTCCACGGTAGACAAAGAGTCTACCGACGCCCAGGAGAGCGATTTTCTTCTTGTTGCATAACCGGGACGGTAGTTTCGGAGATGGTTCCATAATGGTGTGGGGTGGAATATCCTTTAGAAGCTAAAACAGATCTTGTATTTATTGAAGGGGGAGCCAATCCAAATAATCGGAGAGGACTAACGGCTATTCGGTATATTCAGGAAGTTCTTGAAAATCATGTGATGCCCTATCCTGGCTTTATCGGCGAAAACATGTTATTTATGCATGATAATGCAAAACCTCACAGTGCTAAAATCGTGAAGTGTTATCTTCAAGAGGTCGGCATTCAAACAATGGAGTGGCCAGCACGCAGCCCGAACCTGAATAGAACATCTTTGGGATGAGTTAAAATGAAGAGTTCGAGCCAGAAATACCTCTATAGAAACGATTGCTGAGCTAAAATTTGCATTGGAAGAGGAATGGGAAAATTATCCCACACGATGTCATCTTTGGTTTAATTTCTTCAATGAAATCAAGAATGCAGGCAGTTATTAAGGCACGAGGGGACAATACAAGATATTGAAGTTACATTTTTCAAAACATAATTTTTTATTCTTATGAAATTATTCATAATCTCGGATTACAGTTTTCTTATGTTCGTATTATTATTCAATAAATCAAAGTTTTAAAACAAAATGAAAGTTTATTTTTATTATTAAATTGCAATAAAATACCTAAAATATGACACCAATTTTAATCCAATCGGATGTGATGAATATGAGATAAGTGAAATTGAAACAAAAAAATATAGGTGGCTCGATTTTTTTTGTCCGCGAGTGTATAATAGAATATTTAATTAAACGTAGGTGTATACATATTATTAATAATATTTCATCTATTTTAATCTTTTTCCTTTAAAGAAAGAGAAGGTGTAAATATAAATGATCCTCTTGAATGTTATATTTAATTTAAATAATTAATAAAAATTATGATATTATGAGTGAAAAAATATTTCTTTAGCATATTTGTTTTTTATTTTATTTTTTGATTGTTTATTATTTATAAATTCTTAAATAAATAATCTGGAATCATAGTAAAAATTATTTTCTTATTTAATATTAAACAACAATAAATTCATCCCTTATGCAAACTTATCTTTGCGCTAAATCTGTTTATGCCTTTTAATAAAATAATTTTTTTCCCAAAATGCAAATAGTCACGTGGTCTTTATTTGAATAATGTAATTCGTTACATAATTAAAAATTAAAAAAATGACAATTTCATATTTATTTTATTTAGTTAGGACAATATAAGTTCCTATATCTTTATTTTTTGAATTATAATAATAATAATATAATAATAAAGTCATATTTATATACTGAAAAAAGTACGTAAATTAATAAATATAAATGGAATAATATTTTTAAGTTAATTTGTAAAAAAAATCTTTAAGAAAAAAATAAAATAATTTTAAAATGTTTTTATATTATTATTATTATATTTTATTTTATTATTTCATTATTTTCAAATGCATTTTAAGATTAAGAACTTAAAAATTCATTCTAATAAATAAATAAATAATAAATATTTAGAAACATTCTTTTCTAAAATAATACTAGGAATTTTTAAAATATGTAAAAATTGGTATGATATCTGTTTTACTGGAATGTTATTTGGAATTGTGATAATTAATATCTTAAAAGTTGATCCACTATGGAAGACGGAACGACTTCTCAATTGACTAGTTGGCAGAGGAAATGTTAATGTTGTCTTCCTTCGATGATGGTGTTTTAATGCATATTCGAGCCGCCACCAAGTCTTGAGGAGAGGGCATCAAGCCGCCCCTTTAAGTGGCTTAAAACATCAGCTGCAAGAGCATCAACGCATGTGTATCTTGATTTTCGAAAACTGAAGATGTCTACTAAAAAACCAATAACTTGCTCCTAAAAAATAAGATACAATAAATAATGGTCTTTTAATAGTAGAAAAAATAATATTTAATTATAAAATATAAATGTGTTTATTTTCTAATATAACATAATATAATAAATAGTATAGTTAAATTACATTCAAAATTTTCACATCTTACATTTAAAAAAATTGTAAATTTTATTTATATATCAGGGAAAATGTATAATTTATTTAAAATTAAATAGAAAATTTATTTTGAATATTTTTAATTATTATAAAATTATTTTATTATTTTATACTCATTTTAGTTTTACATACTGAAATGCTAATCAAATACCAATATAAAAATTACAGAAAGCAACTAAAGTGAATGGGTATCAAAAACACGATGGTGAGGAATCTTAGATTCTCTCATTTACTCATACGCCAGTCGTTTGTTTGGCTGTTTCACGGGAAGAAAACTTCGTAATAGTTACAAAATTACACATATCGCACTGATACTTTTTATTTAGGTAAATTAAATATGAAAGTTAATTTATAATACTAACATTTAATTAGTGAAGCATTTTATATTTCAATATGCTAAACTTAAAAACAACCCTCTTATTCATAATTATAGTTGAAATGGATATTGACTACAGAAATAATATATTTTATTAATTGGGAACTAATAAAGGTGAATAAAATTTTTTTACGAAATGCCCTAGGTTATATTTGTAGTAACTCAATTTTAGATAATATCTAAAACTGAAGATGTCTACTAAAAAACCAATAACTTGCTCCTAAAAAATAAGATACAATAAATAATGGTCTTTTAATAGTAGAAAAAATAATATTTAATTATAAAATATAAATGTGTTTATTTTCTAATATAACATAATATAATAAATAGTATAGTTAAATTACATTCAAAATTTTCACATCTTACATTTAAAAAAATTGTAAATTTTATTTATATATCAGGGAAAATGTATAATTTATTTAAAATTAAATAGAAAATTTAGATAATATCTAAAATTGAGTTACTTTAAAAAAAATGCGCAAGATAATATTATTAAAATAAAATTTTTCTCTTATGTATAAATATATAGAATATATATTAAATATAGTATAAAGAGAGAAACTAAATCATGAAATAAAAAAAATATACAATTTCTTAAAAAAAAAAAATTAGTCCATGATGGTGACGACATAAAATCCCACAGTACTTCCCGAAATTTTGATCCTATACCATGTTACTACACAACTTGTTTATATACTTCTACGAATCAAAGACTCAATTACTTAATCATTTACTTTAAAGAAGATGCAGATGTCACGGAGACGTTCATCCGGGCCAAGGAAACCCCACGCGAGGAGAGGAGACAGCTGTTCAGAGATGCCGTAAAAATGAGCCATGAATCCTTCAGGGAATTTTAACATTCTCCTTTTTGCTTTTAATACTGACCAAACTGCGGTACACAATGCCTAAAACAAAAAATATTAAATAAAATTAAAAAAACAAATTTCCTCAACCGCTCCTACCCAAAGCTACTTACATCCAATCAATTTTCCCTTTCATTTTCTATTCCCTTGTATTACTTATGTTTAAAATATTTTTTTATTTAATCTATGTAAATTTTTTTATTCAACTTATGTAACCTGTTTTTTACTCGTTATTATTTCTTGTTTTAGGAACTTATTAGGCTAAACCAGTGTTTCTCAACCTTTTTGGACCAAACGCCCCCTTTGTAAGACCCGCTTCTTAATTCGCCCCCCTATAAATTTTTACAGATAAAAATTGCATGATAATCCCTAATATAAGGTAGGTACACTAGGTGATACTTGAGTTTCAGAACCTGATTACAAAATCATCTGACCTTTTTTTAGAATCATATTGAAAAAAATTGAAAAAAAGAGGAAATGTTTAAAAAGCATGTTCGCAAAATCATCTTACCTTTTTTTTAGAGTTGAAAATAATTTCGCCCTCCAAAAATAACTTATCGCCCCCCAAAATCGTATAGTCAAATAATCGCCCCCTTTAAGATGTCGATCGCCCAGGTTGAGAATCACTGTGCTAAACACAATGTTAAGAATTATAAATAAAGAATATCAAAAAAAAGAAGAAGATATCAAGTAGTTCGTTTTAAACAAAATTAGAAAATATTAATTTCTAATAGTTTTATCATTGTATATTTCTAATTACTTGAAATAATTTTCATTTTTGAAGAATTAGTTCCGAGTAAATGAAAATTTATTAACTTTTCACATTTATTTTGAACTGCCCCAAGCTGAGCCACTAGTTAGTAGCCCTTGTACAATATACAAGTCTAGTAAATATTTTTATTTTATTTTTCTTAAATGGATATGCAATTGAAAGGTTGCATGAATACTAGGTAAAATTCCATCGAAATAAAAAAAATTAGAAAAAAAAATTGAAAAAGAACTTAAAAACCAAGAAAAAAAAACCCGAAAATGTTAAAGTATAATAGAAATACACAATAAATGTATAAAATCAATTATTACAATTTCATATAAAAATTATTTTTAAAGAATAAATAATTTAATTATAACTTTCATTGATTAAATTAAATTAAATCACCTGAACATTATTGATTTGTTTTAATTAACATGTTAATATTCAGTTTAATTATTCAAGGTCCAAAATGAAAATTTAGTTTTGGTTACGAAATATAAGTGAGAAATTGTAGAGAATACAAACGAACAAAGGAAAAAGCTTGATTACAGTAAATGTTATCATATTTTGCATTCTTTATTGGAAGAAATTAGGTTTTTTATGATGTATGAAAATTTTTAGGGGGAATCTGAAATGAGTAGAAAATATTTCGCTTGATGTATTTACAAGGGGGGTAATATAATGGTAATATATAATATAATATTTGAATACAAATGGTAAGGATTAAATTAATACTGTAATAAGTTTTATTCTTTCTAGTTAAGAAAATAAATTCTGAAAGGGTGGGAGTAGGGTTACAATTTCAAGCGAAGATTTTATTGAAACTTCTATATAAATTTTCCTTTTTTCTAATATCAGATATAAATTTTATTTATTTCCAGAAATATATAAAACTACAGAATATAAAAATAAATATTGAATGATTATATTTTGCGATTTTTCTTATATATTTGATAGTTTAAAGATAATAATTTGCTTTGTGTTTGAAAGAAAGTAATCGAACTTACCGTTTCTTTGAAACTATTGGAGAGCCAACGATTCTGAACTACAGCATTAACAGTCGGGGGTGGTGTTTCGAGATCATCGAAGGCATCCAATAAAATGAAATCGATAGCCACATCGAAAAATGTCAAAGAACGTACGCCCTTCAATTGTAGTTCTTGTTCTAAACCAGGCCATGCATTTGGGGTTTGTACCAATGTAACCAAATGCTCATAGGCTATCAGAAAATCCTTTGGGTCCTTAAAATGATATGTATTTGATAATTTGTTTGCTTTGTTTTGTATAATTCAAAGGAATATCTACCTTATCTGCATAGAGCATAAGATCAGTAAGAAGTTGACGACCAGCGTCAGCCAACCAAGAAGCAGTTCCTTCTTCTTTGAAAAGTCGCTGAAATGCAAGACGTACGCAATGGAGTTTGCATACATATTCAGCATCAGAAGTACACCGAGCCAACTCTGTCCGAAGACATCTGAAGAAGAATTAAACAATTAAAACAAAATAATATAAATATAAAAAAAAAATTATAAAATAACGTTTTTCTCATGGACTAAAAAGAATAAAATAATTTTTCTATAAGCCTGACAAAGTTTATGGATTAATTGCTTCATAAATATTGTTCGTACAAACAAGAGATCAATGCTGACATTTTAAATAGAAAATATTTTACTGGTCAATCGTTATTTAGTATACGTTATATATTTTTACCGACCGACGATAGTAAGGGAGGTATTGTTTTCACACCAAATTTCACATGTGGAGATTATTACATATCTCCACGAATCATGCATTTTCTTAACAGAAAAAAGTATTTTTAGCATGATGTCTGTCCGTCCGTCCGACTGTCTGTCCGTAGCTGTAGCTGGAAATTAATTTACTTCAAACCGTCAGTCGGTTCGGACCTGGCCACAGGTCAACTTATTATTTATGCACTAAAAATTAATTGACATAATTATTAGTTTAATTTGCCTTTTAAAATAATAAAAATTAATAAATTTGTAAAAAAAAATATAATACACTTAAAATAAAAAAATTGTGTTTGGCCGAGATTCGAACACTCCCCGTTTGCAGGCCGCGAAAGCAAAAATATTACCGTACTTGTTAGCTTGTTTATCCGCCATGCTTCTTACTTTTTATTTGTCCTATAAGGATAGCTGACTATTGTTCGCGAAAAGTGAAACCCTACCTGCAAATTTAGCGAATTCTAGGGCCCATTCACTGAAACCCCGTTACACATTTTTATTCTCTAACCTAAATTATGACTCATTTAAAAAGCGATTTTATAATTTTTGCCATCTCCTTGTCAATATTTATCGGTCAGATGGCGTGAATGAAAATTCAAATACTAAAGGGAATTAATTGCTAATTACCTTTCAATTAATTAATTATAATTCAATTATATTTCTTCCATACCTTCTAGGGATTCAATGAAATATCTATAAATATTTTCAAAAGTGTATCTCAATTTAAAGTTGATGTTCAATTTGTCATAAGAGCGAACAGACAGACAGACGGACATAAAGTGAAGTTGATAAAAATGTTATAAAAATAAAAAGATTCGACGGTATCTTCACTACCTTCAATTAGTACAAAAAATAATCTCGTTTAAACAAATATCTATCTATAACCCTATTTTTTGCTTATTGTTAGTACAAATATAAAATAAAACTAGCCTTAAAGCATAATCATTAATTTGTTCTTAAAACTCTACACTCCATATAGCTACAGACCTCCCCTGTGCCCCATAATTTTTCTATCAGCTTTACTATAACCAATTAATTAACTTGGAAATTGTTGACTGCTTTAACTAACATTCCTTCAACCGCCCCTATTTTGAGTTACTCCCAGTTATTCATATTCTCTCCTAATTCTGTCATATCTGATTTGATCTGAGTATATTTCTACCGCATTCTTGCCATACCCTCAATGTTGGTTTTCTAATTGCTTTTCTCATTAATGAAGCCAGTTTTATTCTTCTTTCTTCCACTCGTGCTATATTTTATATTGCTTATTTTATTTGGAGATACACTTGATTAATTTAATATCCGCCATTCCAAGAAATATCAACATAATTCATTTCATATGATGTATTATAAAAAAAAATGAATAATTTTAATTCTTATTTAATCATTATTTTTATTCATATTTAATTCAATACAGGTAGGATGTAATTTTTAAAAATTCATTACTTTAGTGTAATTTAATTTGAATAATTATTATAGCGTTGGAACTTTCATAAGTTTTATTTTAAATTGTAAGAGCCTCTTTTGAATTGTTTTTTTAAAAACTTAGCACTTGAGATATAATTTGATGTTAATGGAATGAAAATATTACCGATAAGGAATCCCAGGCCCTGTTTCATGAAGTTCTTTGGCTTTGCAGAATAATTCTAACGATTCAATTTCTGGGGGTAGTTCTTCTTGAAATTCTTCAAATTCTCGTAAATCAGCAACCTTTTTTAAATGAAAAATATATTAATGATAATAAAATATCAATTTTAAATAGTTTAAGTAATTTACCTTTCATTCAACCTATTGAAAATATTTTTTAATTCCATGAATTGAAAATGTAAAATCATAAATTCTGTAGATATATAATGCTTTTCAATAATATAATACCTACGAGGGGTGTTCAAAGTATTCTCGGTATAGGTATGAAGGAAAATGCAGAAACTTCTAACTAAAATTTATTTTTCAATGTAGTCCCCCATAACCTCAATACACTTGTTTGCTCGGAAAACTAACTTTTGAATTCCCTCTAAAAAATATTTTTCCACCCTTGTCCTCAAAATGTTAATTACCACCTTCAGCTTTTCATCGTCAGAAAAACGTTTTCCACGAAGATCTTTTTTTTAGGTTGGGGAACAAGAAGTAATCCCTGGGGGCAAGGTCTGGGCTGTAAGGTGTATGCTTTATTTCTTCAAAGCATTTTTTTCAACATTGTCGCATCAGTCATTCTGGTCTTCTTACACCAACGATAATTAGATTAGTACTAATGATAAATAAATGAAATTTTGAGGTGATGTTCTCAGGGAGTGTAGTTACCAACTGAAATAATTTAAATCCCTTCGTCACTGCTAAATTACCCCGATACCGAGAATACTTTGAACACCCCTCGTATATAGATATACATAAATATACTTTTTTTAATTTATGATTATGATTTTAACAGCTTCACCAACATTTTTTTTAAATTTTTTTACCATATATATATATGTACTAAATTAAAAATATGTTAATCAAATAATTTAAATTAATTTATAATTAGACTTGACATACAAAATTAATGAAGTTAATTATAATTTTCATAAATATTTTAATTAGAAGTAGGTATGTCAAAATAAATATTTACTAATTTGTTCTAATCAATTGAAATTTATTTATATATTCCTATGTTAAGGTATTTTCTTTAATTAAAATATATTATATATTGTTTTTTAATTCCTTCATCAGGATCTTTCTCGATTCTAACGAGTAGTTTGACCCTTTGAAAGTGCCATAATTGGAGTGCTCCACTAGACGACATTCAGTTAACCTTTCATCCCTTTACATTCATTCAATCAAAGGACAAAAACAGCTCAACAATCGTATTTACTTTGTAGACCATGATTGTGTTTCATTATAACTTTTTTTCTAAATAAATATATAAAGACTTTTTTGTAAAAGTAATTAAAAATAACATTAACCACTTGTCCTATATGTGACTAATTAGTTCTATTCTATATATAATTAGAGTACTATTTATTTGTTATAAAAAGAGATATCAATTCAAATGCTATATTATCAAATCTATCAAATTATAAACTTATAAAATGTGTTAAAATAGAAATGAATACCTTTAAAATACCCACTTTAAATAAATTTACATAAAGCAAGAAATGAAATATTAAATTGAAATTTGGTATAAGTTTCAATATGATTACTATAAAATAGGTTACAACATCAAGAGCTTTCACCTGCTTTAATAATCCTTTTAGATTGGAATATTGTAGTAGGTTTGAATCTCTTTCCTCCCCAAGTATTCTTGTACTTGAATGTACGAGGGCAGATCAATAAGTACGTGACTTTTTCAATGAAACACAGGTTTAAAAAAAAATATTTTATTTTTTAACGTAGACTCCTTAGAGCTCTATACACTAGGTTCAACGTTTCTTATCCCTCTCAAAAAATAAAATTTGTCGAGAATATCAAAATAGATTTGTTTGTGAGATTATTTTATCGTTGGAGTTAAATTCTTCAGATTTGGAAACAAGAAAGTCACTCGGGGCTAAATCCGGAGAATAAGGCGGATGAGGGAGAAATTCGTATCCCATTTCATGGATTTTCATGGAATTTCTCAAATCACGAGGCAGTCTGCTATTAATGGATGTCAAACAAAAACTAAAAGTCCCATCTAGTTCAAATTTCGAGAGGAGCCAGCTGATAGACAGGAGTAGTGTTGCCATTTCATTTAAGAGACATGACATTCAAGTCACGGACTTATTGATCTGCCCTTGTAACAACATTTTTTATTTTTTTAATTTTTTTAAACTATTTTAAATAAACTCTTTTAATTATTAATTAATTATTGTTATCTGATTATTCGTTTTCAATTGAATATGTTGTAATGATACGAGGAAATACCTGATTGTTATGTAACCATATATTTATTGATTATAAATTTAGTTATATAATAATCAGCTTGTACTATAATGAAATATATATACATATAGAATAATAATAACAATAATAATATAATTACCTCGTCTTGTGCAGATACAAAACTTTCGGGCGACGAAGTGAGGTCTTGATGTGTGTGAGTTACGGAGCTATCTGCCCGGAAGAGAACCGATCTCTAAAAATTAAATATTATATTTAAAATGCATAAATAAAATGACAAAATACAATTTTAAATAACATAATAATAGTGAAATAATCAAATGAAAAATGAAATTTACAATTTAAATTATAGTATGTACCTTCTAAATTGTAGGCATTTTTTTATTATGGAAATTTTGAAAAAAAAATTTTTTTTTATATTTAATTACTTAATATTTTCATATGCAATTCAATATATACGTATATTCAACCTTAATCCAGAATTTATAGAGTCAACGTTTTAAAGCCAGAATTTTCAAGTTTGCACAACTTTAGACGATCCTTAATCTAAAGGACTTGGATTAATTCAAGATTACTATATTTAGATAAGAATTAAAGTCATTAATTCAATCTAAAATTTTAAAGAACTTCTAGTAAAGTCTATTTTATCAAATATAATTGAAATCCTTTATAGAATAATAATAATAAAGTGTAATTCATAAATATAAAATTATAATTTTTTTCTACAATTATGTTAAAATTCGAATTAAATTCCAATGATTATATATATATCAATTTAAATCATTATAATCATTAATATATATCTAATTATTAGTTTTAGATATCAAAAGAAGTTATTATAATTAATAATATAATTTAAAAATTTAAAACATAATATATTATGTTATTTAATCCAATTCAAATTGCGAGATAGTCGAGTGGAGACACTCCAGCTAATTTTTATTTCATATAATCCATAACTAAAAAAAAAAAAACATACTATGACTTCCCCATTGTAAGAGTATGGCAGGAGTCGGCAACCTTTTCGGGTGGCGGGCCATTTTCAAAATAATTTTTTTTATGCGGGCCGCACATTCAAATTAACTTACATAGTGCTTTTATATCATATACAAGTATAAATATTATTAAAAGATTATAGAAAAAAATACTTTTTAGTGACAAATTTTGCAATTCTAAAAAAAAAAACATAGTATGGGAATTAAATTCAAACATTTTTTTTTAGAAGGAGAAGGGAAAAAAGTTCAGTAAAGCAAATTCAAGTGAAGCAAACAATATATACAAAGAAGAACAGAAAGGATGCATTCGAGGCTATCTCAGATGTAAACATCAACATATGTACCATGACAGAGTTATATTAAAGCAAAAACTCGCAATTTATACTTAGGGTACATATACTCCAGGGCTTTTAATTCTGTGTACCCCATGTATGATTATATAAGTTCTCACCTATGATTATAAATTGTTTGAGCGAAAATGTGGACAAGAGAGATTATTTGTCCAGGCATAACATAGGTTCAGTAAACATAAAAAGAGGTATTTTCCAGGAAGACTCTTTCCGCTGCCTGGTTTAGGTTGGTTCTCAATTCGTTCTCAACCACCCTGAAAAACTGAAATACCCTTCTATACATGGATGATATAAAGATATATTCTGAAAATTATTATTCGATGGCACGCGGGTTAGGACGAACCTAATTCCATTTAAAATAAAAAATCATAAGGCAGGTAAAAAGTTAAATGTTGAGTAAGTATACAAGAAGGAATTATTCAATAATTATTTTTTAGCAAATTTTTCCTAAAATAGCTAAATTTTCACAAAAAGAATTAAGTAAATATATTTAATAATGATATTTATTCATGTTCAGTAAATATCTCGTTTAATCTAGTTTATTATGAATTAAAAAGTATATATCAGGTCATAATATATATATATATATATATATATATATATATGTTGGTTTAGATTTCCGTGAATGTTATTATTATTATTATTATTATTACCAGATTTATCAGGGATATAATCACGTATTTTTGTGAGATTGTTTTCTCGACGTTTCGGCAGCCATTTTGGCGCCATTTTCAAGAGATTATTTAGGTGGGGATATTTTTTGGGATTCTGGGTCTTAGTATGTGTGACCAAGGGTTAATATCGGGATTTTGGGTTGATAGGTTGGGTGGTTTTGTACTCACTGCGTTGCTGTAGAGCTCCGAAGAATCCTGGGCAATCGATTCTACCTGAGCTAGCTACCTGCGCATGCGCAGTGGATTTTTGGGTACCCTTGTGGACGGAGCCTAACTTAATGGCAGGATTTAATTTAATTCTGGATCTGAGGAGGGAATTCCAGCTATTTGTGTGATCAACTTTATTAATGGCAAGTTTTTTAGGAGTTTATGAATAAATAGTTGGTTGATTGAGTTGATTGAGTTTGAGAATTAACGGGAGGTTGGGAGTGTGATTTTAGAGCTAATTTCCAGGACGGAGGGAGGTTCAGGTCGTCGTCCCTTATGTTGAGACAATTGGGACGTTTTCTAACTCAATTGCTTCACGTAGGAGACTGGGATATTTGAGTTGAATGGGAGCTAAGGTTTTGGTTTCGGAGAAATTGATGTTGTGACCGGTCTCGTTGTGGTGCTTGGTTAAAGCCGAGGCCTGATCTAATCTCCTTAGCAACAGAGATTCTATTTTGTATCCTCCTGTTCGTCTGTCCTATGTATGATCTCGGGCAGTCTGAGCAGGGAATCTCATATACACCTAAGCATTCATTGGGAACTATGTCTTTGGATGTTCGGTTTAGGTTGGAGAGTTTCATGTGGGTCTTAAAAATGGGTTTTATTTAATTTCTGGAAAGAATTCGGCCAATTTTGTCCGTGATACCTTTTATGTAAGGGAATATTATTTTCTGTTTTTGATCTAAGGACTCTTTTCCTGTTGGAGAAACTGTTGATGATGGTTTTGGAATGAGAATCGAGGATATGTGTTTTTGTATGAGTTTTGGAGAGTGGCCATTTTGAACTAGAGCAGTAGTCAGTGTCGTGATCTCCTGTTCTCTGTGTTGTTTATCTGTGAGGCGAAGAGATCTAGACACAAGCGTTCGAACCACTGAGTTCAGTTGGGCTTGGTGGTGGTGTGATTTAGCATTGAGGTGTCGGTTGGTGTGTGTAGGTTTTCTATAGATGGTGTGGCTAAAGCCTTGATCAGTATATCCATGAAAGGTAGGCTGTTATTTGCTTCTATCTCCATGGTAAATTGAATTTGAGAGTTGATAGAGTTGAGATGGTTTAGAAAGCTATCGAGAGTGTGACTGCCGTGTGGCCAGATCACGAATGTGTCATCAACATATCTGAGCCAAACAAGAAAACAATCTGATAATATATATATACTCCTATTAATTATATATTAATTATAATCAAGTGATTATAATTTTATTCAAGTTCAAAAATAATTTGTTTTTTTTTGTTAATTTAAAAATCAACTGTCTAATGACTAGTCATGACTAATTACAGAGCACCTTGAGTTTTTTTAATCTGCATCTTCTGCTTGATTAATTACAATCTTTAACATTATTATTTTTTCCACTGAGTCGTGTGTAAAGTTTGAATGATAATTATTGTTTTTTTATATCTTTTTAAATAGGTTCGAATAAATTTCGTTTGTAAAGTAAACGTGTACCATTTTCAATTTAAATGTTTGCTAAGTCAATAGCTCATTTATAAAATGTATTAGCAGGAAGGAAACTAATTCATATTTCCATGGAATGATGACTATATGAATCAAATACATTTGGTGTAAGATAAAGTTTTCGGTGAGTGTCGAATTAGATTGAATTTCCTTCATCCTTGGAAATATCATCATAGGCATCAAATAAAGGGAACTGATATTGAATGAATATTACGCTAGTATTACGTGTTTTACGGCCCTAATTAATAATTGATGTTGGTTTAGTACTTTCCCATTATATTCTGTTCAATCTCGCAAATGTAACGTTAATTTAGAGATAATGAAATTTTTAGATTTTTTTTAATTAATCATATCATTTAATGGAATGAATGATGAACATACAAAATTGCATGCCATATATTATGGCATTTCGACTATCTATAATACTACAGGTTTTAATTTAACTCTATTTTCTGATGAATAATCAATATTCTAGGACTCTAGGACAATTATGATGTAAGAAATATTACAGGTTTATGTATTAATATAAAGAAAATGATTTATAAATATAAATAAAATAATTGAATAATATAAATAAAATCAAAATAAATTTAAACATTTCGTCTTCAGAGTCGTTATAATTTAAAGTCATTTGGGTCAAAAATATGAAAACAAAATAAATATAATAATTAATTACAATAATAAATAATATAAATAATAATAATAATATTCTAGTTCTAAGGGAATAATATTTTTTATTTTGTTACAAACATAGAGATAAACAAATGTAATGCTTTTCTAATATCGCATCCAAGCCTAGGACCCACGCATCTCATGTTGAGTCCATTCCTTTTTTCTGTCCTCTGTATGGTGACTATAAAAATAAACTTTATCAAGACAAGATTTCATCTAATTCTAAATAAAAATAAGTTGACCTGTGGCCAGGTCCGAACCGACCGACGGTTTGAAATAAATTAATTTCCAGCTATAGAAACAATTTCAAATAATTTTAATATATCTATTAAGGTAATAAAAAACAGATAGGCATATAACATAAATATTTTTAATTTTATTTTATTTATAATATATATGTAAGACTAGGCTGTGACGTCATGAATGGCTGAATGACGTCATATAATTTTAAATTGAGAAAAAACTAATATCTCGAGGATAAAACCAATAAAAAGTGCATGATTCGTGGTGATATGTAAAAAATCTCATCATGTGAAATTAGGTGTGAAAATAACCCTTCCCTTCCTATCGTCGATCGCTAATACTACCACTTCCCGTTTCCGGATTTGCACCAAATGTTGATCAATTCATCCCACTGATGCATTAAGTAAATATACCAAATTTCATCAAAATCCGTTGAGCCGTTCAGGCTGTACACATCTATACGGACGGACAGACATCATGCTAAAAATACTTTTTTCTGTTAAGAAAATGCATGATTCGTGGAGATATGTAAAAATCTCCACATGTGAAATTTGGTGTGAAAACAATACCTCCCTTACTATCGTCGGTCGGTAAAAATAGTGAAAATGTTTTATAGCTATTTTTAAATTGTATTAGTTTGTTATATTATACAAACTTAAATAATGTTTTATTTAAATTTATTTTGATTTTATTTATATTATTTAATAATTTTATTTATATTTATGAATCAATTTCTTTATATTAATACATAACTCTGTATTATAAGCTTGATAGGCAGGCGTTCGGACTCCCAGGAATTAGTGAAACTTTTGAGTGTATCGTATTTCAATTGTGTTCAATAAGCCTAGTTTTTATATTAATTTTAATTAACTAATCAATATCGGATTTATTTATTTAATTTAAAGAGATTATATACAAAATGTTCTTACTTATATTTTTATTTTCACCCTTTTTGAATTAAATAAAAGGATTTTGTAAATAATTAATAAAGATTGACCAGATTTAAAGTTATTTATTTTAATATATAAATTAGATCAAATTAATATTACAATATTTAATACATATCTATTTTAATTAAAGTAAGAATCTTTCGAATTAGGTTAGATCGTATATTTAAATACATATACATATTGTTAAATTAGAATATCAGTCTAAGAATTTGACCTATCCACTTACATAATTGATTAAATCATTTATAATTCATAGTTTAATCAACAATGGAAACAATAATCGCCAAGAACAAGAGAGCTTCAGGGGAATGAAATGTTATATCTATAATCTTCTATATATATAAAAAAAAAATTTTGTCTGCACCTTGCTCAGAATTTAAAATTTTTTGCATATGTTCACGTTTCATGACCTATGAAATTTTAGGAAAATAATAAATGACAATTTTAGGAAAATAGCATTTGCCTAGACAAAAGTCATTTGACTAAATCTTTGGCAAATAGCTTTAACTATTACAGTAGCCAATTACAAAATTATTCAAAATTTTTGTTTGTTCTTTATTGTATACTAGCTGCTCAGAGCTCCTTCGTCGCTCTTCACATCTAGACGGGGGCTCCGCCCCCTGTACCCCCAAGTGGTACATAGTATTTGGTTGAAAGTAGTAAAAGGTTTTCATCCATTTTGTTTCAAACAATGTATAACATAAAACATTCATTTCTTATTGTGTGATTATTTAAAATATATTTTAATTTATTTAGTAAATTAATTATATATATTATTATTGAATATGTTATATCTATCTACTCGAAAGTTCTTGGCAGCTACAACCACATTTCTCCAAGTGTCCCCGGTGACCTCATCTTTCTTTGGCCAATAAATGCTGGAAAGAATAATCTGAATCTACTCTCATCTCCCAGGGTCATAGACCATGCGTGGCTCAACGGTACTCGAAAGTTCTTGGCAGCTACAACCACATTTCTCCAAGTGTCCTTATCCTGAGCCTCTGTTCCATCTCTCGTACGTCATTCCCTGATGTACTCATCTTTCTTTGGCCCATAAATGCTGGGGAGAATCCTATTCTCTGAATCCACTCTCATCTCCAAAGATCATAGACCATGTCTAACACTCATATAATACAACAGACAAAATAATTGTTTTATATATTTTAATTTTCATTCCCTTTTATAATAATTTTGATGAGATAAGCCTCTTTACTGCATGATAACAGGCGTTTTCCGATTGCAACTTCGATTTCAATTCTTCTCAAATATTATTATCCTTCGTGATTACATTCAATTTTTCTACATATTCAAATTCTACATTTTGTATGTTAATACTGCTCCTGTTTGTTTCTAAATATATTTATTTATCATTATTAATTTCAAACCTCATCTCTTTTCCTACCTCGATTAATTTTTCCTCGCTATCTGTATAATTGCAATTGCCGAATCTCCTATTATATTTAAGTCGTCTGGGTCACCTAATATTTTACAATTGATTTCCACATCTTACTCTTTCTTTACTACCTTCAAGATAAATTTTAAGATCAAAATTTGAAAAAGTTTATCCGGATCTATTGAGTCATGCGTAGGTTTTACTAAAGTCTACAAATAATTAGTGAACAGAGATATTGAATTCGCGGTTTTTTTAATATCTGTCATAATGAAAATATCTTAATTAATGTTGATCGATTTGGCATGAACCCGCAATGATATCGTCTAATATTTCCTCCGCCTATAGTTTATAAGTATTGTATATGTTATAATAGAGTATAATATTTCTTGATCATTTCATTTCGATATTTTAATTTCATTGTTTGATTTTTATTGAATATTTTTAATTATAATAAAATTAGAGAAAATGCAAAGTTAGAGACTTGAGACAATTTATAAAAATTAATTTATAAAAATTAACGGTATAAAAGTATTGATTAAAACTAAAGATAAATTAACAATATATACATTCATTAATAGTATTAATTTAAATTAATGGATTTATTTGATTTTTTATTATTAATTTCATTTATTAATTTTTTTAGATCATAGTTAATTCCCTCCCTTAAAATAAAAGAAGTATTCAAATATGGAAAGAATAAATACAAAATAATTTAAGTTAAATATGATTTAAATATTTTATTATATTAATTAAAATGAGAACTTTTAGAATAAATTATTTAATTGAAATGATATTTGAATATTAGAATTTAAAATAAAAAGTTAAATATTATAATAATTCTTTGATTGCTAGTTATATACATTGTGTAAAATGAGTCCGCCAGTCAGTGGGCCACGCCTGGCTCTTGAATGAACAACACGGAGAACTATATATAAACTTTAAATCTCTCTCTCTCCCGCTCACACACACTCTCACCTCTCTCCTCATCCCCTCCACCTCTCATTTCTTAGTTATTTCAATTTCCACAAATTGTCTAATTTTTAAAATATTCACTAATTTACTTTCTATTTTTATTCTTTAATCCTTAAATAATATATTTTCTATTTTATGTTAAAATGTAAATAACTTACATTTTAACATATTAAACTATGACAGCAAAAAAGTAAACGAATTACATACATACATACAAACAGTCTCCTTTATATATATAGATTTATCTAACTTCAGCTCTTCATAACTTCAGTTGTTAATTTGTAAATAATTTTTTTAGCATACGGTTCACTATGAATGACAAGGATGAATTTTATTCTCATTGAAATGAAAAATATAAAGCCACAACTTTAAAAATAAATCTGGAGTGTCTCCATTCAACTATCTCGCAAATTTGAATTGAATTAATTAACATATATTATATTTAAATTAATATTAATTAATTATATAAATTATAAATTAAAATTAATAAATAATATTTATTAAACCAGAGCGTGTTTGGGTCTTTGTTAATGGCACCACGTCATGAGCTGGCGCGTGATTTGCAGTCGTGTTATAAAATTAATTCCGGTACTTTCAGCGATTCAATCAAGCTAAAATATATACGAGGTGAGTTCAAAAAGTAAGGTGACTTTGTATTTTTAAGAAAAAATATTTATTTATTTATCAATATTTATGTTGTCCCCTTCAAAGTCTTCCTCAGATACAATACACTTATGTCAACGGTTTTTCCAATACTCAAAGCACTTCTCATAAGCACTTTTCGGTATAGCCTTGAGCTCTTCCAGCGATGCAGTCTTTATCTCCTCAATCGTTGCAAATCTCCGTCCTTGCATAGGTCTCTTTAGATTTTATGTTTTGTTTTAGTTAGTTTCTTAGTTATGACCCTTTTGAGTAAATCTGGGTCGTCGTTGACGTCATTCAACCACTCTTGAGCGATGCTCATGCGACGGTTCTTTTGGTCAAAATTTAGCAATTTTGGAACAAACTTCGCTGACACACGTCTCATGCCCAAAACGTTAGAAAAAATTTCATGGCACGAGCCAAGCGCTTATACCGACATCCTCAGCAACATACATACACATACATACATACACACACACAGAGAGAGAGAGACATTTTTCTCAACCTTAGTGAAAATGATTCAGGAACCTTCAAAACGTATAAAAACATCAAAATATCGACATCGAATATTTTCGTGATCGCAATACTATCTATGGCGATATAGTAAAAAACATGGGATTCTGACAAAATAAAAGAAATTATAACACTTTTAAAACAGTGTCAAACAAAAATGACAGAAGTGATGTCTTCAGTTGATATATACTATTCATCTAAATATGGTCTTCTAGAAATTGCAGGTAAAACAAAAATGTCTGACATTTTCTGAGCTATTTTCCTAGTCAAATTGAAATGAAATAATAGTTGAAGCTATTTGGCCAGACAAATGGCTTTTGTCTAGGCAAATGCTATTTTCCTAAAATTGCCTTTGCTTTAAAATTAGTTTTGTATAAACAATATAATTTGTTTTTTTATTAGCCATTAAGAGTTTGAAATGTTTGGTGGTTAGATATTTATATAACTTTGAAAAAAGCATATTGGATATTGGAGAGCATCCCTGTGACTAAGGCCTTCAAAAGTGTTAAGCACAGCCCTCTTGGTACGTATATAAATATATGTGGGGTTTTTATATTCCGGAGTTGGCTGCCGGCGTCTCGAGGGCGACAGGCCGCAGGTACAAGGACATAGACGCCATGATTACGAGACGAACCACGATAGAGTCAACATCTACGGCCGTTCCACGAACTAATTTATATTGTTTTACGTTTATATTGTGCTGTATATTTCATTGTGTTTTTTTTCAATAAATCCTTTTCTATTAATTAAACGTTAAAAGTCTTTCATTTGTATAGAGGTAACTAATCAAATCTTACAAATATATATAGTAAAAAAGAAATATTGAATTTCAATGATGTTTTTCTTTTCTTTTTTTCCCTTTTTTTATGTGCTCCACAATTTTGCTATCATAAAAAACTTTTGGGACATACGACCCACTCACCAATAATATTGGGACAATATGTCCCAATTATTATTTTATAATAATCAATAAATATTATGATCATTTAATAATATGATGGTTTTTCCGCCAAACTAAATTCGAAATAAATATTTTGTGCTAAAAATATTACATGAATTATTAGAAAAAAAAAAATCGTATTGAAAGGGTTAAAAAAGATTTGGATATCAAAAGATTTTTTCATTAAAACTTTATAATCAAAGGGTCGTAACAATCCTAACTTGTGGATTTAGTGGAGTGAATAATTTAAAGGGCGTTGTCATTGAAGCAAAACACTGAGGAAAGCTGTGACAGCTGGTGACACTGAGATTTTACTAGTAAATGTATAATGCAAAAAAAAAAAAATAAAAATAAAAAAAAATATTCAATTGATTTTGTGAGATAATAAGAATAAAAAGAAGAAGAATAAGAAGAAAAAAAAAACAGATAATTTAGTTTCTAATTTGTTAATTTTTACCGACCGACGATAGTAAGGGAGGTATTGTTTTCACACCAAATTTCACATGTGGAGATTTTTACATATCTCCACGAATTATGCATTTTCTAAACAGAAAAAAGTATTTTTAGCATGATGTCTGTCCGTCCGTCCGTCCGTATAGATGTGTACAGCCTGAACGGCTCAACCGATTTTGATGAAATTTGGTATATTTACTTAATGCATCAGTGGGATGAATTGATCAACTTTTGGTGCAATTCCGGAAACCGGAAGTGGTAGTATTAGCGATCGACGATAGGAAGGAAAGGGTTATTTTCACACCAAAGGAGATTTTTTTATATATCACCACGAATCATGCACTTTGTATTGGTTTTATCCTCGAGAAAAATCATATTTATTAGTTTTTTCTTGATTTAAAATTATATGACGTCATCCAGCCATTCATGACGTCACAGCCTGGTCTTGCATATATATTATAAATAAAATAAAATTAAAAATGTTTATATTTATTATTTATGTATGCCTATCTGTTTTTTATTACATTAATAGATATATGAAAATTATTTGAAATTGTTTCTGAAGCTGGAAATTAATTTATTTCAAACCGTCGGTCGGTTCGGAGCTGGCCACAGGTCAACTTATTTAAATTAATAATATAAAATTAAAATAATATATTTTATGAATAAAATAAAATTATTCTTCAATTGTTTTTCTATTATTAGACTAATATTTGAGAAGGATATTATAATAATAATTAATAGAATTTATGTTTTTCTTTATTATAAATAAAAAAGTTTATTGTAAGATTAATTGAGATAAAAGGATCTAAATTAACATAATATGAGCAGGGCGGGTATTTATACCCGTTGCGAGGATTGCCACTTATAAGCAGGTACTAATACCTGCCCGCTTTTAAACGGCAATGTGCGGAACGGGTACCGCCGCTTATAAATGGCATTCCTCGCAACGGGTACAAATACTCGCCCCGTTCATAATGTGTTAAAAGGACAGAGTTGAGTAAATAGTACCAAAAGAAAAGAGAGAATCAAAATGACCTCACAAAAATTTAAATTAATTGCTAAACATTGAAACTTCAGGTTGTGTGGACAACATTTTCTATAAAACAACTTTATAAAACTATTTTTTACAAAATAATTTGAATGTTGAAATTTACATTATAGTATAGTATATTATTATATAAAGTAATTATTAAAATATGAAATGACATAATTCATAGAGAAATGTTATCCCCAATTTTGTTTAAACTAGCATTATAATGTGTGTAAAGACAATTTGTGGAGAAATAGGACTAAAGTCAATTAATCTAAAAATTAAAATATTAGATATCATGGACCATTTAAATATATTAAAAAATTGGAAAGATCCTGATAAATAAAAATTGAGAAACTCAGTAAAATTAGAATACAAAGAAAATAATAATAATAAAAAAAATAAATTCCTAGGATTCGACACAAATAACTTGAAATGTGCAAACTGGAACTGACGATGCCAAACATCCGATGTTTGCCGAACCTGAATTATTTTCAGTTTGATTAATAAAATGAATTAATCGATATTAATAGTTACTAGAGATTATCTTGACAATAACATATCCGATGATAATCTAATCATAAATAATAATAGGATGTCTTAATTTTTTTTATTTTTTAACTTTCAGACTCGCCAAAAATCCTGATTAGTGCAAATGTTGGCACTGCCAGTACAGTGATGTCTAAGTGATTTGTGTCGACATCCAGAAGGAATAGTTTAATATTATCTTATTTCGGTACACATATATAACTAGAGTTGAAATGGATATTCGACAACTATCCGGTATCCAAGCTATTCTAGCAATTCTATTATGATATCGTATATTAAAAAACTACGACAATTTTCTAAAATTGACTTTAAAACATACGTTTTTGAGATGTAAACAATAAGAAAAAGGTTTATAAAAGAGCAACTTTCATTTATAGTTTTAAAAGTTGGGTTCCAACTGAGTTGCCATTACCGGCGTATGCTTTTAGAGTTAGAGTACTGCCTTATCAGGGAAACATGGACAGGAAGCAAATGATATCGCATCATGCTTAGTGATTAGCCACCTTTATTCATTAACTCGTAATACCATCGCAATCCCCGAACCTCTCGAATATTAATTACGTGAGTGGAATGACATTGGAAGGCGACAACTCCGTACCAAACTGCGAGATCTGGGGAAACCTTTGCAACACCTCTGAACTGATTTGCCTCAGGAGAAAAGGCTGATTGGCAACAGTAGGAACGAAGAAAGGACATTTATTGGGGTCATAGGGGGTGCTTGCTACATTTTGTATTTAGTGTGTTAAGAAAAAGACTGGAATAGAGACAATAGCCTTAAAAGGATAAAGAGTGATAGTTATGTAACAATAAATAAAATCGAAAGCATAAAATTAAATATTACTTAAACTTAATTGCTACTATTTTTAGTCAATTGGTTGTTTCATTTTAATGATTATCCTAATATAGGTTTAGAAATTATTAATTATCAGATTTTAATTTGATGGATGTTGAAGGAAGGATGAATATTAAAACTTTATTGTAATATCGATTTTAGAATTTAAAGAACAAAAGCGCAAACGATTGGAATGGAGGTTTCAATAGGAAGAAGGATTAAGTAAAGAAACTTTTCTTTTTTTGTTTACAAATTATGGAGGTTATTATATTTTTTAATGTCTATTTGGGGCTTTTAGTTAGTTAGATAATTGAAGAGCTCACTTAACTTTTAAGAATTATATTTGGGAGATGGATAAAGGAAAACACACCCTTTAAGGAAGGAATTTGAAACATAGAAACAAATCAAACCAAAACATATGTCATTCTGAAATCCTCTCGGTGTCGTTTTTGTATAGGAACATATATATAATTTGTAAATGGGATAAATAAATTGACGAATGTAATGTGTGATGTATTTCTAATTTGTCTGAGTGGTTATGTTATTTTTAAATATGGAATATATATAATGTATTATATATATATATATATATATAGATATGTAAAGGTATATATGAAATGTATTTGACAAGGGGATTAAAAGTTTATATATATCAAACTTAAATATTCATCTATGAAAAAAATATTTATAGGAATAGGGTAAGATTTTGTGTAGATATTATAATTTCACCCATATAGATTTAATTAAATATCTGTTAATATCTTTTAAAATAAATAATACATTTAATTTCTATTTTTAAATTAATTTTGATATTTATGTTTATTTAATCTTACACTAATATTCATAAATTCTTACTTTTATTTTTGTATATATGTGTAATTTATAGATAATTAATTATAAGTATAGTGAAAATGTACGTTTAATAAAGGGTGTTTCTTTTAGAGGTATAGAACTGTAAATTGCAATAAAACAACGATGGATTATTCGATTGACATGAATTTTATTTATACGAAAGATAATCTTGTGGCATTACATTTTATATATGATTTCTGGCATAGGACCGCCACCGCTGGCTTGGACGTAGTCCAATCTCGACGTCCAATTTTCGATAACTTTTTCCAACATTTGTTGCCGTTTATCGGCAATAACACTTCGAATGTTGTCTTCCAAATGGTCAAGCGTTTGTGGCTTATCCGCATAGACCAATGACTTTACATAGCCCCACAGAAAGTAGTCTAGCGGTGTTAAATCACAAGATCTTGGAGGCCAATTCACATGTCCAAAACGTGAAATTAGGTGGTCACCAAACGTGTCTTTCAATAAATCGTTTGTGGCACCGTCTTGTTGGAACTCATGGACATCATTGTTGTTCAATTCAGGAATGAAAAAGTTAGTAATCATGGCTCTATGCCGATCACCATTGACTGTAACGTTCTGGCCATCTTCCTCAATGCTACGCTCTACAGTAGCAATAGCTTCTTCTGTACGCACCGTACGACGTCTCTGGGGATGCGAGTTATCAATAAGAGTAAACGTGGTGTGTAACGTTCCATGGTTAATCGAATTAACTGCTCTGATGGACGATTTTGTCGACGATAAAATGGACGTAGTGCACGATACGTATTCCGCACAGAACCATTATTCTCGAAATAAAATTGCACTATATGCAAGCGTTGTTCAGGCATGAGTCTATTCATGATGAATTGCCAAACCAAACTGTGAATAAATCACTTGACAGCTGTTAAATCGGTCACAACAGAACAGTAATGCCAACTTAAAGTTCTATACCTCGAAAAATAAGCGGGAGTGTCCTCCCCTAGACTTTCCCGCATATAAATAGGTATAAAGAGTTGCGAATGAATATTTAGAATGTAATAAAGTGCTACTTCCGGTTAACTGATATTTTAAATGTAAAAAAAACAGATATGGATATAATATAAATATTTTTAATTTTATTTTATTTATAATATATAAGGGCTGGCTGTGACGTCATGAAGTGCTGGGTGACGTCATACAATTTTAAATTAAGAAAAAACTAATGAAGATGATTTTTCTCGAGGATAAAATCAATACAAAGTGCATAACACGTGGAGATATGCCTTCACGTGAAATTTGATATGAAAATAACCCTTCACTTCCTCTCTTCGATCGGCAATACTAGCACTTCCGGTTTCCGGATTTGCACCAAAAGTTGATCCATTCATCATACTGATGCATTAAGTAAATATCCAAATTTCATCAAAATCCGTTGAGCCGTTCAAGCTGTACACATCTCTACGGACACACATCGGACGGACGGACAGACATCATGCTAAAAATACTTTTTTCTGTTAAGAAAATGCATGATTCGTGGAGATATGTACCTAAAAATATCCATAGGTGAAATTTGGTGTGAAAACAATACCTCCCTTACTATCGTCGGTCGGTAAAAAGGAAACGCTACTTGTATAGGTAAAATGTCACTTCCGGTAGTCAGATCATGATGAAATTTGGTATCTGATTTTTTTTCATATTTTTAAATCTATATACAAAATATGAAGCAAATATCTCGAAGCAAACTGGTACTTTACTTGAAAGGTAAACGCAACCATTGTAGGTAAAGTACCACTTCCGGTTAACCGATTTTGACGAAATTTTGATAGAAATCTACAAACTGTGAATAATATCGGTGTACCAAATTTCGAAGTCCTAGCTTGATTAGTTTTTGAGTAAATTTGCTTACAGACATTACATACATACATACATACATACATACATACATACATACATACATACATACATACATACATACATACATACATACATACATACATACATACATACATACATACATACACACACACAGACATAATTCCAAAAATGGTATTTTCCGACTCAGGGAGGTCTAAAACGTCAAGATCTATCAAAATCTCGAAGTCGAAATTTTTGACGATTCCAATACTTCCCTTATACGAAGTATGCGGGAAAGTAAAAACACCCTTTATAACCGTTAAGTACCATAAATTAAAGATAATGACCGGAAAATTAGATTAGTTTTGTTAAAAATTAGGTAAATTGAAATTTTTTATTAAAATTTAATAACAAGAAATATCGGTTATCCTTATGAAGAATTATTCTAATTTAATCTTAAATATTAATCATTTGTTATGATATTAAATATCGAGTCTGTTGTAATCTATATCAATGACATCAATAAATTCCTTCTACAACTTTTCCTATTTTTCAATCTTTATTTTGTGTGTCTGTGTGAGATGAAATTTTTGGTTTGGTTACAAGATTAATCAATAAATTTCTGTTAAGAATTTTAGTTTTAATGGAAATGCTAATTTTTTATTATTATTAATTTTAGGCACAATAAATTTATTTAATGCCACTTTTCATAAAACTAATTTTAATGGTTTGGTAGAATTATTCAATGTTTTCTAATGTATTTAATTAAAATTTGATTTCATTTATTAACAATGATATTAATCTAAATAGAATCCATTATTATAATTATACTTTATCAATAATTTATTTAAGTAATTATTTAAAAGTTGTAATGAAAATAATATAATATTCAATATTTACTCTCAAATATAAAATTTAATTATGATAACATACTTTTATTATAGAATTGAACAAATCTTTGTTGAATGCTTTTTATTATTATCTTCTCTTGATGAACGAATTGCAAATTAAGCCTTTGTGAAATCTATAATAAAAATAAATAGCAAACGAACCTGTTGCAAATCTTGAAATCGATACACTCTTAATTAATTTCCTGTTTTAGGATTAATTAAGAACAAAAAAAAATGTCATTCATTATTTTTTTTTTAATGTTGATTAAATTCAAGTTGAAGTAGATTTTATAATAAAATATTGTTTTTTGTTTGAAAATGGTTTAAATATTTATCGGGGATGGATGTGGAAGCAGTAATCGAGGTAATTAAGAGAAAAATAAAGAGAACGAGTAATTGAATCGGAATGATGTGATAAATATCGTAATATATTCTAGTAAGAAAGAGAAAAAAGTAACTTTCTCATAGATTATTCATATCAAACCATTCGATCTTACGTTCAATAAATAGATTATTATTCATCAACACCGAAGGATTCTTAAATAAGAAATTCTGAGGATTTATATATGACTTTACTTGTTTGGAGTTATCAACAAAAACCCAACAGCTTTAAGAGGAATATTCATAAATAAAAGTAATAATAAACTAAAATTAAAAATTTATGAACGTTCTTGGGAATATTTATTTATTTTTATAGAAAACTAGCTGCTGAAAGCGCCTTCGGCGCTCTTCACACCTAGACGGGGGCTCCGTCCCCTGTATCCCCGAGTGATACATAGTATTTGGTTGAAAGTAGCATTTGGCGATGAAAGGAAAGTGGCACGCATCGATTGAAGCCATTGAGAAGGCGACGACCGACGTCCTAAAGACCATTCTAATAAAGGACATGGAGAAGTAGTATGACAACTTGTTGCAGCGTGCAAATTTGTGTATCGATGCAGAAGGGAAATACATTGATTAATAAAAATAATTTGTTCCAAAATGTACATTGGTTTTTTGTTTTTTTAAAAAGTTCGGTTTCTTTTGAAATGGAGGGTGTAAATCAGTCGAGGAGTAAACAAATTGAGGAGAGGTATGTTTCCTTTTCAAAAGAATTAAGTAAGTGAATAGTGGGGAAGCGTGAGTGGTGGGGGAAACATATAAACAGGAATATTTTAAACATAATAAATAAAAAATAACATTTTAATAAATAATAATATAATATAATCATCTGGATTTAAAACAAATTTAAATAAGTTGACCTGTGACCAGGCTCAGAACCGAGAGTCGGTTTTAAATAAATTAATTTCCAGCTACAGAAACAATTTCAAATAATTGTAATATATCTATTAATACAATAAAAAACAGCTATGGATATAACATAATAATTTTTAATTTTATTTTATTTATAATATATAATAAAGAGCTGGCTGTGACGTAATGAAGGGCTGGGTGACGTCATATAATTTTAAATTAAGAAAAACTAATGAAGATGATTTTCCAGAGGATAAAACCAATAAGTACATGATTTGTGGAGATATGTAAAAAAATCTCCTCATGTGAAATTTGGTGGGAAATTAACCCTTCCCTTACTCTCTTCGATTTGCAATACTAGCACTTCCGGTTTCTGGATATATACCAAAAGTTGATCAATTGATCATACTGATGCATTAATTTCATCTAAATCCGTTGAGCCGTTCAGGCTGTACACATCTATACGGACGAACAGACATCATGCTAAAAATACTTTTTTCTGTTAAGAAAATGCATGATTCGTGGAGATATGTAAAAATCTCCACATGTGAAATTTGGAGTGAAAACAACACCTCCCTTACTATCGTCGGTCGGGAAAAATAAGAATAAATTTAAATTATTAATTAAAATGAGATAATTACAGAGATATTAACTTTATAAAACAGTGAATGCCAACTTAACAATTCATTGTTGTTGTAGTGTTATAATGAATCAGGGAGTAAGAAATTGCATTCGGATACAGCAAGAGATTTGAAAAGAGCGAAGATTATTGAAATTAAAAATAATATTCGAGGACTATTTATAATTATATATATAAGAAATATATTTATATTTATTTTTTTATATTCATTATGAAAATAAACAACGCAGACAGTAATTATTTCTGATTTTTGAAAGAGTTATAATAATATTATATCTAGTAAATATTTAAAATTTAAAAATATTTAGGAAAAAATTACTAACATCTTAAAGTTTATTTTAATTTAAAAAATAATATTTATAGAAATAAATATATTTAAAGAAAATTAAATCTTATATACCAGGGGTGGCCAACACGTCGACCGCAAAGGTTTTAAAAGTAACCCGCGAAGTCAAAGTTGGACAATTTGTTATAACTTAAATAAATGTTTGAAATTCTTAATTCTATAATTTAATCTTACAATAATAAATTATTTGTGAAACATACACATACTGTTTATATTTATCCTGATAAGATAAACAATGTAGTAATACTGAACGCGCTCTGTCGCGCTAGTTGGTAGCTGTGTGATATAATGACTTCTTTAATTATCTTCTAAAATTTTAAAATTATTTGCCCATATCCATAGTCGACCGCAGACTATATTTTATTCAAAAAGTAACCCCTAAAAGCTAAAAGTTTGACCACACCTGAAATATACAATCATTTATATTCTGAAATAATTTTATACAAATGAATATATAGCTTTAGCGTTTCTGAAAGTGTTCAACCAGAATTTCGTTTATAGAGTCTAAATTTTCACTCCGTAATAACAGTTTTTGACCATGAATTGAAAACATGCATACTTTCCATTTCATGTTTAAACTAGAAACATCATCCTCAAATTAATTAGAAATGTATTTAATCACTTCCAATTTGAGATCTCGATGTAATAGTCTAACTGGTGCCTTAGTTATTATACTCAAGATATTGTTTTGGGTCCACTGTAATTTAATTATATTGGATGTTCTTTAAAATAGATGGAAATCTTTTTTTTGACAAAAGTAAATATGGTTTTTTACATTATTGTATGTTAACTTAACTCAATTCGATTCGTCCATTTTAATATATTAATATTATATAGGAGTTAGAAATTTTCTTATATTAAGAAAGAAGAAGAAATGGTGAAGATATCTAATAGTTATATCAGGTCGAATAATGCACGTGAAAGTAACATTGCAAATTAAATATTTCATAATTGAAAGTGAGAAATTTATATATACTATACCTGTATATATAATTAATCCCCTAACTAAGCTTATTTTCTTATTTAAAGAATTGATAAGTGATATCCTTCTTCCTCTAAATAAGGTTGAATTTTACTAAAGATCAGAGGGGGACTAGTAAGGGAACTGATGGAAAAAAGTTAAAAGGTAAAGGACATGATTTTTCCATGGGAGAGGGAAGGCAGAAAAAATCATGAGCTCACGTGAGGGCAGGAACGCCAATCCCTGAAATATAATTCTTTTATACTGGGATTATAGAAAAGAATCTACCCGGGATATTATTTTTAAATTTATTAAAAAATAATTTTAGATCATAATCATCCTATATGTTATTACATCTTTTATATACCATATATTTATATTTTTCTTATCCCGATAATTTATATACTTATTATCCAAGGGCTTCCCTTTCTCAAAACACCGTTTAGTCCTAGACTACTCTACTCTACCCAAATTTCGCCTCTACCTCCCCCTCCTCTCATATCCATTCCAAAATGAAGTATTTATTTTAATTGAAGTTATAAATTTAAATGAAAAATAACAGCCCTTCCATTTACAATTTTTTTATTAAATGATTGACTAGATATTATAATAAGAAAGGTAATATTTTCAAAATTAGTGATAGAATCGATTTGAAATCTAAAAAGGGATGATTTGAAAAAATAAGATAAAATAAATAAATAAATATTAATGTATATGTAAATATATATTTTAATTTTCTTTTGTATTTTTATTATTTAAGGAATTAATTATAATTAACATAATACTAATAAAATTAATTATTATTCATAATAATTAATTTAAATAATATTATATTAACATTTATAATTATAATAATATAATATTATTAAAAATTTAAAGAATAAAATTATAAAAAATATACAAAATGAAAGATTTGAACTCAGACAAAAGAATTACTAGTCAAAGACCAATCCGGTGCGACTGTTATATCAACTAGTAAAAACATAGGAAAGAAATTCACTTGAAGGCTACGAAAATTCAGCCCATAAGCAATACATGGCAAAGACTTTATTCATTAAATATTGATTAAACAAAGAAAAATGATCATGGAAATAGTTATAATACAAGAAATACAAGAATCAAAAATAATCTTGTATTGAGAGAAGAGATATGCAAAGAATAATCATTTAATATAATTAATCAAAAGATTCGACGTCATTCAACATGGCAGCCGAAATCACATTGCATCTGTCAAAATTCAATAATTAATATTTAATTAAGGAAGCATCATAAAATTATATAATGCTAGTGAAAATGAATCTACATTGAATAACGAGTATTTTGATATGCGTTTTATATATTGTTATCAGAAAATGTTTATTTCAAGTGTAAACATGATACCAAATAAAAATTAATTATAATTTTCATTTATATTTCACTAAAAATCCATTTTATTGAAAATCTGGCCAAAATTCTGTTGTATCTTTTTAATTTTATTCATTTTTTATGAAATTTTGTTATTAATTTGTATAAACTGAATCCAATTGAATAGAAGTGTTTCTGCTAATTCTCCAAAGAGTTCAATAAATAGGAGTTCCAAATTTTCTAATAGTAAGAAGCGTTGAGAGGTGGGTCCTCTCAGAGGCAGTTATAACATATGTCTCACTCGTAAATTACCGGGTTTTGCTAGTCGAAAGTTTGACGTAATCTGGATATATTTGAATGAACCCCCCGAAGGGGGGTTCATTCAAATATATATAGGAGACTCTTTAGAGTCTCCTATAAGAGACAAGATTTCAATTTTTTTTCTTTTTAATGAAGCTATGCTAGGTATTCTCCTTCATCCAAATAAATTTGATTTTTTGAATGATCAGGGGAGGGGGAGGGGGAGAGTAAGAGTAAGGGATTGGATGGAAAGGCGTCGATGGGTAAAGGACATGATTCCTCCAGGTAAAAGAGGGATTTAGAAGAAATCATGAGCTCACGTGAGGGCAGGGACGCTAATCCCTGAAATAGAATTCTTTTCTACTGAGTTTATAGAAAAGAATCTACTCGCTACCCGGGATATTATTTTTAAATTTATTAAAAAATAATTTTAGATCATAAACATCCTATATGTTATTACATCTTTTATATACCATATATTTATATTTTTCTTATCCCGATAATTTATATACTATTATCCAAGGGCTTCCCTTTCTCAAAACATCGTTTAGTCCTAGACTACTCTACTCTACCCAAATTTCGCCTCTACCTCCCCCTTCTCTCATATTCATTCCAAAATGAAGTATTTATTTTAATTGAAGTTATAAATTTAAATGAAAAATAACAGCCCTTCCATTTACAATTTTTTTTTATTAATATTATTATAATAATTAAAACTAACATATCTGTTATATATCTAAATCGGCGATATAATGACTTCTTTAATTATCTTCCAAAATTTTAAAATTATTTGCCCATATCCATAGTCGACCGCAGACTATATTTTATTCAAAAAGTAGCCCCTAAAAGCTAAAAGTTTGGCCACACCTGTTATATACATATAATTTTTTTAATGTTTAAATAATTTTCAATTAAATTTTTTAATAAACTTGAATTTATGAGATCTTTATTCGAATATATAGAATATTTAAGCTTAATTGTATTCCAAATTCTTAATGAAAAATTAATAAAAATTTTAAATATATATAAATAATACCAGTAAAGAGTTATACAAATGCATTTTATAAAATTTAATTTTGATTGAAAATTTTTTTTAAATTCACTAATAAAAAAAAATCTTCGTTTTAATTAATAAAAAAAAAATAAATAATAAATAAACTTTTAATTAATTTTCTATTAGGAAATGATTGAGGGATGATTTCGGTGGACAGGCCTCTCAACGTGTTCTATTGCGCAGTGAATGGTAGGCAACTGAAAGCGTTCGTGTCGCCCGGCCGACAAGCAGGCAGGAGGTGTGGCCAGGCGGCGGAGGGGAATGGAGAAGGGAGGTGTGCGCTTAACGATTTACAAAATAAAAACACAAATATTATTTTTTTTAAATTATTGGTATTTTTGTATAGATCTTAAATCGAATTTTTAGAATATTTAAGCTTAATTCTATTCCGAGATTTTAATGAAAAAATTGAACTAATAAAGAAACAAACACAATTATAGAATGAATAAATATAATAATGTAAATTATATAATAAAATGCATTTAAAATCTCTCTGATTACTGCATTTGAGCAAAAATTTCAATGTAGCTAAAGGTAGCTGGAAATTAATTTATTTCAATCGGCTCTGTGTCTGGCCAAAGCTCAACTTATTATTTTTATTTTTAGTTTATTATTTTTTTATTTTTAATTTATTATTTTTTGTTTAATTATTCAAATATTAATTACTACTATATTTTAAGTGAAATATTTTCACTATTCCAGTACGAGAACACATTTCTGGCGGTGAAGTAGTTTTTTTTCTGTAGCGGTTTAAAATAAACGTCTTTTTGTTCCTACGCCGAAAACGATGTATGACGAAAAACACGAACAACTTATCAACCCCGACCGAGTGCTATAAATTATTAAAAGAGGATTAAGGTGAGAGTTCTTTATCACGTGCGCGTGTTTTTGAGTGGCACAAAAGATTTTCTGAGGGTCGAGAGAGCACCGAAAAAGACCAGCGTCCGGGCCGCCCTATTTCCATTTCAATTCCAGTGCTGGAACACCCTCCTTACTCCCCTGATCTAGCACCCTGCGACTTCTACCTGTTTCCGAAAATCAAGTCCGGACTAATGGGAAGTCGATTCGAGTCGATGGAAGAGGTGGAAAGAAAAACGACGGAGCTTCTGAAAGGCCTAACAAAAAACGACTTCGAACACTGCTTTGAGCAGTGTAAAATAAGTTGACCTGTGGCCAGGTCCGAACCGACCGACGGTTTGAAATAAATTAATTTCCAGCTACAGAAACAATTTCAAATAATTTTCATATATCTATTAATGTAATAAAAAACAGATATGGATACATAAATAATAAATATAAACATTTTTAATTTTATTTTATTTATAATATATATGCAAGACCAGGCTGTGACGTCATGCATGGCTGGATGACGTCATATAATTTTAAATCAAGAAAAAACTAATAAATATGATTTTTTTCGAGGATAAAACCAATACAAAATGCATGATTCGTGGTGATATATAAAAAAATCTCCTTTGGTGTGAAAATAACCCTTTCCTTCCTATCGTCGATCGCTAATACTACCAGTTCCGGTTTCCGGAATTGCACCAAAAGTTGATCAATTCATCCCACTGATGCATTAAGTAAATATACCAAATTTCATCAAAATCGGTTGAGCCGTTCAGGCTGTACACATCTATACGGACGGACAGACGGACGGACAGACGGACGGACGGACAGACGGACAGACATCATGCTAAAAATACTTTTTTCTGTTTAGAAAATGCATGATTCGTGGAGATATGTAAAAATCTCCACATGTGAAATTTGGTGTGAAAACAATACCTCCCTTACTATCGTCAGTCGGTAAAAAGGATGAAGCGGTGTGTGGCGAGTGGAGGGGAGTATATTGAGGGGGAAAGTTCGATTGTACCATAATTTTTTTAATTAAATCATTCTTTGTAAGCAGTCTCGTTATTTAATAGCCACACCTCGTATATAATAAAATGAATTTAAAAAAAACGTATAGATATATGTTGATATCGTTTAAAGCCTTAAAAAATACAGACGTTTCAATATTTATTTTTATTTATTGTTTGGTTGAACAGTAGATCGAGATTTATATTTCTCACCCACTCTTTTCATACCATACCTACACACACAATAGTTGTAAGCTTATATAAATAAATATTTACAAGTTTTTATTTATTTAGATTAAATTTCAATATTTTTTTTTTCTTCTCAATTTTTTCATCTACATGATCTACATGATTAAATTATTCTTTGTCCTTAATAAAAAAACAAAAAAAAACATAAGTATATATTATTTACAAATGGAACAATATTTAGATAAATATTTACGGGATTTGTTTTATGTAACAAAAATTTTTTATACAGTTTTATAAAGTACAATACAAACAATCAAGTTAATGCTAAAATGACAAATGAACACTGATGAGGGAAAGAGAAATATAAATCAATATTGATTTGAAGATTCGTCAAATTATAAGGGGGAATGAAGAAGCTGAAAATGCTAAAAGGAGAGTTAGGAAGCAGTGGTTGGGGATAATTAAAAGATTTTACAGCATTTCAAGGAACGCAATATGCCAATTTAGTGAAAGAGAGAGAAATGGAGAAAAAAATAAAAGATAAAAATATATTTGATAATATATATAATAATGAATTTTTTAATTTTTTTCTCTTATTTAGGTATATATACAAATAAAGTTATTTCTAATAGCTATATGAATAAATGAATATAGATAAACCTTACATTCAAGCTCATTCATACCATTCCCAAAAAAGTATATTTTTAAAAGTTCAAAAATACTATTTTGAAGAATTTATTTCTCTGAAATCTTTTATCTATATATTTTATATTCAAAAATTATCAATTTTAAAAATCTGAAATTTGATGCTTTTAACTTTATCATTTCAGTAAAGCTAAAACCACAGAATCACCAATTTTTAAGTTACTGTAATTTTTCAGCAGTAAAAATTTAAATAAAATATTTTTGATACAGATTACTTTCTATTCAATAATTTCATTGATGAAAAATGATTGTTGCTCACGTTTATTATAAGTCTTTGGATTTTTACTATCTCGCCAGAGATAGTATTGCGATGACGAAAATTTTCGATGTTGAGATTTTAATGTATTTATACGTTTTGAAGGTTCCTAAATCATTTTCACTAAGGTTGAGAAAAATGTCTGTGTGTGTGTGTATGTGTGTGTGTGTGTGTGTGTGTGTATTTGTGTATGTATGTAGACAAGATTACGCAAAAACGGTTTGAGCTAGAATGATGAAAGTTGGTACATGGACATTATTCAAAATTCATAGTTTTCTATCAACTTTTGAGAAATGTAGCTCAACCGGAAGAGGGTCATTACCTACAACGTTTTGATTTTTTTTCCTCTAAAGTGACCGTAAAGATAAAGATATATGTTTGATAATTTTTCACATGATAAATAATTGTATAAAACTGCTATAGATAGAATTTCAGCTTGATTGATTCGCTGAAAGTACCAGAATTAATTTTTTAACACTGCAAATCTCACGCGCCAACACGTGCCATGGTGCCATCAATAAAAAGCCAAACATGCGCTGGTTTAATATTTATTATTTATAATTTATAATTAATTAAATTTAAATATAATATATTATGTTATTTAATCCAATTCAAATTGCGAGATAGTCGAGAGGAGACACTCCAGCTAATTTAAAATATTATTATATAAATATATCTTATCTTATTATACTAACAATATATATATTTGTATTTTTGCAATATCAAACGGCTCTAAGATTTTTTTAAAATTCACATAAAGAAAAATCGATCTGAATTGGATTCAGCCTCGGGAATTAATCACTTGTGTTAGTTTTTTCTTAATTTAAAATAGGAATTTTATATAATAAAGAAAATGGCACTGGGCAACGCCGGATAGCGCTTCCTTAAATACAAGATATTATAAATAAAATAAAATTAAAAATCTTTATTTTAATAATATTTTGTAATCAAATTACGAAATAAATATTATGTTATATCCGTAGGCCATACTTTTCTGTCTTTCAGTGCATTAATACGTACGTTTAAGGGCTGTATGTTTTATGACTATTTTTTTAAAATTTATGTTCTTTTAAATTATTTGAAATTGTTACATATATTTTGTCGTTTATTTATTTTAAATAATAATCTTAATATTAAATATTCATGGTCCACAAGGAATCATTTTTTTAAAGTACCGAGCTACGGCTCGGTAAACCAGGTACTATTATATTATATAAGATAATTCATTCTGTTAATCTTGATAATTAGGGAAATGGCAACATTTTTAAAATAATATTATATTAAAAAAATATAATAAATACTATTATAAATTAGATATTAATTATTAAAAATACGAATATTATCAGAAGCCAAAATCAGATTTTAGCATTAATCAAATTGTTAAAACAACACTGAAACTGAAACCTTTGGTGTTGATTACTTTCAAATTAAATATATGATCAATAATATTGTAGTGCTAATATTAAAATAAGTTGACCTGTGGCCAGGTTCGAACCGACCGACGGTTTGAAGTAAATTAATTTCCAGCTACAGAAACAATTTCAAATAATTTTAATATATCTATTAATGTAATAATAAACAGATATAGATATAACATAAATATTTTTAATTTTATTTTATTTATAATATATAAGACCAGGCTGTGACCTCATGAATGGCTGGATGACGTCATATCATTTTAAATTAAGAAAAAACTAATAAAGATGATTTTTCTCGAGGATAAAACCAATACAAAGGGCATGATTCGTGGAGATAAAATGTAAAAATCTCCACATGTGAAATTTGGTGTAAAAACAATACCTCCCTTACTATCGTCGGTTGGTAAAAATATTCAAATTCAAATAGTTCGTGTTCAGACAGAAACAACGTCATATAGTAAAACCTACGTCACAGACGTGGAAGGTAATTTTTAACTTTTTGTGAGATATAAATGTTAATGTTGATTTAAGTACAAATCAAATTATTATTTATTAAAATTATCACTTCAATAACTATAACCAAGCATTATTGGGAATTCTCTATTCATTTAACACAACGATGTTCAATTTCATCAATGTTCATAGATATAGGGATACAATCAATCAATATTCTGTTACGAACGTTTTCAGAGGATCCTTTTAACATTCCAAATTACCCATTATATTTATTACCCAAAAACATTAAAAGCAAATGATTGAGGTGTGAAAAACGATAACTGAAAATGCATTATCCAGGAGTGTAAAGGGTACGACCAATTGAAAACACCCCGAGATGGTAGGCAACACGCCTATTTCTAGGGGAGGGTTTACAATGCTAATACTAGTAATGAATAGAATTGCACAACTTCACTTTCTCATACCATTGTCTAAATAAATAGAAGTTAGTCAATAATCTATCTTGCTGATCAGGTAATAAATAGTTAAATCAATTATCTGATTAATAAAAAAAAAAAAATATTTAAATTGTGAAAGTGGAAATGAAAAAATCAATTTATGTAGATACTAAAATCTTTACTAATTATTTTAATTCTAACATTAAAATAAAATATAATTCAATCAAAAAATATTGATGATGATTTAGAAGCAAACAATCTCAGTCTGAAAATTGCCAATAAAATTAATCGTCTTATGAATTTTAAAAAACGATTCATTCCTAAAGAAAAGAAAACAGAAAAAAAATGGTCTTATATTTTTTATATTAGTTCCCATCACAGTATAAACAAACATTTTCTAATCAATTTTATATATTAATTATTTTTCATGCAAAGAATTTTTTATATTTCTGGTGTACGAAAGTAGATTAATATGAGACATAACTAGAAGGAAACTATTTCATAGAGATTCATAAATTTAGATTAGTTAAAATATTCGTAATAGAAATCAATGCTTGAAGAACTAAATCACCAAGAGATCGGTAACAGGATAAGAAAATTAAATAGAAATAAATCTGCACGGTTGAATTAAATACCTGCCAACTAATTAAATGGATTGGAGAAACTTTATAAAGCAAACTATAAATTTATTGTATTAATTTAGCGAATAAAATCGATTTCTACTTGAATAACGCAGAGAGAATAATTGTCTTTATTTTTTAAGAAGGGAGATAAAACCAATTTTAAAATATATATCCAAAATATTAAGTTATAATAAGTTATTATGCTGTTAAAACATTTATTTTAACAAATTTACTAGCAAAGAATATAATAAATAAAAATTATGAGAGTAAAACTCTATTTAAATAATATAATAAAATTCTTTCCAACAATTATGGGTTGAAATTAGATCATGTGTCTATGTAAAACTTCATTAGAATTATAAAAATGAGAATGTATTATGGCTGGAATGGGGGTAAAAAGCTTGTCGATAAATAATATATTTATGGAGAAACTTATTGATCTACAATTGAAATGATAATAGAAAATATTCATTTGTAAAAGTTTGAGATACAAGCTTTCAAAGATCTCAAAGTCTGAATGTAATAATAAAGGGTGTTTCTTTTAGAGGTATAGAACTTTAAATTGCAATAAAACAAAGATGGATTATTCGATTGACATGCTTTTTATTTATACGAAAGATAATCTTGTGGCATTACATTTTATATATGATTTCTGGCATAGGACCGCCACGGCTGGCTCGGATGTAGTCCAATCTGGACGTCCAATTTTCGATAACTTTTTCCAACATTTGTGGCCGTATATCGGCAATAACACGGCGAATGTTTTCTTCCAAATGGTGAAGCGTCTGTGGCTTATCCGCATAGACCAATGACACAGAAAGTAGTCTAGCGGTGTTAAATCACAAGATCTTGGAGGCCAATTCATAGGTCCAAAACGTGAAATTAGGCGGTCACCAAACGTGTCTTTCAATAAATCGATTGTGGCACGAGCTGTGTGACGTGTTGCGCCGTCTTGTTGGATTCACAGCTCCTGGACATCATGGTTGTTCAATTCAGGAATGAAAAAGTTAGTAATCATGGCTCAATACCGATTCATGTCTTCCTCAATGGTACGCTCTACAGTAGCAATAGTTTCTTCTGTACGCACCGTACGGCGTCTCTGGGGATGCGAGTTATCAATAAGAGTAAACGTGGTGCGAAAACGTTCCATGGTTAATCGAATTAACTGCTCTGATGGACGATTTTGTCGACGATAAAATGGACGTAGTGCACGATACGTATTCCGCACAGAACCATTATTCTCGAAATAAAATTGCACTATTTGCAAGCGTTGTTCAGGCGTGAGTCTAATCATGATGAATTGCCATACCAAACTGAGAATAAATCAATCGGTCGTCAACTTGAACAGTAATGCCAACTTAAATTTCTATACCTCGAAAAAAAACACCCTTTACTATGGAGGGAAAAATATTGTCTACATCTTAGTAAAATAATAAATGCTGAAAACTAAAGCCGTCTTCTGTAATGAACAATACAATAAAGTAATACTATATGCCATAGAATAATATTTAAAAGGAATATTTTTATTAAAATTACGTTAACTAATGAAAATCTAGTTGACTTATATCAATTTATAATTTATCAAAGGATGGTCGAAGAATTGAATTAAAATTACCAGGGTGCGAAACAAAAGGGATTAGCAATCCACAGGGGATCAAGTTGGCAATATAAAAGTAATCGTGTAAAAATAAAAATATAATGACTTTAGCATAAATTTAAAAAAAAAACTAAAAAAAAATATCTATTTAATTTGATATATAGTAAAATAACGTTGTAATCATTTTTTATATGGGTGGATATCGTCAGGGGAAAAGAAAAGGAAGGGTTGGTCTCAAATGTATATTGGAAAAGGGTGGACTTTGAATCGGCGTGAACTGCCCCGGAGATCTGGACTACAAAAAAAAAATTAAATTTATCATTAAGAATAAAAATTTATAATCAAATTTATTATATTTAATGTTTAAATATAAATTTTTAAAAGCCTTAGATTTAAATGTAAATCTTTAAATTATAATTTTATATACAGAAATTTTTTTTATATTTTTTTTATAAAAAAAGAAAAAAAACGTTTTATAAAAATTAAAGAGAAACCAATATTTGTTGTTAAACAAATACTTTTAATTCTTAGTTTAAAAAAAATTAAAAAAAATAAGTTGACCTGTGGCCAGGTCCGAACCGACCGACGGTTGGAAGTAAATTAATTTCCAGCTACAGAAACAATTTCAAATAATTTTAATATATCTATTAATGTAATAAAAAACAGATATGAATATAACATAAATATTTTTAATTTTATTTTATTTATAATATATATGTAAGACCAGGCTGTGACGTCATGAAGGGCTGGATGACGTCATATAATTTTAAATCAAGAAAAAACTAATAAATATGATTTTTCTCGAGTATAAAACCAATACAAAGTGCATGATTCGTAGTGATATATAAAAAAATCTCCTCATGTGAAAGTTGGTGTGAAAATAACCCTTCCCTTCCTATCGTCTATCGCTAATACTACCACTTCCGGTTTCCGGAATTGCACCAAAAGTTGATCAATTCATCCCACTGATGCATTAAGTAAATATACCAAATTTCATCAAAATCGGTTGAGCCGTTCAGGCTGTAAACATCTATACGGACGGACAGACATCATGCTAAAAATACTTTTTTCTGTTAAGAAAATGCAAGATTCGTGGAGATATGTAAAAATCTCCACATGTGAAATTTGGTGTGAAAACAATACCTCCCTTACTATCGTCGGTCGGTAAAAAACACTCCTTCTTGAAAAACAATATTTCTTGTTAATAATGTAGCCGGTCCTTTTATAAGCGATAGTCCGTGGACGACCGAGTGTAATGGTGGTCCTTTTTTCCTCCAATAAAGTCCGTCTGCTCTCGACGCTAACCCCTGAACGAATGCCTTTTTCTCCTTTCAACAACTCTTCTGGAGAAACGTATTACAATAATCTTTTCCAAAAATAAATTTATTTTTAAATAATAAATTTTATTTATTTTTTTTTAAGGATTAATGATATTTTTAAAATATCATTACAACGTCATTATAAGTAAATAATCTTAAAATAGGATTTAAAAAAAATATGACCATTTTATTTTAAACAATTATTTTAAATATTTTATATTATCAATTTAACGTTTTATATATATATATATATATGTATAATATTAATTATAATTTTTTGTAAATTTAACGAGTTTTGAATCCTTGTCCTCAAAATTAGTAGGTCAATATTATATCTTTAAGAAATTCTAAGCTTGAAATAATCAAAAAAGTTTAAAACTGGAAAATATAATTTTACATTTAAAAAAGCAAAATATGGGTTTATTATAGCTGATATAGAATTTATACTTACTAGACAGTGTATATTGAAAAATCAATCAAAAGATTTTACTGAATATACTTAAATTTTGAATAAAACTTGAGCTTTTGAAAGAACCTTTCTGTGAGTGTTTTATTTTACTTTATTTTTTTTTATTCTTTTAAATTCTTCCACTTCATGGAGCGTAACAGAGATTAAAATCATCTTTTACGAAATTTTTAAATGAAAAGTGACAGATGTTTACTTTCAAAAGATTAACCAATTGTTTTTTTATGTTTAGAAATTTTCGTAAAATTTATAAACAGAAATAATATTTAGCAGAAAATTTATCTAAAGATATTATTATATTATTTATTATTCTTATTGTGTGTGTGTGTGTGTGAATGTATATATATATATATATATATATATACTTTAATGAATAAGTTGACCTGTGGCCAGGTCCGAACCGACCGACTGTTTGAAATAAATTAATTTCCAGCTACAGAAACAATTTCAAATAATTTTAATATATCTATTAATGTAATAAAAAACAGATATGGATACATAAATAATAAATATAAACATTTTTAATTTTATTTTATTTATAATATATATGCAAGACCAGGTTGTGACGTCATGAATGGCTGGATGACGTCATATAATTCTAAATCAAGAAAAAACTAATAAATATGATTTTTCTCGAGGATAAAACCAATACAAAGTGCATGATTCGTGGTGATATATCAAAAAATCTCCTTTGGTGTGAAAATAACCCTTTCCTTCCTATCGTCGATCGCTAATACTACCACTTCCGGTTTCCGGAATTGCACCAAAAGTTGATCAATTCATCTCACTGATGCATTAAGTAAATATACCAAATTTCATCAAAATCGGTTGAGCCGTTCAGGCTGTACACATCTATACGGACGGACGGACAGACGGACGGACAGACATCATGCTAAAAATACTTTTTTCTGTTTAGAAAATGCATGATTCGTGGAGATATGTAAAAATCTCCACATGTGAAATTTGGTGTGAAAACAATACCTCCCTTACTATCGTCGGTCGGTAAAAATTGAAATTTAAATAAATTTAATAAGTTGACCTGTGGCCAGATCCGAACCGACCGACGGTTTGAAGTAAATTAATTTCCAGCTACAGAAACAATTTCAAATAATTTTAATATATCTATTAATGTAATAAAAAACAGATATGGATAAAACATAAATATTTTTAATTTTATTTTATTTATAATATATAGCTGAAGTAGCCGGCGTTACCCGAGGCTGTGACGTCATGAAGGGCTGGGTGACGTCATATAATTTTAAATTAAGAAAAACATAATGAAGATGATTTTTCCCGAGGATAAAACCAATATATTCGTGGTGATATGTAAAAAAATCTCCTTATGTGAAATTTGGTGCGAAAATAACCCTTCCCTTCTTATCGTCGATCGCTAATACTACCACTTCCGGTTTCCGGATTTGTACCAAAAGTTGATCAATTCATCCCACTGATGCATTAAGTAAAGATACCAAATTTCATCAAAATCGGTTGAGCCGTTCAGGCTGTACACATTTATACGGACAGACGGAAGGACGGACGGACGCACGGACAGACATCATGCTAAATATAATTTTAAATCAAGAAAAAACTAATAAATATGATTTTCCCGAGGATAAAACCAATACAAAGTGCATGATTCGTGGAGATATATAAAAAAAATCTCCTCATGTGAAATTTGGTGTGAAAATAACCCTTCCCTTCCTATCGTCGATCGCTAATACTACCACTTCCGGTTTCCGGATTTGCACCAAAAGTTGATCAATTCATCCCACTGATGCATTAAGTAAATATACCAAATTTCATCAAAATCGGTTGAGCCGTTCAGGCTGTACACATCTATACGGACGGACGGACGGACAGACATCATGCTAAAAATACTTTTTTCTGTTAAGAAAATGCATGATTCGTGGAGATATGTAAAAATCTCCACATGTGAAATTTGGTGTGAAAACAATACCTCCCTTACTATCGTCGGTCGGTAAAAATAGAAATATTTATATATTTACAAATATATATTTACGGTACATTTTTTAGGTATGGCTATGTACCTAAACTAAAGAGAAATCCATATCCTAGACTAATTAAATTTCAAATTAAACTTAGTTATATAACAACAGCAGATGTAAAAGAAAAGTTTGTTTGTAAAATGACCAGTCGAAAGTAGAAGCACATTGTTTTCAATATTTAATTTAAATTAAATTTAATTAATTAATTAATCCCTAAGGTTAAATAATAAATATGACTATAATATCAAGAATATGAATTTGATTTTTAATTAAATAAATTATTATAAAAAAAATCTGGAGTGTCTCCACTCGACTATCTCGCAAATTTGAATTGGATTAAATAACACATATTAATTTAAATTAATTAAATTAAAAATTAAAATTAATAAATAATATTTATTAAACCAGCGCATGTTTGGCTCTTTGTTGATGGCACCACCTCACGTGTTGGCGCGTGATTAACAGTGTTAAAAAATTAATTCTGGTACTTTCAGCGATTCAATCAAGATGAAATTCTATATATAGCAGTTTTATACAATTTTTAATCATGAGAAAAACATATATCTTTATTTTTAAGGTCACTTTAGAAGAAAAAAAAATCAAAACGTTGTAGGTAATGACCCTCTTCCGGTTGAGCTACATATCTCAAAAGTTAATAGAAAGCTATGAATTTTGACTAATGCCCATGTACCAAATTTCATCATTCTAGCTCAAACCGTATTTTCGTAATCTTGGTTACATACATACCCACACACATGCACACACTCAGACATTTTTCTCAACCTTAGTGAAAATGATTCAGGAACCTTCAAAACGTATAAAAACATTAAAATCTCAACATCGAAAATTTTCGTGATCGCAATACTATCTCTGGCGAGATCGTAAAAATGTATATACTAATATATTACTATTTGGTATGGCCTTAGCCAGTAGATTAATTCCCCTAAATTTACTATATATCATTTTCCTTTAACATTATTAACGTTTGAAGTGATTTCTATCTCATCGAATGGTTTCCTTTTAATCTGCCCCGGTGCAAGAAGATGGGTTTCCATTATAATTAAATTAATTAAAAGGACGAAATAATGCAATTAATGGTTAATACCGTCTTTAAAAGTGGAAAATTAAATAGAAAGTTGGCAAAAGGAATTTAAGATACACTTTTTTTACAAGTGAACGTTAAATAAATCTTAGCATGAATGTTCACTAGATATTTGCCTAAAAGATACTTCACAAGTGTCCTAACGTTTATTTTTTTTGTTTCTTTGAATCCTGATCAAATATAAAAAGTAAAGATCCATGCATTTTTTCAGTTATCTCTTTGTTTTTCAATTTATCCGCATTAAAAATTTTTGTCAATTTTTTTCCAATTTAATCACAATATTAACATTATGTTCAATTTAATATTTCTTTTGTTTTTATAATATTATTAAGTTTATTATTATTTGAAAGTCCGGGTAATATGATAATGTTGGTCAAAATCTTATTATTTCATTTAGTGAAATTTTTAGGTATTAATATATGTTCTTTTATAAAAATTTAAAAACGTTTAAGCTAAATTAATTGTTACATATTTATGATAAATAAATGTCCGTCTTTGCGAACTGACTAAGCCTACTCTACTAGAGATAATATTTTATATACAAATAGGGTTCCTTTTTTACTATCTCGCCAGAGATAGTATTGCGATCACGAAAATTTTCGATGTTGAGATTTTGATGTTTTTATACGTTTTGAAGGTTCCTGAATCATTTTCACTAAGGTTGAGAAAAATGTCTGTGTGTGTGGGTGTGTGTGTGTGTATGTAACCAAGATTACGAAAATACGGTTTGAGCTAGAATGATGAAATTTGGTACATGGACATTATTCAAAATTCATAGTTTTCTATCAACTTTTGAGAAATGTAGCTCAACCGGAAGAGGGTCATTACCTACAACGTTTTGATTTTTTTTCCTCTAAAGTGACCGTAAAAATAAAGATATATGTTTGATAATTTTTCACATGATTAATAATTGTATAAAACTGCTATATATAGAATTTCAGCTTGATTGATTCGCTGAAATTACCAGAATTAATTTTTTAACACTGCAAATCTCACGCGCCAACACGTGACGTGGTGCCATCAACAAAAAGCCAAACATGCGCTGGTTTAATATTTATTATTTATTATTTATAATTTATAATTAATTAAATTTAATTTAAATATAATATATTATGTTATTTAATCCAATTCAAATTGCGAGATAGTCGAGTGGAGACACTCCAGCTAATTTTGTTTTTGTTTACTATCTCGCCATAGACAGTATTGTGATCACGATCGATATCGAGATTTTGATGTTTTTATGTGTTTTGAAGGTTCCTGAGTCATTTTCTTTCATGTTGAGAAAAATGTTTATGTGTGTGTGTGTGTGTGTGTGTGTGTGTGTATGTAGAGAAGATTACGCAAAAACGGTTTGAGCTAGAATAATGAAATTTGGTACACGGGCATTATGCAAAATTCTTAGTTTTCTATCACCTTTTGAGAAATGTAGCTCTTTCAGAAAGAGGGTCATTAGCTATCACGTTTTTCATTTTTTTTTCCTCTAAACTGACCGTAAAAATAAAGATATAAGTTTGATAGTTATTCACATGATTAAAAATTGTATAAAACTGCTATATATATAGAAGTTTAGCTTGATTGAATCGCTGAAAGTACCGGAATTAATTTTTTAACACGACTGCAAATCACGCGCCAGCTCATGACGTGGTGCCATCAACAAAGAGCCAAACATGCCCTGGTTTAATAAATATTATCTATTAATCTTAATTTATAATATATAATTAATTAAATTTAATTTAAATATAATATATTATGTTATTTAATCCAATTCAAATTGCGAGATAGTCGAGTGGAAACACTCCAGATTTTTTCCTCAAAAAATATCTTAAAATAAATTAATACAATTTCGTTAAGATGAATAATGAATACTACTACTATAATTTAAGGATTTTTAAATTTCTGACATTTTCTAAAATTGTCTAAAAAATATACAATAGTTTTTTAAAAATAGTTCTTTCTTATCTATTCTTTTGAACTGAATTGCTCTAAATTAGGGTTAATATTGAATTATGGCATCAGAAATAGTACCTTTTAGTTTGAATTTTGTAAATCAAATAATTAATGCACTGTTTTCAGAATACAAAATAAATTATTGTACAAATTAAAGCAAAATTCTAACTAGTCAAATTAGGGTGATTAAAAAATTTATAATGTTGATGAAACTATATAGAATATTTTCTGGTGGACAAAATTAAGAGATGGAAAGCATTTTCACACATCTCATTTCACATTTTGTCCACCAGTGTATATATTAAAAAGAGAAATAATATCTTGGAAATATTTAGAAATATGCTATAACCTTTCATATGTTTGACATTTTCATATCTGTCCAAAATATGATAAGTTCTATAAAATGACACGGTCAAATCACAACAAGAAATTAAGATACCATTTTTAATAAAATATATTTAATAAAATTAATTTTTTATTTAATTGGAAGTTGATAAATAATAAAAATTACCTTCTGAAATTATAATTAAATAACTAATACTTAACTGAAAAAATAATTTTATATAAATTAGTAATAAATGATACAGATACAATACATTTATGCCAACGGTTTTTCCAATCCTCAAAGCACTTCTCATAAGCACTTTTCGGTATAGCCTCTCCGTCCTTTCATAGGTCTCTTTAGTTTTGGGAACAAGAAAAAGTCACATGGGGCCAAATCCGGTGAATATGGTGGCTGAGGCATGATTGTGTTGTTTTTGGCCAAAAAATCTCTCACAAGCAAAGTGAGCAGGGGCATCATCGTGATGCAAAAGCCATGAATTGTTTTTCCACAATTCTGGACGTTTTCTTCGTATTGCTTCTCGAAAACGGCGCATAACCTCAAGATAATACTGTTTATTGACTGTACGACCATATGGTGAGAACTCCTGATGCACCACGCCATGGTAATCGAAGAAAACAGTGATCAAAAGCGTCCAGAGCGAGGCATCTTCCCGGCCATCTTGAAAGAGGTTGTACCACTTGTAAACATTTTTTTACTCAGAACAGTTTCACCGTATGCCACTGTCAAAATTTCAAGTGTTTCGGAGCACTTTATTTTATTTTTTACACAAAATTTGATGCAAATCCTTTGATCCATATTTTTCGATAGCAAAAAATCGCCGAGCACGCAAAACACTTATAACCTTTACGCCTCTCACAATCAAACAAAAAATGCTATACACTTGAAATTTGGTACAGATGTTCGGGAAGATTGTACCAACATAACAAAACAAAAAAAAAAAACGATAATCGAAAGTGAAATATGAAAAGTCACCTTACTTTTCGAACACCCCACGTATATATAAATTAAAATATTAAATAAATTTTTTTATCTGATATATATTTAATAAATTAATACTTTATATATATACATATATTTTGTTAATTATTCTAATCTTTTATAACCTTTCTTTTGGATTAGTTACTATATATTGGCTTGTTTGCCAGACAAATAAAAAGATATAAAAGTTGTTTTCCAGAAAAATATTCATTTTATGGTTCACTGTTCCCAAAAACATTTTCAGCAAATCATGTTTATGAAATAGGATACAGCAGAATCCATAAATATTAGAATGGTTAAATCTTTATATTTATCATTGATATTCCATTCAAAAGTGATATAAACATTTTCCCAGAAAACAGTTTTTCCTTTATTTTAATTTATATTTTATAAAAATTCTCTTATTCACCTCCATCGAATTTATCCAAATTAAAACTCACATAAAACCATTAAAACATAAAACTGGAAATCATTTAAAATTAAATTGGTATTAAAATTAATTTCTTTAATTTTGATTCATATATTAATACTGTTGAGAAAGCTGTCGTTAGCTGTCTGAGATCTAGCGTTCTCATTTTTCAGTCACAATACATTAGTAATGTGATTATTATTAAAAAAAAAAACTAAAAAATGAGTCTATATTTTGACTAAGTCATTAAACATAATTAGAAATATTAATTTTAAAATGGAAATTAAGAATATATGTATATTTTTAATTAAAAATGAGGAAAAATAAAAAAAACATTTTATTTCTTAGTATCGAATATCATAAAAATAAATCTCATTTTTTTAAAAATTTTTAATTATAATTTCTTTTTTATTTTTACACTAATTAATTTTGAAAGTAGAATATTTTTGAAATTTTAAATTAATATATATATTATATGTTTAGAAAGTATTTATTGTTTTGTAATTTAGTTAATAGTATTAAATCAAAATGTTCATAAATGACTTCCAGATAAAAATTTTATTCTGGTTTCATAAATTCCTTAATAAAATCTAAATATAATTCTTGATTAATCATTGCAGATAACGGCACCTGATCGAGGAAAAGGAGCTCGGACTGAGACTGGAGGTTGCATGCAGCGTCAAGGAGCTGTTGTAAATCTCTGCAGAATTCAGCCTCTGCAGCGTCGGTGAGGGCCAGCGACGCCTCCGGCCCCTCGGTGCCAGTCGTCTGGTGCGTGTAAGCCGACAACGCGTCCTCCCAGTAATCGATGCACGTTTCAAGGGCCTCCATCCCTTTAACAAACAAAAACTGGCCTTCAACATTTCATTCCCTAATCAAACATTGGAAAGAAATAGCAAAAGATATAAATTTTAATTTAATAAAAATAAAATCGTTGAAAAAAGAAAAAAAAAAAAAAGAAATATAGTGCAGAAATCAAACATGAAATCTGGTTATAAATTCATATATCAAGCTCTCCTCCTTCGTTCCTTCCCTCACCTTATGAGTAGGGGGGAAAACGAAAAATAAATAAAATAAATAATAAAACAAAACTGTTATTTATTAAATGTGCATAGTAGGGGGGTGGCTCAAGAACACATTTTAAGCGCATAAATAAAGTTGATTAAAAAAAAAAACTAGTAAAAATATGGAACCGAGGAAATTGATAAGAGATGAAAAGTCAAACTTTTATCAAAGTGAAAATTATTATTTGTAATAATTGAACAACGCGTTGGTAATCCATTTTAATCGGACAAACAAAATCATTAGGATTTTTTTTCAATTTAAATCAACTGGGTTGAATGAATTGAGTTGGATCGATAGGACAAATATAATTAAACAAGAAGTGGTCCATTCAAATAGAAAATAATATAAAATAAACTAAGTATAATAAAATAAATAGATAATTTAAATGATTATTAACATTTATCTTTTATCTATATATATAAAGGAGAGTGTTTGTTTGTATGTATGTAATTTGTTTACTTTTTTGCTGTCATAGAAACAAAAAAAAAGAAATTTCTTACTTAACCGACACTTGGTAATTTAGAATGAAGAGTAACAGTATTAACATACAAAATCTTAATATACAAAATGTATAATGAATATGTAGAAAAATTGAATGTAATCATGAAGGGTAATAATATTTGAGAAGAATTTAAATCGAAGTTGCAATCGGGAAACGCCTGTTATCATGCAGTAAAGAGGCTTATCTCATCAAAATTATTATCAAAACGAATCAAAATTAAAATATATAAAACAATTATTTTGCCTGCTGTATTATATAGGTGGGAGGCATGAGAGTAGATTCAGAGTATATAGGATAGGATTCTTCCCAGCATTTATTGGCCAAAGAAAGATGAGGTCACCGGGGAATAGCGGAGACTGCATAACGAGAAATTGCATGACCTCTATGCATCTTCAGAAATAGTTAGGGTTATAAAAGCGAAAAAGCTGAGATAGGCAGGGCACGTGGCTAGAATGGGAGAGGAAAAAGATATTGGTGCGGAGACCGATTGGAAAACGTCCACTTGGAAGATGCGTAGGAAGGGATGTAAGAGAGGGCTCAGGATAGGGACACTTGGAGAAATGTGGTGGTTGCGGCCAAGAACTTTCGAGTACCTTTGAGCCACATAGATAGATATAACACATATACAATAATAATAATAATAATATATATAATTAATTTACTGATTAAATTAAAATATATTTTAAATAAGAACACAAAAAGAAATGAATGTTTTATGTAATATACGGATTGAAACAAAATGGATGAAAACCTTTTACTACTTTCAACCAAATACTATGTACCACTTCGGCGCTCTTCGCAGCTAGTTCATATATAAATAAGAATATATATGGATATATCCTCAGAATAAATATCCTTAGAATAAAGAATTATGGTATTAGAAAGGATTTATAGATATTATTTTGTTTGTATTTATAATTTATATGTTAGTTTATTTTTGTAATAAATATAACTATAAAAAATGAAAAATTATCATATATTGTATAGATTGTTAATATGAGATAGGTATATAGATGAAGATCTGAAAAAGTTATAATACTCATGATTGAATATATCGATTTAATAATCTCAATTACACTTTATATTAAGAATTTCATAGAAATTAAATAATATGAAATGCCGATTTACTATTGTTTATATTTTAGTTTATTTAAAATATTTTCAAAAACAACCTTAACTACTTAGTTTGTTTCAATCTTTGGATTAATAATAATCAATGAGGTTTAGTTTAAATTGAATTGATTAAAAAATATTCTATTTCTAATCCATTTATTTTTATATAAGTAAATTGAATTATTATTCGAATGTGATTAGAAATAATTAAAGATAATATCATATTTAAAATATAAATATATATGATAATTATAGATTAAAAAGAAAATGGAACAAAGTTTTCATAGTAGTATAATATTTTCTATTGAAAATGTCGAAAAATATGTGGCCGTAAAGTTAAAAGCCTCGAGAACATAGAATGCGATCAACGGTCTGCGACCAACCATTGAGACCATGCCAAGAGAGAACGATAGTAACATTCTACATGATGAAGCAATATTGCACAATATAATTGATCACCGCAATGCCGCGGCTACAGATTGTTTTCTATGAATTTGAGATTGTCTTTGAAAAATACTAAGCTATGAGAGTTAATACAAACTTACAAGTTCAAAAATTACAGAAAAAAAAATTGTCTATTATTCTGAATTTATTTAATACTTATGAGTGAAAAATATAATTATCAAATTTAATTTTTGAAATATATTTAATTATTAAAGTCATTCATTCATTTCTATTAGTATATAAATTAATTAAAAAAAATATATATTTAATAATTCAGAAAAGATATTTTAAATTTAGGCAAATGAATAAATAATAATTAATGGTTGAATAACGATGTAAGCAGGTACTACAATTTTACAATTTGGAATATTAAAATATCAACAATTACAAAAAGAAAATTAAATTTATTCGCTTTATATGTATGTTCAATTTTTTTCTTTTGTATCTTGTATAAACTTTTTTTTTTTTTAAAGTAAATAGAGTTTAGTTATTTTTTCTCAGGTAAAGTCGATAGAATAAAATAATAAAAAAAAAAAATACAAAAATAAAAAAAAACAAAAAACAAAATAAAAAAAAAGTAAAGTATAAGACTAAAGAGGGAAAAAACCAATAAAGAGTTGATATATAGATTGTCCGACTTGCTAAAATCAACTTTGGAACTTGATAGATAAAATCCAAAGTAAATAAAAAAAGGAAAATGGGGCTTATTATATAAATGTGAATTTAAAAAAATATGGATTAAAAGTTTTCAACTGAACTACTCTTTTCTTTTCTAGTGTAGTCTGACAAAAATTATAATATTAATTTCAAAATTCTAAAAAGATTGTGAAAACAATGATAGAAATAGAGATAAAAATCTGGAGTATCTCCACTCGACTATCTCGCAAATTTGAATTGGATAAAATAACATATGTTAATTTAAATTAAATTAAATTAATTAAATTATAAATTAAAATGAATAAATAATATTTATTAAACCAGCGCCTGTTTTTTCAACCGGAAGATGGTCATTACCTACAACGTTTTGATTTTTTTTCTTCTAAAGTGAACGTAAAAATAAAGAAATATGTTTGATAATTTTTCACATGATTAATAATTGTATAAAACTGCTATATATAGAATTTCAGCTTGATTGAATCGCTGAAAGTACCAGAATTAATTTTTTAACACTGCAAATCTCACGCGCCAACACGTGACGTGGTGCCATCAATAAAGAGCCAAACAGGCGCTGGTTTAATAAATATTATTTATTAATTTTAATTTATAATTTAATTAATTTAATTTAATTTAAATTAATATATGTTATTTAATCCAATTCAAATTTGCGAGATAGTCGAGTGGAGACACTCCAGATTTTTTTATTTGGAAATTAGAAATAGTTTTGAAAAAAATCCTATATCCACGAGATTGAAAAAATCATTGAATATCGAAATTTGATATTTTTCTTTTTATAATAAAATAAAATAATTTACTTATTTAGATCATTACAAAATATTAAGTGATATTTTTATGTCATCTAGTATTACTCGTCCACCCCTTTACAATTTAAAAACAGAATTTGGTAAAACCGACAGAGCGACCAATTGAAGTTTACGACAGATGACCATATAGGATCGAAGGACCTCCCAAAGCTAGTCATGTCACTCAACTGTCCCTATTTGATTTAAAATGACTTGTATGTAGTTAAGGGTAGTAAAGAAAATTTATGTAGATATATTATAATATTTTATTACTAAATCAAATTCCAGATTATTGCTACCAAAGTTGTACTATAAGGTTTGGCCCTTATTAATCAATAGAAAAATCTTAAAAAATATTATTTATAAAAAATGACTTCCTATTTATAAATGCTTCGTTTAAATAAGAAACAATGTTTTTAAAATGTTTTCAAGATTTATAATTAAATAATTTTATTTCATTTAAATAAATATCTATTTTTAAATATTTGTTGCTCTCTACATTATTTAGCTAATTCTCACAATATATTAAGATCATATAAATTGGAATTATTTATGCAATTTTATGATAATTTTGAATAAAAGTTCGTTGCTAGTAATGCTTCCTAGCATTCCCAGATGTTTTTTTTAATTTTTACGGCCGGGGACCACTTTTTTAAAAAATTTTCAATTTGTCTCTAAAAAAGGGTAAAATGTTTTTCTCAATCAGAATTTCTATGAATATTGATTTTTTTTGCGGCCCGCCTAAAGCAGGACACCAGAAAACACAGAAGATCGGGGATTGACTCTGCGACTAATTGCCGAAGAATTGGGTATTAGCAAAGACACCGTGAGTAGTGTTTTCTGGTGTCCTGCTTGTGGATTGCCGGCCTGAACGTTGTGACGGCTATTCTGAGAACGATTCCACATCAAGACATCTCCAACAGTTTTCAAGCGTTATACGAACGTTGTCAGAAGTGGATTGTGGCTAATGGAGAGTATTTAGATGGTTGATAAAGGTATTTACAATTAACATTCTCTTTTTATGTTTTTATCATACCATTCACCGAACTTTTTATACACACCTCGTATATATAAAATGTTGTTTTTAATTATTTTTAAATCGTCGGCAGATTCTGTGCCAGGCCACAGTTCATTTTTACTATCTAGCCACAGATAGTATTGCGATCACGAAAATTTTCGATGTTGAGATTTTTATGTTTTTATACGTTTAGAAGGTTCCTAGATCATTTTCACTAAGGTTGAGAAAAATGTCTCTATGTGTCTCTCTCTCTCTCTGTGTGTGTGTATTTAGACAAGATTACGCAAAAACGGTTTGAGCTAGAATAATGAAATTTGGTACACGGGCATTATGCAAAATTCTTAGTTTTCTATCAACTTTTGAGAAATGTAGCTCTTTCAGAAAGAGGGTCATTACCTACAACGTTTTGATTTTTTTTTCTTCTAAAGTGACCTTAAAAATAAAGATATATGTTTTTCTCATGATTAAAAATTGTATAAAACTGCTATATATAGAATTTCATCTTGATTGAATCGCTGAAAGTACCAGAATTAATTTTTTAACACTGTTAATTACCTATCACGTTTTTCATTTTTTTTTTCCTCTAAACTGACTGTAAAAATAAAGATATAAGTTTGATAGTTATTCACATGATTAAAAATTGTATAAAACTGCTATATATATAGAAATTCAGCTTGATTGAATCGCTGAAAGTACCGGAATAAATTTTTTAACGTCTGCAAATCACGCGCCAGCTCATGGCGTGGTGCCATCAACAAAGAGCCAAACATGCCCTGGTTTAATAAATATTATCTATTAATTTTAATTTATAATATATAATTAATTAAATTTAATTTAAATATAATATATTAGGTTATTTAATCCAATTCAAATAGCGAGATAATCGAGTGGAGACACTCCAGCTAATTATAAATGAAATCTTAAAAACACCCTAATAAAAATCCTGTGTACAATTTTCAAAATCAAAAAGACAATAGATACAAATTTTATTAGTATAATAAGATAATATTATATAATTATAACTATTTTTACCCTTGTATATTATAGATTAAAAAATTGGATTATTTTAAATCATAGAGATTTTCAAGCTCTCAAACCTAATGGTATATCAATGACTCAAATAATAATAAAAGCGGTAATAATCAGTTAAATCAATTGCAAATACTTTTACAAATAATTCTATAAAAGGCATTGTACAGCGAGATTACTTTTTCGTAAACTAATAAATGAAATATAGAGTGATTGATGAAGAATGAGAAACAATTTTAATAATTGGAGAATCTATACCTTTCTATTCTTTTATAATGAATCGGATATAAAATGTTTTTAAATATAAAAATAATATTTAAATTCCAATGGAATTCCTCCCTCGGTGTTAAAAAGATAATTCATACACCGGGTATTTTGATTTGATAAATAGTCTGGGATGATGAATGAATTGTACAACAGACATATAGCTCGAATTCAATTATTCATTAAAAAGGTGAAAATGTCAGATCAGTTAAAGGTTTATATTCACAATGGATAGGTACTAATGAATCGAGTAAAAATTACGTTCAAAAAGGAAAATAAAAAGGAAATTCGTGTAGCAGTATTGAGATATTAATATTTTGCTATGTGTGTAAAGCAAAATTGTCTAAGAGGATGTGTTTATGTGTTTATACATACATTTATTAATTAATGTGTACACAGATATATGTCGTCAGAGATCTTTTATTTTATATATATATATATATATATATATATATATATATATATATATATACTAGCAGGCCCAGCAAAGCTTCGCTTTTGCATGTGTGTCTGTATACATCTATACGTATGTGATAACTGAACACTTAATAATAATAATAATGTGTTAAATTAATATAATTGAAATTTTAGTTTTAATTGAACTTTTTTTGTTTTTAATTTTTATTGGAATTATTACAAATAATAATAATAATAATAATAGAGGTGGCTTGGCCGAGAGTGTAGCGTGGCAACCTTCTACACAAGAAGTCGGCGTTCGATTCTAACCAAGAACAGATTTTTCTAATAGATTCAATTTAACAACAGTGGCCTCCGGCTCCAGGAACTGACAAGCCCTGGTTCTATACAACTCTGCACCAGCAGGACTACTTCAAAAACAAGCATCGCTTTGCGTGATCCTAGATGGTCCAAACGCAAATAATAATAATAATAATACTAATAATAATAATTATTATTATTATTATTATTACTAGTCCGAGCTTAATAAAAGAAAAGAACAACTGGGGTAGGTCAAAGTTTACCAGCACTTGTGCTGAGTAAGTGTGAAAACTCGGAAATAATAATAATAATAATAATAATAATAATTTATTAAATGAATATAATTGAAATTTTATTTTTTATTTTTATTTATTTTTATTGGAAATATTAGAAAATATTTATTGTAGCGCTTTGGCATAAACAATGTTTTTTGTATTACCAATACCATCTTTTGTGTAAATATACAGTTTTTTTGGGTTTCCTACACGCGAGCATGCAACATATAATTGTCCATGTGCAAAACATGGATTTTCTAGATAGCGATTGTCCTTGTGCTTTGTTGATTGTCATTGAATAAGCTAGTCGTATAGGAAACTGTAATCGTTTGAAATCAAATGGCATGTCAGTCGGTATTATTGGTATGCGTGGTATCAAGACATCTTCTCGTTTGGATTTACCGGTAAGAATCGTAGCTTCGATTACATTGGCCATTAACTTTTTCACAGCAAGTCTTGTACCATTGCACATTTGGGGTGCTAAGTTGTTACCTAGCTAAAGAGAGAGTAATAGAAATTGTTACCTGTAGGTAGACTTGTGTGAGACAAACAATAAGAATCTCTATAATAAGAAAATATACTTATTCCAAAAACTGTTAATTAAAATGTAATAACTATTAACAATTAATAAAGTAGAAATAATTTACCAAACAAATATTTCACTTTTAGTTTAACAAAAAATAAAAAAAACAACAATATTTTGCAGAATAAAAACACTGTGTACACTGCAAGCGGTTGACTTTATTAATTGTTAATAATTATTACATTTTTATTAAGAGTTTTTGGAATAAGTATATTTCTATTTGTTCTTTATATTGTTCTATATATTTGAATTATATTTTGTTTTGATGGTATTGTTAGTTTATTACGAAAGTAATAATATTTCTGTTGATAAGAGATTAATGTATTGAAATTGATAAATATGTGGGAAAAACACAGGAAGTAACAGTTATCACCTGACAACACGCACAAAGTTTTGTTTCAATTGGACTATTTTTATCTTTTTGGATACCATTTTGGAGCCGCCATTTTGGATTTTTGAAAAAATAATATATTCATAATCAGAAAACCTAAAAGCTCTTATGTACCAAGTTTTGTTGCAATCAGACTTTTTTTAACATTTTGGACGCCAAGTTTTTTTTTTAAATTTAAATGTAACATTTTGGAAGCCATGTTTTTTTTAATTTAAATTTATCTATTAATGAAATAAAAAACAAATATGAATATAATATAAATATTTTTAATTTTATTTTAAGAATAGATATACATAACTCACAGGCGGTGGCTGTGACGTCACATATATACATTTAAATGAAAAAAATAAAAAAACTAATGAAGATGATTTTTTCCAGAGATGTGATCAATAAAACTAAATTTTTCTTCATTAAAACCTTCCTTGGTATGCCCACAACAATCCCTGAAAGTTTGATCGCAATCGGACGGGTAGTTTTTGAGTTTAGGCGAGATAGACACACAGACAGACAGACATTCCCTTTTATATATACAGATAAATAATTTCTATCTTTATAAAATTTTAATTATAGTCAAGGGACATCATTTTATTGTCTTTCTTTGGACATCTGATAACTAGATGTGATATTTTATTTATTCAATTTATGAAAATATAGAAATAATGATTTTGATTCTGTTATCCTGTGAAGTGTGAAACCTGGTACAATAGAATCAGTCAGACTGGTGATGCTGTTGATATTAGACCCTTAAAAAATTTTCATTTCACATTTGGCATTTATCAAATAATTGAAAAAATAAATAAATTAAAATATTTTAACATAACTATAATAAGAAGAAGAATTATTATTATTATTATCATTATCAGAAATGTCTTTGAAGTATAATTATTCTTCTTTTAACACGTCCCCACCAAATTAAGCAACATTTAAAATAGTAATAATAATAATAACAATAAAAATAATACATATTATATTATATGTATATAAATAATTAATTTAGAAGAGAGTGGGGATTATTTATTTACCTGAAAGAGTTATTGGAATGACATGATTTTGTTTTGTCTTGTAACACAAATTTTATGTAGAGTTATTTGACTTTAACAAAATATTTTTATTAAGTTAAAATTATATTAAAATTTGAAAATTATTTATTAGTAAAATTTACAATAAAAAGTTCCATTTACCAACTCGCCAATCAATAATCAATTACTTCAATAATAAATTTAGTTTATAGTTTTTTACTATCTCGTAAGAGATAGTATTGCGATCACGAAAATTTTCGATGTTGAGATTTTGATGTTTTTATACGTTTTGAAGGTTCCTGAATCATTTTCACTAAGGTTGAGAAAAATGTCTGTGTATGTGTATGTGTGTATGTATGTAACCAAGATTACGCAAAAACGGTTTGAGCTAGAATGATGAAATTTGGTACATGGACATTATTCAAAATTCATAGTTTTCTATCAACTTTTGAGAAATGTAGCTCAACCGGAAGAGGGTCATTACCTACAACGTTTTGATTTTTTTTCCTCTAAAGTGACCGTAAAAATAAAAATATATGTTTGATAATTTTTCACATGATTAATAATTGTATAAAACTGCTATATATAGAATTTCAGCTTGATTGAATTGCTGAAGTACCAGAATTAATTTTTTAATACTGCAAATCTCACGCGCCAACACGTGCCATGGTGCCATCAATAAAAAGCCAAACATGCGCTGGTTTAATATTTATTATTTATAATTTATAATTAATTAAATTTAATTTAAATATAATATATTATGTTATTTAATCCAATTCAAATTGCGAGATAGTCGAGTGGAGACACTCCAGCTTATTTACAATTTTTATTATTCTTTATTCTTAAAAATTATGTAATTTAATTAATTCTGATTTTTTTTTCCTCATAATAAATCATAGAAGGTGAAAAAAATTAATTAATTTACGAATATCATTTACATTTTATTTTTTTAAAAGTTTTTATTAAAAAAAATAATATAGTAAATAGCATGGATAAAATATGTCTATACATTTCTGTAATGCAATTATTGATTGATTGATTTTTACAGAATTTTTGCCTCTATCGCCTTTAAAGCAAATGCCATCAACATGCAGATGAAGTTGACATTTGACCGCATTTCAAGTTGAATAATAGAGTAAATTCAAAAAAGAATCATATCGTTTTTTTAACATTACGTTGTTGTTTTTTAACTGAAATAAAAAAAAGCCTTTATTTTTTTTGTTTCAAATAAACATCAGGGTGGCTTAGTGGATAAAATCCTTCTTTCCTAAATGATTAAACTCAGTTTTAATCCCACTATATTATGATAAATTTACAATTAAAAATATGAAAACAATTACAAAATATGTATGATCGTCAAATGGTAGATACAAAAACAAAAAGCTGAGAGAAATTAAAAAAACATTAGTCTTTTGATTTTAAATAATACATACGTGTATACCATAGGTTCTTAAACTTATGTACTCCACGGACCCCCACTTGAAAAAATTTTTTTTGACGGACCCCCATCACAACTTTAGGTACTTTTCGTCATTTTATTAATTAATTTCTGGCTTACGATCTCATAAGGACAAGGATATATGATGAATATTTCTAACAGTGATTGGTGAATAACGATTTTTTTGCATATTGTAGAACACATTTTATTAGAAATTATAATATTGAAGAAAGAAAATACAAACATTGTCATAGCAACAAATCTCACAAATTATAATGGGTACTTACATTAAATTCATATAAATATTTTATAATTTTTTTCAGAAAATATTAAATAAGAAATATTTTAAAAAATAACTGCATCTATCTCATTAAATATAACTTACATATTTAATGAGATGTATGCAGTTGTTTTCTTGAAACAAGAATCTCAATATCTGGCTTAATATTGGAAACTTTTAATCTAAGATCCGGCTCTACATTTAATTTGTTTCTATATTTAGACTTAATATAAAATAGTACCGAAAAAGCTTGTTCGCATAAATATGTTGTGCAGAATGGAATCAAGTGTTGAAGTGCTTTATTTGCAAGCGCAGGATAATCTGACCTGAGAAGTAACCAAAAGTTGCTCAATTCAGTTTTGTTAAATTTTAGTTTATAAGTTGTATCACATGATAATTCCACGAGAATATCTTGTTCAGGTGCAGATAAATGTTTAGCATTTGTAATTTCCATATTAAATGGATCTCTGATCCAGTTATTGCAAGGATCAGGAGTAGAAAAATACTTCCTGAAGTTGCTTTTCAAAGTAATTAAATGTTCAACAAATAATTGACGCGTTTGATTAAGCAATTTTTCACTGGAGCTTTCTATGAAATCATTGAGAGTTGGAAAAGACTCATATACACCGTTCTGGATGCGTTTCGACCACAAGTCGATTTTTTTAATCATTGCTTCGATTTTATCTTCAACTTTAAATATATTTACAACAGTACCTTGCAGGCTCAAATTAAGTTCGTTCAATTTTGTAAAAATATCAGTCAAGTAAGCCACCTTAGCTAACCAGATAAAATCATTGAAACATTCGGTCAGTTCAAAATGCGCATCTATTAAAAACAATCGTATTTCATCTCGAAGCTCAAAAAGGCGAATGAGTACTTTCCCGCGGGACAACCAAAGTACATCTGTATGTAATAATAAATGTGTATGTTGACTACCCATTTCCTCACACAAAATTTTAAAAACTCTGGAATTAAGTGGACGAGCCTTAATGAAATTGACAATTTTAACTACTTCGTCTAATGTTCTTTTCAAATCTGGTGACATATTTTTGGCTGCTAATGATTCTCTGTGAATGCAGCAATGATTCCAAACAACCTGAGGCGCAACATTTTTAATAAGAGCAATCAATCCAGTTCTTGTACCTGACATTGCACGAGCACCATCAGTGCAAATTCCAACACATTTTGGCCACTCTATTTCATTTTCGGTTATAAAATTATTCAAACTGTTAAATATGTCATTAGCTGTCGTTCGTGAAGGTAGTGAATCACAAAACAATACATCTTCTTGTATTTGATTTTCAAACTCATATCTAATGAAAGCTAACAAATTGGCATTATTAGTGACATCAGTACTTTCATCCAATTGTAATGAGTAATAGTGACTTTTGCGCACTCTCGATATTAATTCTTCTTTTATATTACATGACATGTCTTCAATCCTATTCTTAACCGTATCATTTGATAATGAAATCAAATTTATATCGTTTGCTGCTTTAGTTCCTAACATTATATTTGTAATTACTTTTGTAGCAGGAAGAATTAATTGCTCTGCTATATTATGCGGCTTTCCTGCTTTAGCAATAAGTAGAGCTACTTCATATGATGCCATTACTGCTTTCTTACTCATACCACCAGATCCCGTCTTTACCATCAATTTCTGACTTGAATTAAGTTCTTCTTTTTTCATTTTAAAAAATTCGATAGACTTACTAACATGCTCGCTGTGCTTTGTTTGTAAATGACGTCTGAGATTAGCAGGTTTCATACTTTCATTGGATAAACTTTCCTGACATAGAACGCAGACTGGTCTTTCCACATCATTGTTGCAAATATAAGTAAATCCAAATGATAAATAATCATCCGAATATTTTCTAGTTTTGCGTTTCTTGGTAGAGTTTGCTGTTGATGCCTCATCATCTGATTCTTTCCGTTTCTGTGTTGAACCAGTTTGTAGCCAACGATCCATTTTATGGAGTAATTTATTAACATTGAACTACAATAATATAAATATAATATAAATATAATATAAATATAACGAATTATTATTTACTAGCTATGTTTTAATATGATTTTAAATGAATGTTTTAATATCATTTTAAATGAATGTTTTAAATCATTTTAATAAATGTTTTAAATAATTTTAAATAAATGATTTAATATCATTTTAAATGAATATTAATTTATATAATAAATATATTTCGTAATTTGATTCTAAAATATTATTAATTTCGTAATTTGATTCTAAAATATTATTAATTTCGTAATTTGATTCTAAAATATTATTAATTTCGTAATTTGATTCTAAAATATTATTAAAATAAATATTTTTTATTCATAAAACTAACTTATACTTACTCTCAAAAACAGCCTTTCTGGGAAATTGCAAAATGTGTTTAGTGTTTTTATAAAATAATGATCATGCAAATTACACTAAAAATTAAAAAAAATTATTAGCTATAATAAACTATTATTAGCTATAATTTAATTATAATTAATTAAATTAATAAAAATAATTTAAAGATACAACTCGTTGAGAAATGAACTTATAATTAACATTAATAAAAATAATTTAAAGATACGACTCGTTGAGAAATGAACTTATAATTAACATTTGCTTTAAAACTGTTTAAAACCCCAGAGTGGACGCTGACAATTTGGGTTTTTCCGGGTAAGACTGTCCCCTCCCCTGGTTTTCCCCAATAACAAAGTGAAAGAAAATTCCCTTATATGCCTCCCCTTCCGAGCCCCTAAGAGGGGTTATTTTAAAGGAACAATCGAAAAATGATTTTAAATGAATGAATGGATGAAAATTCAAATTTTATATATAGTTTTTTATATATGTTTATTTATTCACAAAAAATTAATTGACATAATTATCAATTTAATAAAATAAAATAGTATTATTAATAGTATTAAATTATAGCCGTAATTCTCTAGGAGGATATAGTTAAACAATGAACTTTAAATATTTATATATGTATATATTTTTACGATGATTTTTTTCCGAGGACCGCGGACCCCCAGTAAAGGCTTCGCGGACCCCCAGGGGTCCGCGGACCACAGTTTAAGAACCACTGGTGTATACAATTAATAATATTATTATTATTTTCACACTTACTCAGCACAACTTTGACCTATCCCAGTCGCGTTCTTTTTCTTTTTTGTGGGGTTAGGTTCGGGCGCAGTGGAGAGGAAATTCACCCTAACCCACAGATATTCTCCTTTGTTTTTTTCTCTTCACTACATTACATCGCTAAGAATCTTTTAACTATATAACAAGTCTGTAAAACTACATCTTTTTGAATAAGAGGTGTTAATACATCTGATATTCCTAGCGATCTGATGTTCTTTTTCAGGTTGTTGCTGGCAAATCCCTCCACAGACATCACAATCGGAACAATCGTCCAACTTCTAAAATCGCTTCAGTTCGAAAGACAGGTTTTGATATTTGGAGATCTTCTTCCGTTCCGCCTCTGCCAGATTATGAGTTAATGGGACCGCAATGTCAACAATAATAGCCCTTTTCTCGTGATTATCTAGTAGTATAATATTGGGTTTGTTATGATCAATTGTCTTATCCGTTAACACTGGTCGAGAGTTGTGTTTGAATTTTTTAAGACAGAGGGAGGTGTGTATTTGTAAAAAGGCTCTAGGTCTTTGATGAGTTTTCGTTTGAGCAAGCTCCCGATGGATAATTTTTGCTACTTGGTTGAGCCGGCCATTAGTATATTCATTATCGGCCAATGCTCTATATCAACCGGTTATATACTCTATTGTTCCGCCTTCATTTCCGAACCTTATGCATCTATCTTCCACTTTGATTTTCAAGATGTTTTTTCATAATTCCTGGATTTAATTATTTTATCTTGGATTGCAAAGATAAATCCTTCAGTTGCGGGATAAAGATTGCCGTTTCGAAATATCATAGTTGAAGTTGTTTTGTCAGTATTACCGTCCTGAAGAAATGCTTAGAATCTGCCGAGAAATGATTTTAGTTTCTAGGTTGAGATGAAGTCAGGCACAGTCCTTATGGTCGTTTGATCTTCAGTAGAACTTATTTTCAGTGGACTAGGTTCATCTGCCTGAACAATTTTCAAGGCTTTATTGGGTGTCTGGCTCTTAAAATATGACCTCATGTTATTTGTTTGTCCATTGCACAAATCATGGATGTTAATCAACCCTTTTCCTCCATCATTTCGAGGAAGGTAAAGACCCTCAATTAATGATTTCGAGTGGTGACAATTAAACTTGGTGAGCAGACTGCGAGTTAACCTATCGAGTTCCTCCAAATCTGTTTCGCTCCACTTAATTATTCCGAAGGAAAACGTAAGATCTCCCAGGTGTTAATGGCCTCTTCTTCGAACTAAGTTTGGTGTTCAACACTTCCTAATCTGTATTAATATTTAACGATCAATTCTTTTTTTGTAGCGCTGTGACATATCCCTTTATTTTGTTGGAGGCCTAAGTATTTATAAGTTTCTTCAGGTGGTAGCGAGGAAATTTCATTAATTGTTTCATTACAATCTACCAATGTCCCCCTCATGATTCCCACAATCGCAAACTTTTCAAGACCAAATTTCATTCCCATTATCAGAACGCGAATAAGACGAATCAGTAGACGTAAGATCGAGCTGTCTTGCTTGCTGATCCACCCGGCGGGCTAATGGAGTATTATTATTATTATTAATAATACGTATTAGGTCTAACAACATATTAACCATTAATATCTTGATTTTTTTCTTCTTTTTCTTTATTACTATCTCGCCAGAGATAGTATTGCGATCACGAAAATTTTCGATGTTGAGATTTTGATGTTTTTATACGTTTTGAAGGTTCCTGAATCATTTTCACTAAGGTTGAGAAAAATGTCTGTGTGTGTGTGTGTGTGTGTGTGTGTATGTAGGCAAGATTATGCAAAAACGGTTTGAGCTAGAATGATGAAATTTGGTACATGGACATTATTCAAAATTCATAGTTTTCTATCAACTTTTGAGAAATGTAGCTCAACCGGAAGAGGGTCATTACCTACAACGTTTTGATTTTTTTTCCTCTAAAGTGACCGTAAAAATAAAGATATATGTTTGATAATTTTTCACATAATTAATAATTGTATAAAACTGCTATATATAGAATTTCAGCTTGATTGATTCGCTGAAATTACCAGAATTAATTTTTTAACACTGCAAATCTCCGGCGCCAACACGTGACGTGGTGCCATCAACAAAAAGCCAAACATGCGCTGGTTTAATATTTATTATTTATTATTTATAATTTATAATTAATTAAATTTAATTTAAATATAATATATTATGTTATTTAATCCAATTCAAATGCGAGATAGTCGAGTGGAGACACTCCAGCTAATTTTATTTTAATATGTAACCAATTTAACAAATAAAAATAACTGAGTAAACAAATGTTCAAATAATTAATAAATTGTATACAAGTATCAAAAAAAATTTCAATAATAAAAATAAATTGACAAACTTAACAAAAATGAAAAACTAAGTAAAAAAAGTTGCTCCTGGTTTATGAAAGGACTGTGACTATCAAGAAAGTAAACAGGGTAGAAATTTTATATGATCAGTACAATGGATCTTTTTAACCTTTACCTTGATTTTCTTGATTGCATGTCTCTAATTATTAATTCAAGTAGCTTCCCAATTTTGATCACGTAGGCTGGGTCGACCTCGCACCAGACCCCAGAAGGAGAAAAATTTCCTAGCTAGGTCCGGGGATTGAACCCAATAAGATAAATATATACCCAGTTTAAAGTTCTATCGAATAGTCTAATTTCTCATATACACACATTTGCATATTAAAAATAATTTACTCTATTCAATTGTATTTTTTAAGTTGGATTATTTTCATTTTTTATTATATTTACTGTTATACATATATGAATAAACCTGTGATGTGATGATCCTTTTGATCGTCTTAACAAACATTTTAATTGCCATTAAATAATGTTCAGCTAATAATTACAATTTTAGGAAAATGACGAGAAAGTTTGATTATTAAGTTTTATTGTTCACATTAACGAAATCTCTTTGATCATCATTAAGTAACTTCAATTAACCTTATAATCCTTAATTTCGAGAGGTTTTTTTTTGTGTTCACTTTGATCAAGCATATAACTAATCCAATAGGTATAATAAACCTTATTAAATACCGTGGGGATACAAATATAAATAAAAAATATAAATGTATTAATAAATAAGCTGGTTAACGAATTAATCGGCTTGAAAATAATTATATTTAATATTGACTAAATTTGGAAATAAATTTAAAATATAAATACTGTTATTACTATTATATTAAATTTTAATCAACAGATGTTTTTATTAGTATTCCCTCTAAAAGTAACTTATAAATATATATCTATAAGAGTGAATGATTGTATGATATAGGGGAGATTGGGGAGATTTTGGACACTTTTTGTTTCTCAATTTTTTTCTATGTCATTATAAGGTAAGTAAGATTAGGTAGCTGGAAAACTAAGGTCCATCAGAGATTTTTTAAACCTCCAAGAAAACCCTTTTCTCGCCAACATCCATTTTTATACTGAGCTGGAAAATGTTCAATGTCTCCCCAGGTAGTGAATTTTCTTGGAAATATTTTAAAGAATCTCGGCCGTTTTCACTATTTGAAATTTTCATCGAAATGGCCACATGAAAAAATTATTTTATCACAAAAATGCACAGAGGGGTTGGGAAAATCGGGTTGTAGATTGTCTCCCCTATCTTTATTATCCTGAGAAATATACAAGAAAAAAGAAATCATTAAAATAAGTAAAATAATGTATTAATGGATGGAAACATTTTTGTTGGAAGGATGGGTGATGGCTTTGGCGCAGATTACATAAAGGAAATTTGATTAACTTGATGAAATATTGTTAGCAATTATAAAATCAGGAAGTTTACATGCTGGGTATATAATAAGGAATTAAAAATCAAAAGGTAAATAACTGGTGATTAGTTTTAAAGGATTTAATAATAAACTACTAACGAGAAAGAAGAGCTGGAAAAATGTAGTTATGAAATTAATAGATTTAGAACCATGAATATTTTATATATATTATTTTGTTAAACTAAAACTAAATTTATTTTTATTAACTGATCATTTCATTATTTTACGAGAACTACAAATGATGGATAAAGTAAGTATGGAGAAAATTAAATTTTGAAAAGAGATTAAAAATTAAAAAAATAAGTAGTTTTTTACTATCTCGCCAGAGATAGTATTGCGATCACGAAAATTTTCGATGTTGAGATTTTGATGTTTTTATACGTTTTGAAGGTTCCTGAATCATTTTCACTAAGGTTAAAAAAAATGTCTCTATGTGTGTGTCTCTCTCTCTGTGTGTATTTAGACAAGATTACGCAAAAACGGTTTGAGCTAGAATGATGCAATTTGGTACATGAGCATTATTCAAAATTCGTAGTTTTCTATCAACTTTTGAGAAATGTAGCTCAACCGGAAGAGGGTCATTGCCTACAACGTTTTGATTTTTTTTCCTCTAAAGTGACCGTAAAAATAAAGATATATGTTTGATAATTTTTCACATGATTAATAATTGTATAAAACTGCTATATATAGAATTTCAGCTTGATTGAATCGCTGAAAGTACCAGAATTAATTTTTTAACACTGCAAATCTCACGCGCCAACACGTGCCATGGTGCCATCAATAAAAAACCAAACATGCGCTGGTTTAATATTTATTATTTATAATTTATAATTAATTAAATTTAATTTAAATATAATATATTATGTTATTTAATCCAATTCAAATTGCGAGATAGTCGAGTGGAGACACTCCAGCTTATTTTTTTGTGAAATTGAACTTGAAGTGGAAAAGAAAAAAAATTCCCATATAAATAGAGGTTTACAATAATATTGGTTTTCTTTGGAAATTATATTTAATTAATTGAGGTAGGAGGGAGGGAATCAGACCTCGGTAAGTTCACATAGTTTCAAGATTAAATAATTAAATTTTAATAGGCTGGGTAAATGGACATGGATTCCAAATTTGTTAAAAAAAAAGTTAATTTCGAGAATAATAGTAAAAAAAAAAATATTAACATTCATTTTAAAAAGGTATTTTAAGAAGAAATTATCTAAATGGAATAAGAGAACATATCATTTGTAAAAATGACCAATTAAAAATGCATATATTGGATGGATTCTAATTAAAGAATGCAACCACTTGAAATGGAATTGGAATGGGTAGGAGTCCTCTTTTAATAAAAAGGAGTTAAAGAACTTGAGAAATTTAATTTTAAGGTTCATTAGATAACTCTTGAATTGTAAAATATTTATACGATTGTATAAGTAAAATCTAAATCATATAATTTATAAAAAAAAAAAATTAATTTATTTAAATATGATCAATTTAATTTAATTTAAAATTGAACTTTTTTTTGTTAAATTGTTTATGTTCGAGTTTTATGCTCGAATAAAAAATAAATATATTTTATTTTTGCTTCTGAATGATGGAGAAGATAGACTTATTCTAACAATTTTAACGTTCCTATAGAAATTCTCGCAATGTGAAAAGAGTTTATCTCAAACTCTGGTAACAAATGAAATATAATTGTAGTGAAAAATACAATATAAAATGAAGATGAAAGAAGATGTGCAATGGAATCACGTTTTCTTTCCAGACAACATCTCTGTTATATTATTTGTATCATTTTTTATATTTTGCAGCTTGAAATTGAGAGAAAATTTTCCTCTTTAAGTTGAACCCAGAAACAAATTAATTAGATGAAAAACAAAAATATAATAATAAAAAATAAAATAAAAATGTGTCATTTCTGGAATATTAATGAAACACAATTAATTTTTATGTTGGAAGGAAAAAACACCAACAACACATAAATAGGAATTTAAACATTTTTTTATTAGATGAAATATTTTTTTAAATTGTCGAGCAGGAAATATCGATCATAATAAAATGTAGGTGTATTATGCCATGCATTTTTTTTACCGACCGACGATAGTAAAGGAGGTATTGTTTTCACACCAAATTTCACATGTCGAGATTTTTACATATCTCCACGAGAATTATATAAACTTTAAATAATTAATTTCTGCGGTTATTGATTAGATATTAATAAAATTTATAGCCTATGTTACTATATAGGTATATAAGAATATTGTGATGTAATTTCATAGAAATCGGTTCAGACAATTTTGAGTCTATAACATAGTTATTTTTCGGACAGACAGACATGAAAAATTCTAAAGTTACTTTTGGATTCTAGAGGTCAAGAAACTCGAAGATATGCAAAAACTTTTAAATTATGAGCAATGTACAGACAAAAACCTTTTTTATATATATAGATTTGAAAATAGAAAATAGAGAAAAAATTTATTTTTTTCTTTAAAGGAAATAATCAACAGGTGTTAATAAAAATCAAATCACAACACTGTAATGATTCAAGTGGCTTAGTAATCTAATTTTGGAATCAACACATAGAACAAAATTCATTTTGCAAAAATTTGTAATTATCACGTACCATTTACGTAATCAAGAATTTGACCCTCTTTCTTTAAAATTTTTTAAAAGAATTGTTGTTGCAGTAATGTTTTCTAATACATGTTTTAACTTGCAATTAGAAATTATAAGTAGGCCTGAAAATAAATATGAAAAAGTCTAAAGAAGTATATTATTATTTAGTTATTAAATATACTTACATATTTTAAGTTTACAAGCGGCGGCTTGGTATACGATAATAAGTTAATTACAAATAAGTTGACCTGTGGCGAGGTCCGAACCGACCGACGGTTTGAAGTAAATTAATTTCCAGCTACAGAAACAATTTCAAATAATTTTAATATATCTATTAATGTAATAAAAAACAGATATGAATATAACATAAATATTTTTAATTTTATTTTATTTATAATATATATGTAAGACCAGGCTGTGACGTCATGAAGGGCTGGATGACGTCATATAATTTTAAATCAAGAAAAAACTAATAAATATGATTTTTCTCGAGGATAAAACCAATACAAAGTGCACATGATTCGTAGTGATATATAAAAAAATCTCCTCATGTGAAATTTGGTGTGAAAATAACCCTTCCCTTCCTATCGTCGATCGCTAATACTACCACTTCCGGTTTCCGGAATTGCACCAAAAGTTAATCAATTCATCCCACTGATGCATTAAGTAAATATACCAAATTTCATCAAAATCGGTTGAGCCGTTCAGGCTGTACACATCTATACGGACGAACAGACGGACAGACGGACGGACAGACATCATGCTAAAAATACTTTTTTCTGTTAAGAAAATGCATGATTCGTGGAGATATGTAAAAATCTCCACATGTGAAATTTGGTGTGATAACAATACCTCCCTTACTATCGTCGGTCGGTAAAAAGAGAATTAAGTAAAATACAAAAATTAAAACATTCTAGAAAGGCTCAATTTTTATTGCTCAAGAATATAATTTCAAAAAATATATTATATATATATTTATTATCCAATAATTTTGAATTAATATGCAACAAGAAAATATTTCATATCAATGTATAAAAACTCAACAAATCTCAAGACGATAATAATATTTCAAAAGAAATCGCTTAGGACTTAAGGCTTTTAAAATTGATTTTTTCTATCTTTATATCTTTACGTGTTTAAAATCTAAAGAAAATTGTTTAAAAAATATAAAAGCAAAGTTATCATCAAGGTGAAGATTGATTGAGAAAGTGAATCAATGTTTTCCAATACACTTGAGTAGAATGTCAATAGATGTTTATTAAGAAAAACATGAACAAAATACAAATAAGGTATTTATGGTATAGGATAAAATAAAATAAAATTATTGATATAACAATAAATAATAGATAAGCAATTTTTTTGAACGATAAATACATGAAATTCGGTTTACTATTTTTAAAATTAATTATGATCTAATAAACATATAAATGTACTTAAAATCCTAAAAACAATTATTTGATTGTCGATTTGTTATTTTTAAGAGTTAAAATCGGTAAGGAAAATTATAAATAAGTTATACATCCATTATAAATGAATAAAGGTAAAAGAGAAGCTTTCAAAACGTAATAGCATTTCAATATTTGATAAATTTATTTAATTATAAATACAGGGGGGACCAAAAGTCCGGTAACATTTGAATCGAGCGCTGCTTCGAATTACGGAGGATAGGGGGGGGGGCGTTACTAAACGCGAGAGCGTCTAGTTGGAATTCAGTGCTATGGAGTCGTTCAGCGGAGCGTAACGCGCGTTTTATCGCAGCGATTCTGCGACTGAATTTTGTACACAGTACAACATTCGAAATAAAAATCGAGCTCCTTCTACTCGTGCAATTAAAAATTGGGTCCAGAAGTTCGAGGAGACGGGTTCAACATTAAATCAACCACGATCCGGCCGACCTAGGACGTCGAGAGACCCCGTAAACATAGAGCATTTGTTAGAGAACAACCTGGCCTCTCTACTCGAAAGTGGTCTAGTGTTTTAAATGTGTCCAGGACATCTTTAAATCGTATTATTCACAAGGATTTACATTTACACTCGTATAAATCAGCAATTAAGGCCAAAATTATGGGCAAAAAGTCATATCCAAAAGAGGTGACATTAACTGGCCACCACGCAGCCCGGATTTGTCACCAATGGACTTTTTTCTTTGGGGATACCTCAAAAGTAAAGTTTTTAATACCAACCCTCAGTCTATTGAAGAATTAAAAGAAAATATACGCGAGGAAATTCAGAACATTTCTCCAAACACTTGTCGGGCGGTGATGGAAAATTTCCGCACTAGGTTACGGAACAAGGGGCACATTTGGACGACGTTATTTTTAAAAAATAAAACCCTGATTTTTGTACTTTTATAATAAATAAACATATTTTCTCTCATATCTCTTGTTGTATTTTTTATAACCATTTGAAATGTTACCGGACTTTTGGTCCACCCTGTATATACTCTCTCGTTTTTAAGTATAAATAAATTGATTCATTTAATGAAAGTTTATGGACATGTTTTAACATGAGTTTAAAAAAGATATATGCAAATAGACTAAAATCAATATTAATTAAGAAGAAATTGAAATACATACTAGTTAAATATTTAATTATTAGATCTATCTTACTGCAATAAGTTATTATTATTAGAAATGGTTTCAAAAAATTTAAATATGAAACTATTAGAGAATAGAGGAGGTATATAAATACAGTGATTGTTATCAGGGACAGGTTTAGATGTGAACTTTAAGAACAGCTGCGTGGATATCCCTTTGGTGTTAATAAACAAAAATTAAACATTTAATCAAAGAGAAAATAATAGGTTATGTGGGTTCTTATATAAACCCCGACTGAGCAAATAAAAAACTTTCCAACAATTATAATAAACATATAGTATAAATTAATGAAGAGAATCATTAGATAAAATATTTATAGAAAAAGAAAAAATGAGCTGTGGCCAGGCACAGAACCGACCGACAATTTGAAATATATAAATTTCAAAACAACATTAGATATATTAAGTATCAAAAAAATTTTTTTTACAAACTTGAATTAAAATGACTAAATTATATTATATTGGTTTTTATTTTTAGCTTAATTACTCAATAATTAATTAGTACTATATTTTAAATGAAATATTTTGGGAAAATGCATAAAAAATTAATACTCTGTAAACTTTGGACACACAACGGACGGATAGACGGACGACGGACAGATATCGTATGAAAAATAATTTTTTCTGTTAACAAAATGCATGATTGATGGAGATATCCTCATGTGAAATTTGGTGTGATATAAGAAATAAAATAGAATTATAAAAATCTGGAGTGTCTTCACTCGACTATCTCGCATTTGAATTGGATTTAATAACATAATATATTATATTTAAATTAAATTTAATTAATTATAAATTATAAATTAAAATTAATAAATAATATTTATTAAACCAGCGCATGTTTAGCTCTTTGTTGATGGCACCACGTCACGTGTTGGCGCGTGAGATTGCAGTGTTAAAAAATTAATTCTGATACTTTCAGCGATTAAATCAAGCTGAAATTTGATATATAGCAGTTTTATACAATTATTAATCATGTGAAAAATTATCAAACATATATTTTACGGACACATTAGAAGAAAAAAAAATCAAAACGTTGTAGGTAATGACCCTCTTCCGGTTGAGCTACATTTCTCAAAAGTTGATAGAAAACTATGCATTTTGAATAATGCCCATGTACCAAATTTCATCATTCTAGCTCAAACCGTTTTTGCGTAATCTTGGTTACATACATACACACATACACATACACAGACATTTCTCAACCTTAGTGAAAATGATTCAGGAACCTTCAAAACGTATAAAAACATCAAAATCTCAACAACGAAAATTTTCGTTATCGCAATACTATCTCTGGCTAGATAGTAAAAACGAGAAGGCTAAGATGGCAGGATACGTGGTTCCAACAGGTAGGTCGAGAAGTTTGTTTATAAGGAAACCAATTGGGTAACAATATAGAGCAGGTAGGGTGAGTTGACAATAGAAAGGAATATATTTAAGGGATTGAGATACGTTAGGTATTGTAGGGAGGGAATTGCTCATGTTAGAAACATTTGGAGAAATGTGGTTGCTGCGGCCAAGAATTTCGGAGTTTCGTACCGCCACAGAGAATAGATAAAACCATAAAGTTCTTAATTATTCACGCGCTGCATATAGCAATTAATTGAAATTAAAAATCAAATTTCATTATTTCCATTAATATTATCAAAATTTATTTATACTAAAATTATTACTATTTATAAGATAATTACTATTAATCTAAAAAGAGGTTCAAATTCGATAATTCCTTACAATCTCTAACAATTCTTGCTGATTAATTGCTTTTATATTTAAAAGTACAACGAACTCATTTGTAAGAATTGACAAAAAAAAATAAATTATGAAATGTTAAATTTATTGATTGAATTTAGAATTGTTTCCCTAAGGTTCAGAATTTCCTCAATTAGAAAAAAAATATTTATATTATAATTAAAAAAATGTTGATATTTATTTTTCATTTCAAAACAGTGAATACAATTTTTTATAAAAGGATCTTGAAATCTATAAAAGCCAATTTTTCATTTATTTTATTTTATCTAAACTTTGTGAAGTTTAAACTCTTGACCTCAAGTTCTGTAGCACAGAATTAATTACTAATGCCACTTGAACAACTCTTGGATCTTTTGTTACTTTTAGAAAAAAATAGAAAGTTGAGGTTTGTTAATTTAAAAAAATTCCATTCTTTCACTTATAATTTTCTAATAAAATGAATTGTTATCCCTTTAATTTAAGTTCATTCGAGGCATTTCATTTTCTATGCATGGATTATTTTGTTAAATACGAGTAGTTAAATGAATTCATTTGCTAATTTTGATTATCCTTCAATATCTGATGATCGCATGGATTAAAACTAAACATGATTTTATTTTCCGAGTGATTTCATCAAATAAATATTATTTTTAATACTAATATAGATAATTAAATAAATAATTAATCCAGTGAACAAGTATATAATATAATATATATTATATATACATAAATCTATTTTTTTCCAATTTGTGTTTATTTAATAAACTTAAAAGTTAAACAACGAGAGAATTATTTAAAAACATCCATCAAACAACTCCTCCCCATTATATCGATAAAGGCAACATCTCTGGTAGATGGTTTATAAATCCAGAAAATAATATATGGATTTGCATGCTTAAACACGGGATTGTTCAGTTACCAAAATTAATGCAAGGAAAATAGTAATTTCGTTATCATTTCGATTCAGAATCCTACGCTTTGGAATTCTGAATATTAAGAAATATTAAATATAAAATACAAATGCAGTCATTTCCTGAACAATATTATTGACCATCTTAAGGAGTAAAAATTATTGTGTAATATTTTAATAACAAGATATATAATTTTTATTATTGGCACGATCCATAAGCTCATTTTTTATTTATTTTAAGAAATATTCGAAGGTAGATCAATAAATCCGTGACTTTTTGAATTTCCTGTCTCTTAAATGAAATGGCAACACTGCTCCTGTCAGCAGGCAACTATCAGCTGACTCCTGTAGAAATTTGAACCAGCTGGGTCTTTTAGTTTATATTTGACATCCATTAATAGCAGACGACCTCGTGATTTGAGAAGAAAATGAAAAAACTGAATTTCGTGTACTGTTTAAATATTATTTTTTGTGGAAAAAAAAGATTACTACTGAAACCCAGTTTTGCGCCGTGGATAAAAAGTGGATCCACCACAACCCACTATAGTCAAAACAGTGAGTTTCTCGGGGTGAATTGGCACCAAAGAGTCCTTGACAAATGTTATTTTTTGGAAGGGATAAAAAATTGGAGAAACGTAGGACGAATTGTATAGAGTTCAAAGGCGACTACGTTGAAAAATAAAATAATGTTTTATCCAAAAACCTGCGTTTTATAAGTCACGGGCTTATTGACCTGCCCTCATAATATAATTATCTAAATAAATTAATAAGTAATAATAAATTTGTACTCAAAAATCAAACTATAGAACCATAGAAGTTTCCCACCAATATTTTCAAATTTCATTGAAATAAAGAATAAAAAAATACTTTCTTATATTACTTTTAATAATAATTTTCCATCCTTGATAAATAACTCTTTACAATTGTCTTTATCATTCTAAAACAATATTAAAATATTTAATAGTTTATTATTTTAGAAGACAAAGATAAAGTTGCAATTTTGAAATAAAAACGAATGAATGGAGCTGAAAGGAGTGAGAGGTATATGTAAATAAACCAATTGAATATATATCGAAAAACTTCAAACTGAGTGATTGCTCTTTTTTCTAATTTGTGGTCTTCTTTTGTTTTGTTTGTTTGAAAATCAAGTACTCAATCAAAATATCGGAAATGTTATTTTGTTTACAAATCAAAGAGAGTAGATTCGAATGGACTATGAGGGGTGAAATATGAAGTTTCAAAACCAATCAATGAAGGGGAATGTGGTAGAAAAAAGAGTCGTGGCCACTGTCCTGGTTCAAAATAAGGCAGATGGTTCTACCACAACCCACACGGTGTTAAAGCTACATATATTCAATTATAGAACTACTTCATAAGGATTAACATCATTTTGAAAAAAGCGTTTCACTCCCTATTCAGTCATTTATTCATCCTATTATACAGAACATCGCCCAATCATGACAACCATAACGAACATGATGAAAAAGTTGAGTAGAATAAATTAAAAAAAAAAACGAAATAATCTGGTGAAAGAGCCACATAACTATGTATTACATACGCCTACAATATCAAATAATAAAGAGTGTTATATATTTAAATTAATATTAATATAAAAAGAAATAAATAATTAATGATAACAAAAAATTAGATTGGAATTTAAATTAATATCTAATCTTTATTCAAGCGTAACCCAATGATAAATTGTTGAACTATTGAACCTAAGGACGAGAGTTCAAATCTCATCAAGTTTACAAAAATTAATTATATAAAATTTTGTTTGTTAAATTATTAAATAAATGAAAAAATGAAATGGTCTTAGATCACGATGGTTAAAAAAATAAAATTTTTAAATACTTTAAATTTAACCGAACTCAATTAAAATTTGAAAAAAAAAATTCCCAACGTAGATGAATATAATATTAATTATTTACTTTTAATTTAAAAATGACAATAAAAATATTTTTAAAATTAAAATAATTATGAATAAAGGTTTAATAATTTAATCTTTAGACAATTATCACATTGTAAAATTCAGCGTTCTTTTGATGTAGGGGCACATATTATATGATGTTGAAAAATTCAGTTCAATGAGCATTAAAAATAAATTTCTTTTCAAACTAATTTTATAATAAATCGTAATAAATGGTATTAATAATAATGATACTATAAAATTTCTAAGAGAAGGGTATATATTTATATATATATATTACTATCAGATTTATCAGGGATATAATCACATATTTTTACTAGGCTAAGACACAGAATCCCAAAAATATTCCCCCAAGATATCTTTTGAAAATGGCGCCAAAATGGGCGCCAAAACGTCGAGAAAACAATCTCCCAAAAATACATAATTATATCCCTGATAAATCTGATAGTAATAATAACAATAACATTCACGAAATCAAAACCAACATATATATATATATATATATATACAGTCGATTCCGCTTAATTGGGACACATCGGGACCGAAGCTTTTTGTCCCAATTAAGCGGCTGTCCCAATAAAGCGAAGTTCACTTTTTTTTAATTAATTTGATTGGTTTTGGGAACAAGGTCATTAACTAATAACACACAAAATTTCACAATGCATATTTTTTAAAATAATTTTATTATATAAACTCAAAAACGTTATATGTATATAAGTACATAATATAAATTACAAATACGTATGTATTATAAATTTAAAGAAATCCTCAATATAATAATTAATTTGTACATACATACTAATTCAGTGAAAAAATGCGTCAAGTGTAGTCTGTCTTTTGTTTTTGTGACACTTGGCTTCTACAAAATCAGCACAGATGTTCAGTGCAGATGTAGGGCTTCCTTCGTTTCCTTCCTGCATAAAATAACGTTGTAACATGGCCATACATTTTTTTGCCTCCTGGTTAGTCACCGGCACAGGTAACTCATTATCGTCGTCATCATCTTCGTCTAATTTTTCATGTTTAGATGCAATACTTTCTACAATTAAATTCTCACAGTCTTCATTATCATCGTAGCATGGTAAATTGTTATCTACAGTTAAAAATTCTTGAGAGTTAATAATAGGAACTGGTAACATATCCTCATTTTGTTCATTGTTTAAAATTTCGGAAATATCCAAGGGTTTAAAGCCGCAATTAGTAAAACAATTCTGTATTGTGGTGGCTTTTATAGCTCGCCAACTGTCAGCGACAAACTGTATTGCTTGCAAAAGGGAAATTTTGGAACTAATCTCTTTGGCTGTTGTAGAACTTGTTAATAAATTTTCATCAATGGATTCTAATATGTAATTAACCAATTTTCCACGATAGAGAGTCTTCAAATTTTTGATTACCCCCATGTCCATTGGTTGCACTAAGGATGTGGTGTTAGGAGGAAGAAATTCCAGCTGTATATTTTTTAGATTGTCTAAATGAGGGTGTGCCGCACAATTGTCAACAATCAGCAAAATTTTTCTTTGATTAAGTTGTAACTTTTGGTCCCAACTGGTCAGCCAATTTCGAAAAATATCAGAAGTCATCCACGCATTTTTGTTTGCATGGTACTCCACTGGTAATCCCTCCATTCTTAACCCCTTAAAGCATCGAGGTCTAGCACTTTTTCCTATGATCAGTAGCTTTCGTTTGTCAGTACCTGTCATATTTGCACAGCATAACACAGTAATGCGGTCCATCGCCTTTTTATAACCAGACAGTGCAATATGTTTATAGCATAAGGAACCGTCTGGCGTAGCACGGTAATAGAGGCCGGTTTCATCAGCATTGTAAATGTCATCAGCACAAAAATTCTTTAAAAAGGTAGGAATTTTTGTAATTTTCCACTGTTCCGAACTATCATTGTCGGCACTGGCCTTTTCACCGTGCGCTTTCTTAAATTTAATATTGTGCCTTGCTTTCCATCGCGATAACCAACCATCAGTTGCTTTGAAATCATTGCGGCCCAGTTTTTTAGCGAACTCCTCTGACTTCGCCTTCAATATTGTACCGTTGATATTTACGCCTCTGCCACTAACAATAGAAAACCATTGATCTAGTGCTTCTTCAACGTCTGGATCCTTTCCCTCACGTTTTCTTTTGGATGTCCCTGCCTGTCCTTCTTGTAATACGAATTTCTCACGCAGTTGACTTTCTTGTTGTAAGACACGTGATATGGTAGATTTTGGTACACCAGTTATCTCAGCGAGCCGACGATAACTTGTATTAAGTGGCTGGCTTTTTATTTTATCAAGCAAAGCAATTTTACTGATAAGCGACAAATCGTTTCTTGGCATTTTGGCAAGGGTAAAATTTTGGAAAATTACAATTCACAAACAATAATTTTACTCACTGTTCACGCGCGGGTGTATTGGTGAGCAAATAAACACGCAATAATGACGACAATAACTTCAGGTGCGAGGTATGGTGAATGAACGAACGCGGAAGAATTGAAACAGTTGTCACAGCGAGGTGTATCGGTAACTGAATAGGAAAAGACTGAACCAAATGTGAAGGCAGCCGCGGCTTTTTAAAACACGGGTGTCGGGAGGGGGATTCCCGGGATTTAGGAGGGCGTGGTGTTTGTTTTGCCGCTGCATCGGCTCGGTTAAACCGGAATTCAGTTAAAACATACTTGGTTAATCGGGACTCTACTGTACTAAAATCTTAAATTTACTAATTTACTGTCCCAATTAAACATACAAATTTACTATTGGCTTCTTAGTTTGGTTTCCGTTCTTTGAGATTTGTCCCAAATAAGCGTCTGTCCCGATTAAGCGGTGTCCCAATTAAGCGGAATCCACTGTATATATATATATATACAGAACTCTCTTTATAATCAGGTTTTTATCTCATCTAATGAGTCAAAAGGTATCTGGATATAGATTTATCGAGAAAGTTGAAGACACACAAAGTCAAAAAGTCTTAAATCTGGTAAATACGGTGATAGTAGCAATATGTTTTCTAAAAAGCCAAGCATGATAAGATGAAAAGTTGTTTATTATAACATTTATTTTCACATAATACAAAATATATTACATATTTTGATATTAGTTATTATTTAGTAACAATATATACACATAAAGGGTGTTTCATAAAGTACGCAGTTTTTTAATTGCTCTGGATTTTTTGTTTGAAGATTGTCAGCACTGTTCCTATTATTTTCGTTATCTATTATCACTCCGATTAGAAGACCATTTGTCGTTTTTCCATTTTGTAGCCATGGAGCGGTTCAGGATCAAGCAACGCATTCTTATTGTGAAACCTCATTACAAAAAACGGGGAGTGCTACGCAGAGACTGTCCGTAAACTTCGCGCGAACTTTGGACGTGACAATGCCCCGACCGCAACAACAGTTTCGATGTTGATACAGAAATTCGAAGAATCTGGGTCAGTTGCAACCAGAAAATCGCCCGGTCGAAACCGTAATGTTCGATCGCAACAAAACATTGCGGTAGTGCAAGACAGTATGAAAGTGAGCCCCATGAAGTCGCTTCGCCGTCGTTCACAATAGCTGGGTATGTCAACATCTTCGAATACTGAAAAAAGATCTTCATATGCACCCCTACAAGATTAGTTGACACAAGAGCTGAAACCAGCAGATCATGCAAAAAGGCGAAGATTCGCCGATTGGATTTAGACTAGACAACAAGAGAACGACAATTTTTATGAAGTCCCCAACTGAACTGAAGATGAAAATTCAACGGGTAATCGGCGAAATCGACAGGGACGTCTGCGAAAGAGTTATCGTTAATTTCAACGATCGGATAACTGCCTGCAGAAAAAGTGTAGGTGGACGTATGCTCGATATCATTTTTCATTATTAAATCGAAGAATATGTTGAATGAAATTAAATAAAAATTTTGAATTTTGCTTCGATTTTGGCTGATTTATTGCATTTTTAAAAACTGCGTACTATATGGCTAAATGTGTTATATGAAAATAAATCAAAGTGTCTGTTTAAATAAGCAACATGTAATTAAATTTGTTTAGTATATAGAATAAAGTAAATTTGCAGAACTTGATTAAGGACTACTACTAATAATAATAATATAACTATAGAAAGTAAGATAAATTGATTAGATTTTATGAAACAAAGAGATATTAAATAACCTTAAAAAAACATCATTAAGTGGTTAAAATTACAATCAAGATTGAAATTTCTGCAGGTTTATTAAAAAAGTAATCGTAGTTTTATTGTATTATTATAAGGTACATTAAAGAGATATAAAACACAAACAAATATAAAATTAAATTTGAAATTCAATTCGATTTATAAAACAATTCCTTTTCTAAAAGTATTCATTATATTTTGGACATACGTTCTTCGAAGATGAATTAAAAGAACAGATTTAAAGGAATTGACAAATTCATAATTCATATTAAATTCAAAGCAGTGATGGGATCCAAGCATTGTGGTCCTGATTAAAAACAAATAAATATGAAATTTTAATACATATTCCTTTATTTTTGATATTTTTATAATTATTTACTAGCTGCTCAGAGCGCCTTCGGCGTTCTTCATACCTAGATGGGGCTACGCCCCCTGTACCCCCTAGTGGTACATAGTATTTGGTTGAAAGTAGCAAAAGGTTTTCATCCATTTTGTTTCAATCAGTATAAAACATAAAACATTCATTACTTTTTGTGTGATTATTGAAAATATATTTTAATTTAATCAGTAAATTAATTATATCTATTATTATTATTGTATTGTATTATGATATCTATCTATCTATGTGGCTAAAGATACTCGAAAGTTCTTGGCCGCAACAACCACATTTCTCCAAGTCTCCCTATCCTGAGCCCTTGTCCATTCTCCCTTACGTCCCTTCCTACGCGTCTTCCAAGCGGACGTTTTCCAATCGGTCTCCGCACCAATATCTTTTTCCTCTCCCATTCTAGCCACGTGCCCCGCTTATTGCTTTTATAACCCTAACTATTTCTGAAGATGCATAGAGGTCATGCAATTCCTCGTTATGCAGTTCCTGGTGTCCTCCTCATCTTATTATTATAATTATTATTATTAAATTATTATTAATTATATATATAAAGAAAATAATTATAACAATTATCTTGTAAACCATACCTAATTGTATAAATATAATTAATTTAGATTGTTTGAAAATTGCTTTTTTTTAATTTGTATTGGTATTTTGGAAATAAAGCTATTATCAAAAGTTAAGAATCTGTTTCCTGAACTAATCCCATTTATTTGGTTTCTCTAAAGGCCTTTTGTGTGATGATAACTGAATGGAAGCTCATCCATTTAATCCTTTTCAATCGGTAATCATGTATTAGAAAAAACAAAAAAAAAGTTTGAAAAATGACACATTAAAATATAATAAAAATTTGATTGAAAGAAAAATTGAATATTGCAAGGTAAAATATGGACCCATTTGAGAAAATTAGGTAGTTGGAAAAGTATTATTTTTTTTTTTATGGTAAACTCAATTTCTTATTTCTTTCGAATTCTTTCTGAGAGCAAACCGCTAAGAAAGGTTTCTATTGAAATTCAATTGAATATTTTTCCCAAATAGTACTTGAAATCACATTTTCATCTGCTTATTCATATAGGATATATTTTGATTAAAATTCAACAACTCGCTCTTCTAAAATATTATTTTAACTATAAAATTTTATATTCATTTATAAATACATATATATATACTTTAATTATTGTTCCACATTTTTTTATAATTATTTTTTAAAAATTTTTTATTTGAAAGTTTATCCAAAGTAAATAATGAAAAACTGGAAAAAATTATTCATAATTTTTTAATGATTACAATAAAAAATCATCTTAACGAATACAATCTTAAATCTCAAACCAGTTAAGTAGGACTACCTGGAAAGTAGTGTTTTTCAGAACAATTAGGAATTTTATAATTTTTTTGACATGGCACTAAAGAAAAATAATATTTTGACGTTTTTATTAAATAAATAAAAATACAATTATAATATTTAAAAAATTATAAAATTCCTGATTATTTTGTTGTAAATAATCGCCCATATTAGTCAACAATTCAAAAATGTCAAAATTTGAAAAAACTGAATGGGTCGAGGATCGAAAAAGGTCTAGTATTCTAAGAAGTCGATTCTGCTGACAACAGTATTGCTATAGCAGAAAGTGAAGCTGAAGAATATTCTTCATCGATAACATAATATTGGCTAATGACTTTTTGTGGCCTCAAATTGAAGAACTAGACACATACGATCTTTACTTTTAAGAGGATGAATCTACCAGTCACACAACACATGAAAACAATGAACTATTGTGGTTTCTAGAACGGTTAATTTCTATGGGTTGTTTTGAAAAATCTAGGTGAAACATGTTTATGTTACTGTGTAAAAGGATGTTTGTTACTTTTCCAATATATGATTGATAAGAGTCATATTTTTTAAAAATAAAAAAAATACATATAAGTTGAAATTGATAAACTTGATGCTGAAATGTGAGGGTGAACCCTTCAACATGTTTATGTTACTGTGTAAAAGGATGTTTGTTACTTTTCCGATATATAATTGATAAGAGTCATATTTTTTAAAAATAAAATAAAGAGACAGAAATATCAGTCTTTTTATCTTTTATTTTTAAAAACGCGAATGTGCGATTTTTGAATGACCCTTTACAATAAACAATTTTTAATAAACACATCATATATTGATAATGGAAGTACTTGGGTAATTTTCATTTAATTTACAAAACCTAAATAATTAAATAAAATAAAGCTAACTAATTGTAAGGTTTTATAATAAATTAAAATGTGAAAGGATGGGGGATTTATTTATTTTTAGAGAGGCAGAATCGTCAAGTGTTAAGAAAATATGCAAATATTTTAGAGTGAAAATAAATATTTTTATAAATGAAAAAAATATGAATTTAGACAAGAATAATATATATATATAAAATACTATATATATAATGAATAACAGGATTTGTGAAAATATAATAGAAATACAAAAAAAAGAGTATATAAAAATAAATAATTGATTATTTAATATATATATATATATGTAATTTATAATAATATATATTTTAGTTCAGTGTTATAATATTAATATATGATTATATACTAGCTGATCAGAGCGCCTTTGGCGCTCATCTCACTTAGACGGGGGCTCCGCCCCCTGTACCCCCGAAGTAATACATAGTATTTCGTTGAAAGTCTGTATGTAAAAGGTTTTCATCCATTTTGTTGCAATCAATATATTACATTATATTATCATATCTTTTTGTGTTCTTATTTAAAAGATATTTTAATTTAATCGGTAAATTAATTATATATTACTATTGTATTTGTTATATCAATCTATCTATCCCTGTGGCTCTACGGATCTCGAAAGTAACCCCCAAGTCTGAGCTATAACCAACCTTATAATAACCTTAACTTTATCTGGAGATGCATAGAGATCATGCAATTACTCGTTATGCCATCTCCGCCATAGCCCGGTGATTCCATTGTTCTTTGGTCCTTAAATGCTGCAAACAATCCTAATATCAAATTCTCTAAATCTACTTTCTCCCAAAAACACCGACCACCCATATAATACAACAGGCAAAATAATTGTTTTAAATATTTCAATTTTCATCCATTTCGATAAAAGTTTAATGTATGATTACAGACGTTACCCGATTGCGACCTCGATTTAAATTCTTATCCAATATTATTATCCTTTGTAATTATAGAATCCAAGTATTTAAATTTTTCTACATTTTCAAATTCTACACTTTGTATGTTAAGACTTTGTGTGTTAATAATGTTTTCCTCTCTTACTAAATATTTTGTTTTATCCCTATTAATTTCAATCCCAATCTTATTTCCTGCCTAAATTCCATCATACATAACGTGTATACATAAGTGTCGGTTAAGTGAGAAATTTCTTTTTTTTTTGTTTCTATGACAGCAAAAAAGTAAACAAATTACATAAATACAAAAAAACACTCTCCTTTATATATATAGATTATAACACTGAATAAAAATATATATAAATTACTACTTAAAAATTAGATACCATTTTAAAAATAATGTTTAACACGTTTCCTCCGGCATGTACCACCGGTACCACCACATAAAAAGACAAATTATGCAACCGGCAAGAACGTGTTAATGTTTGAATACATTCCATATTATGCAATATTTAAATTTAACATCCTACTTTTTATAAGAACAACTTATATAGATTTATTCAACAAAGGAAATATTATTTATTATTTATACAAAATTACAAACAGCAAAGTAATTATTCGTCATGGAGAGTCATATGCTTTTTCAATTTTATATAATGTTATTAATATTCAAAAGATTTAATTAATTTAAAAACAATAAAATGCATAGTATATAACAAAATATGTTATTTGTATTCATTCTATCTATTTTGAATATGAAAGAAAATAAAAAATATTAAAGCACATGTATAATATTGTGAATATTTTTAACCAACATTTTCTTTTTAATTATCTAATTTTAATACTTTATTTATTGGTCAGTGGTTAATGATAATAATATTGAAATTTTATGCATTGATTTAGGAAACCACGTAGGAAGTTAATTCAATAAAATCATTCAAGTTAATCAAATGATAAAATGATTTTACCAAAATGTTAGAGAATATTATTCAGTTAAAATTTCGATGAATTATAATTATATCACAGACGAAATATTTTCAACATTATACTATTATTTTAAATAGAACATATTTGAGATTATAGAAAATAGCTATGTATTCATGATAATGTGCATCAAAAGTATACATTTCAGGAATATTTCCCTTAAAATAATATATAATATATTCATTTTATCATTTGTTTAATATTAGAAGCCGGGGTCCTTAAAGTTGCTCTTTCTGCAATAAAATTTTAGAGACCCAATTAAATAAAATGTTTGTAGGTATTTACCTAATATGACTATGCACTAATCGTTGTAGTTACAATTTTTACTATCTATTATTTTTTAATTATAATTTATAATAAATTAAATTTAATTTAAATATAATATATGTGTTAATTAATCCAATTAAAATTTGCGAGATAGTTGAGTGGAGACACTCCAGATTTTTATTATTAAAATTATTTTCAATGGTGAGGCAAAATTCATGATAAATTACTGGTTTGATAATACTAATAAAACTTGATGAAATATTATTTATTGAATTGTTATATCACACTGTTATGCTGTCCACTATAACTGGATACCTATATCGATGCAGAGTTATTAGTATTTCTAATTCAATTAAATTCGAGAATAAATATAAACATTATTGAAATACAAATTATTTCCATTAAATAAAAATATTAAGCTGATTTGTGAAATTTTTATTATAGTGCCATTTGGTAATGAAAATCTTAAATATATTCAAATGTCAATAAATATTGATAAAAATATAAAACGATTATGGTAAAGGGTGTTTCTTTTAGAGGTATAGAACTTTAAATTGCAATAAAACAACGATGGATTATTCGATTGACATGAATTTTATTTATACGAAAGATAATCTTGTGGCATTACATTTTATATATGATTTCTGGCATAGGACCGCCACGGCTGGCTCGGATGGAGTCCAATCTGGACGTCCAATTTTCGAACTTTTTCCAACATTGGTGGCCGTATATCGGCAATAACCGGCGAATGTTGTCTTCCAAATGGTCAAGCATTTGTGGCTTATCCGCATAGATCAATGACTTTACATAGCCCCACAGAAAGTAGTCTAGTGGTGTTAAATCTTGGAGGCCAATTCACAGGTCCAAAACGTGAAATTAGGCGGTCACCAAACGTGTCTTTCAATAAATCGATTGTGGCACGAGCTGTGTGACATGTAGGGCTTACAATACCGGGATCTCGGGATCCCGGACGATTTTTGTCCGGTATTAAAAACCGGTATTTATGTAAAAATACCGGTATTTTGGTATTACGAATTTACGAATTTACAAAATGTGTATGATTTTTTAATGACCATAGTGCCGACAAGTGTAGAATCAGAAAGAGCTTTTTCGGCCGCTGGTTATATTTGTACGAAAATTCGGTCCTCGCTTAATGATGAAACGCTTGATTCGTTGTGTTTTTTAAGAGCAAACTTTAATAAACAAAACGCAAGTTATTAATATTAAATACTTTCAATTTATATTTTTATATTTTTTACTTCTTTAATTATATTTAATTCTTTAATTATATAATACCATACGAGCCTATTATATGTAAAATGTAACATAGAATTTAATATTTACTTTATTTTACTTGCACGTATACCGGTATCCCGGTATTTCAAATTTCAAATACCAAATACCCGTATTCAGATTTTAGTTCGGTATTGTAAGCCCTAGTGATATGTTGCGCCGTCTTGTTTGATTCACAGCTCCTACACATCATGGTTGTTTAATTCAGGAATGAAAAAGTTAGTAATCATGGCTCTATACCGATCACCATTGACTGTAACGTTCTGGGCATCATCATTTTTGAAGAAGTACGAACCAATGATTCCACCAGCCCATAAAGCGCACAAAACAGTCAGTTTTTCTGGATGTAACGGTGTTTCGACATACACTTGAGGATTAGTTTACTCCAAATGCGGCAGTTTTGTTTGTTTCAACCAGACGATAAAATGGACGTAGAGCACGATACGTATTCCGCACAGAACCATTATTTTCGAAATAAAATTGCACTATTTGCAAGCGTTGTTCAGGCGTGAGTCTATTCATGATGAATTGCCAAACCAAACTGAGAATAAATCACTTGACAGCTGTTAAATCGGTCGTCAACTTGAACAGTAATGCCAACTTAAAGTTCTATACCTCGAAAAAAACACCCTTTATATATCAATATCTTAAAGTTATAAAAGGATAATTTCCAATATTATTAATTATCCATATATAACGGAATATATGTTTATATTTAGATAATAATTGATCTAGAAATAAATTTGTATACATATTTATACAAGATTAAACTATATTATTTATCAATATAGTATATATATATATATATATAGGAACCGATATATATATATATATATATAAATAGGATTAAATAAATAAAATAGGTGGAAATAATTTTATTATCTATAAAATAGTTAATAGTAAATATTAATATATATATATATATATATATATACATTGTAGTTTTATCGATTTTAGATTTAGTATCCTATTAATAATAGAAAGCAGCGAATGTTTTATTGTGAAAAATACTCTTTGTTAAGGTAACGGAATTGAATCGAAACGGATTAAGCGGTTGGTAGGCAGTCAGCTGCAGCTCTTTGTAATCTCGCCCCTTTAAGCTTTCCAAGACGTTTGTTTGGTATGCCAGCAAGTAAAACGATTGGGATTGAATTGGCTTGCTCGTTTGATTAACCTCCTACCCTAATCTTTCTTTAGCTTATGAAGCGTATGAACAACGATAAAAAGCATCCGGTTAAAGAATTTCTGCTAGAAATATTATTTATCCCAAGTGGAAAAAGAGAGCTTGTATTTTTATTTTTGTTAATTTTCAATTACGAATAATCCACTCCACAGGTTATAAAATAATAATTGGAGTGTTTTGTATTACTGCACTTTTGAAGGAGATTAAATTAAAACAAAAAAAAATATTCTATAAATAATTGTTAAAGCACACAAGATAATTTTAATCAAGCAATCTAAATATAATTTATAGAAGAATTCATTTTTCTCCATTCTATTATATATAAAAAGAAATATTAAAACAAATATCGTAGAACATAAAAAATATTTAATAAAATAAATAAAATGGTGCGATAGAATCATAGTTCTTTATTATAGAACACGAAATAATAAAAGAATTAATGAAATTTATATAAATTATATATCAATAATTTTGAAGACAAATGAATAAAATTATTCAAAATTAAAAAATATTTAAAACGTTATTTTACGAATGAAATAAATGAATATCAAAAAAAAAATATTAAATTATATATTTCGTTTTATTCTTATTTAGTTTAAAATAAAAATTTGTATTTATCAATAATTTTTAATTAATTAATATCGGAATAAATGAAATATAAATAAAGTAGAAGTCTATTTAAAATAGCACGTCTAAAATAGGTTTATTTTCATCATCCAGATTTTTTGAAATATAGCTGTTTAAAGGAAAAAGGAATAAGTTGACCTGTGGCCAGGTCCAAACCGACCGACGGTTTGAAATAAATTAATTTCCAGCTGCAGAAACAATTTCAAATAATTTTCATATATCTATTAATGTAATAAAAAACAGATAGGCATACATAAATAATAAATATAAACATTTTTAATTTTATTTTATTTATAATATATATGCAAGACCAGGCTGTGACGTCATGAATGGCTGGATGACGTCATATAATTTTAAATCAAGAAAAAACTAATAAATATGATTTTTCTCGAGGATAAAACCAATACAAAGTGCATGATTCGTGGTGATATATAAAAAAATCTCATGTGAAATTTGGTGTGAAAATAACCCTTTCCTTCCTATCGTCGATCGCTAATACTACCACTTCCGGTTTCCGGAATTGCACCAAAAGTTGATCAATTCATCCCACTGATGCATTAAGTAAATATACCAAATTTCATCAAAATCGGTTGAGCCGTTCAGGCTGTACACATCTATATGGACGGACAGACGGACAGACGGACGGACAGACATCATGCTAGAAATACTTTTTTCTGTTAAGAAAATTCATGATTCGTGGAGATATGTAAAAATCTCCACATGTGAAATTTGGTGTGAAAACAATACCTCCCTTACTATCGTCGGTCGGTAAGAATGCAAAAAAAAAAAATAAAATTTCCTAATTCAGTAAATAATTATTAATTTATTATTATTTAAAATTATAACAATTTTTGAGTTAGTAGTGGGTATTGCCTCCTTTGGCTCTAATTACATCATTCATTCTTTTAAAAAGTCCCCTAATGATTTTTTTCTATGACTTTTTGAGGGATTTTCTCCCACTCTTCCTTTAAAGCCGCTTCCAGAGTGTTTAATTTATTTTTATTTTATTATCCACATTTTAATTTAATTATTATTAAATATGTTTTAATTTAGTATCAAATTTAAATACATTTCAATTTAAATATTATTAAATATTTTTTAATTTAGTATCAAATTTAAATACATTTCAAGATATTTAATAAAAATTATTTAGAAGAATATAAAATTAAATTGGGTGGGTCGATTTCCTTGCTCGGGAGTATATATTAAAAAATATATAAGAGCAATCAAAAAGTCAGTAAATAAAGTTTACTTTAATCATTTTCTTTGTTTAAATATTTTTATTGGCTTTTATGCTAATTTTAGCTATGCATAGCACTTATTAGATTGTATTATTTAATCTTAATATAAATTGAACTTGACGATATTTGATTCATCTACCTTATAAGATTGGTGGACCAGACCCATAAATATTAAACAACCATTCAAGTTATCTTAGTCAATTTAACATATATAAATATACATATACACTTGTACACCATCAGTCCAGTCTTTTGGATGTTATTCCATAGTATTTATCAAAGTATACGAGGGCAGGTCAATATATCCGTGACTTTTTGAATTTCCCTTCTGTTAAATGAAATGGCAACGCTGCTCTTGTCAGAAGGCAACTATCAGCTGATTCCTCTCGAATTTTGAACGAGCTGGGTCTTTTAGTTTTTGTTTGACATCCATTAATAGCAGATACCTGAAGAAATTGCTCGGCGGAAAGAGATTCGACTCCAACGATGAAATCATATTTTCATGTCCTCGACAAATCTTTTTATTTGGAAGGGATAAAAAAATTGGAGAGACGTTGGACGAAGAAGAGACTACGTTGAAAAATACAATAATTTTTTATCCAAAAACCTGTGTTTCATTCAAGTCATTTATTGACCTGCCATCGTTTCATGAAAAAATGCATTTTTATTATAAAGTAGGATCATATATAACTATCCCAATAATATTGTTTATTTTTTCGTTTGTTTGAATTGAAAACAACACTATAATTGAAAATGTATTGACAACAGTGCTTAATTAATGAATTTGACACGCTAACGAATAACTAAATCTAATTATTAAATTCAATATTATTGTAGCTATAATATATACACATTGAATCAAACTTAAATTTAAATTTATAGTAGACACTTGATTCTTAGTATCATGAAAAGAATTCAGGACTAGATTAATGATATTTTTTTCTATACCAATGTATGAAATAAATATGAATATGATGACTCATAAAGAAATGGAAACTTTTCCAAGATCATCATATTTCTTTTAGTTTAAAACGGAATAGATCATCTTCACGTAAGGGAATGAAAGATTTTATTTGACATTTATTTAAATTGTTATTTTCTTTCGTAGCTTTTAATAATACAGGATTTCTAAAGTGAATGAAAATAGATTGTAAACTTCATTTTATATTAGCAAATAAAATATTTTTTAAACATTAATAGACTTATACTATGTATTAGGAATCGTTTATGTTTGTGATATTCATCAATTTAAATTCGAGATTTAATTAATTTGAACTAATATTGAAGGTTTCTGAAATTAAAATGTACCTCTTTTGTCGAGTAAACAAAATTAATATTATAAATTTAACAGAAAAGGAATGAAATAGTTTTCATACAAAAAATGAAAGTTGACATTCAGGGAAAAACGTAAATTCTACTTCAAATAGACATAGTTATCAATTATAGTGGAAAAGGAAAAAAAAAGGTTTGTGAATATACAATGAAATGTCCTTCGTATTCTTTTCCTTTCTCTGGGTGTTTGGGATGCACGCTTTCATTTTTTAGATATGATTAATTGTAAGGAAATCGTGGTGTGTGTAGTGAAATTATTTTCTCCTTTTTAGTGCATTTAAATAAAAGCGTGTGTTTAAAAAGTTTTTTTATATTTTTTTTTACTGTCGAAAATGTATGAACATGAATCGGAGCAAGCGTACAGTTACTTGAAAACGACTGCAGAATAAGCAGTTGAAACGTTGTACAATTATTTTAATTTAATAAATAATTTTATACAAATAATGTGGTCTTTTAATAAAAATTCTCTTAATAATGTATGAACATGTTTTCTAAACAGATGTAAGCATGTGACGAACCCTTTTACTAAAATACAAAAAATAATTTTTGAGCTTTTAAAAAAGAAATTGATTGATTTTTAATTGTTATATAAAAATGGAGGTAAATATAAGCAAAGTAGAATGGAGGATGGTCATAATATATCAGCCTAGCCAATTTATTATCAATCCCCGAAATGCTTAAAATAATATTCTCAGTTTATAAAGAATAAATTATTTATAGTATCGAGCTCGATGAAATTTAAATTTATTTAAAACTTAGAGAGATATTCAATCTTGTTTGAAAAGAAACTTCTCTAAGACATTAAACAAAATTAAATTTGACTTTTGAAGATTTAAGATTGTAAAATAATGAATTATTTCATTTTAAAATTATTAAATGAAGCATACTAATTATTATTATTTGTAAAATTTTTTGTGACATTCCACCAGTTGTTTCTTATTGTATATATTATTAACTGCTTCTAGGTATTGTTATGTGGTGTCTTAATTATTTAATTATTATTATTATTATTTGTGTTTGGACGACTTCTTGTGTAGAAGGTTGCCACGCTACACTCTCGGCCAAGCCACCCACTAATTATTTAATTATAAGAGAAAATTGAATTTTTCATACAATTAATTATCAAGTTAGATTAATGAAAAGAATTTGGTTTGTTTGGAATTTATTTTTTTTCAATTGTAGTTATTTATTAGAAAAATATATTTTTTTTTGTTGAAAAATTAATTAAAAGAGTTTTGAAAAGAAAATCTCTGCCACAGAATATTATTATATAATTTAATATTAATGACAAAAGGTTAAATTCTATAAAATAGTTTCTTAACTTCTTACTCTTTGTTAGGAAAAAATACATGTCAGATTATTAAATTTTAATAAAATCATTAACTAGACGAGTCAAATCTGATGAGAATATTGAAAAGAAGACAGAATCTTTCAATCAAAGAAACATTCCATTCTAAATATAATTTTTGTTTGATGATGTCCTATATATGCTTACTTTTAGTCATTTTTGTTTACAAGAAGAAACTATCATACATTAAATTATTTGATGTTTATTAAGTTTGGTGTTAAGTTGCGGATGAATTATAGTGAAGACAAAATCTACACTTATCATTCTATTTTAGTAGAATTAGAACCAGCAAAGTTTTATCAAAATATAAAAAAAAAACTTGCCCTGTATAAGACACACAAATAGATTTTACAATTAGTATATGAAAGATGAATTTTAAGAAAGTGAATAATAAATAATAGCGAGACTTCAAAAACAATATGTTTCGAAATTTTTAAGGGCGTAATAAGATGAAAGCTCTAGGGAGCAACGAACATTGCATAGTAATGGATTACATGCTCCAGGCATAATTAGAATTAGCAAGTGGAGGGAGATATGATGCGTTGACAGGGCGAATGTCTGGGACAAGAAATATTAACAAAATTGTTACTCATACCAAAGTTTAAACTAGGTCAACAATAAGAGATTGGTGGATAATATCAAGGAAAATATCAGGGTAAAGTACAATCTACGTTCAACACGAGTATATTGTTTTACGCAAGAATGTAGACTTGTAGAAATTATGTAAAATTCAAAATATTTATTCCTTATCTTATATTTAGAGATAATTATTTTATTCTTACAAATTTATACAATCTTACAATTTATTTAAAATTTCTAATTGGGAAGGAGAATTGTGGTTTAATGTGTATAAAATATGATCAGAAAGTAAATAAATATTGATTAAATAAATTTGGAAATATCAATTGCCGTTGGGTAGAACAATCATGAAAAGGGGAGATAAGTTAAATGTCGATAAAAAGAGAAATTAGGAGAGAATAGAAATTAGGTAAAGGGTTTGTGGTTGTTAAGCTTTCGATATTACAGAGATAAATAAACAGAAAATATTGATTAATTTTTATGATACAAATTATGAGAATGGAGGATAGAAAATGAAAGAACTAATTTTGTGATTTATGTGAGATAATAAACTATTTTTATTTGTATTGTAAGCCTATTTTATTATTCATTAAGGATATATTTTAATTTAATTACGTGTTAATTTAAAATTTTTGAGAACTAGGTGAGTTTTGAACCTTCATCCCCAAGATCTATAATTCAGTAATTATTTTACCACTGAGATACAGCTGCATGCCTCTCCTATGAGAATTTTTTGTTTTTTGTTTTTTTGTTTGTGTAATGAAACTCAGCGTATCCAGGGACAGAGCACAAACAGAGAAACTAAACGACTTTATCCATGCAGTTGGAAGAAAAATCGATAAGAACGCACTAGAATGAGTTTGAAGAGAAGATTAAAATAACTAATAACAATATTTCCATTTTTTCTTTATATCATTATTAATTAATACCGGGACCCCGAGCCTCCGCTCGGTAATTAAATTTAAAAAAAATGATTCATTATTATTGGGTTTGGCTGGTAATATTAATACCTGATTCGACGAATCGCCATTCAAATAATAACATACAAACAGAAAAGTATGCCTGTTGATATAAAATATATACCTGGGACACCGAGCTATCGCTCGATCCTTTAACAAATTTATACAATTTATTTTTATATACTTTAAAAATTTTACAATTTTTTAATTATTTATTACAATTTTTAAATCGGATTTGTAAAAATAACCCATTAAAAATTTGTTTCCTAAAATGGTACAAATTAATTTAAATAACTTGATTTTCATTTCAAGATCAAAATATATTCAAATTTACTTGATAAAATAAAATAATTGACGTTATAGACTCAAAATGGGCTGAACCGATTTCTATATTACAATTACAATATTACGATTACAATATTCTTGCATATCTCAGAAATTAATTTTTTAAAATTTGATATCTACATATTATCATTCAGCAGAGCAAATAATGTTTATGTTTTTATTTTTATGTTATATTTATATTTATATTTTATTAGATTTATAATTTTATTTTTCTAATATTGGCCTTTTTAAATTATTTATAGACACTGAAAACATTCAAGATTATATGAATAAATAATTTTAAATAATTTATCTCATAATATTGGATTTTCATTTTCAAGTAAGTAAGATATTATTATGGGTGGATTCACAATGTATGAAGGGACAATTCTAGAAATGTGGATGTTGCGGCCAAGAACTTTCGACTATTTTTAAGAAAATTAAAAATTTAATATTATCAAATAAATATCTAATTATTTTCAGGTAATTTTATATATTTTTTAATATCTAATCTTATTATGCTAGCTAAAATTGTTTGTTTGTATTATTGAGGACCCCAGTTCAATTCATTTTAATCAGATTGATCCAATGATGGAATATTTAATAATTGTAATAAATAATTAAAGAATTGTATATTAATATTTTTAAAGGGTCGAGCGAGAGCAGGAATTAATATTACCAGCCAAACCCAATAATAATGAATCATTTTTTTTTAACTTAATTACCGAGCCGAGGCTTGGGGTCCCGGTACTTTTATTTACAATATAAGGAAGCGGTGATTGTGACGTCATGAAGGGTTTGGTGACGTCATTTGTGATGTCATATCTATTTAAATTAAGAAAAAACTAATGAAGATGATTTTTCCCAGGGATGTGATAAATAAAACTCGATTTTTCTTTATAAATACTACCTATGGTGTGAATTTCAAAAAATCGTTAGAGCGGTTTCGGAAAACCCATTTACATAGATAGATAGATAGGTACAATTTTAGGCTAGCATAGTAAGATTAGATAGATAGATTTGGATAAAAGTAGATTTAAATTTATTTAAAAAATATAAAAAATAAAAATAAAATCATTTTTATAGTCCTCATATATAAATTAAAAGAAAAAATCGATATGTTTGATAAATTGAAATTATCAAATAAATTGAATAAATATAAACTATTGGATGGATGGATATTTCATTTGAAAGCACTTTACATTTTAAATGATAAAGCAAATGTAAATTATTTTTTTTTAAATTTATTAATTACTTCTATGACATCGGGATCAAGTTTGATTGCATATGTGCAGCTAGTATATGTGTAGCTAGTATTACTAAATATGGATTTATTTAATTTCATATATGAATATATAGAATTAAAATTTTTCCAAAACATGTATTAAGATTATATGGACCACTATTTAAAAACTAAATAAGCTGGAGTGTCTCCACTCGACTATCTCGCAATTTGAATTGGATTAAATAACATAATATATTATAGTTAAATTTAATTTAATTAATTATAAATTATAAATAATAAATATTAAACCAGCGCATGTTTGGTTTTTTAATGATGGCACCATGGCACGTGTTGGCGCGTGAGATTTGCAGTGTTAAAAAATTAATTCTGGTACTTTCAGCGATTCAATCAAGCTGAAATTCTATATATAGCAGTTTTATACAATTATTAATCATGTGAAAAATTTTCAAACATATATCTTTTTTTTTACGGTCACTTTAGAGGAAAAAAAATCAAAACGTTGTAGGTAATGACCTTCTTCTGGTTGAGCTACATTTCTCAAAAGTTGATAGAAAACTATGAATTTTGAATAATGCTCATGTACCAAATTGCATCATTCTAGCTCAAACCGTTTTTGCGTAATCTTGCCTACATACATACATACACACACACACACACACACACACACACACACACACACACACACACACACACACACACACACACAGAGAGAGAGAGAGAGAGAGAGAGAGAGAGAGAGAGAGAGAGAGAGAGAGAGAGAGAGAGAGAGAGAGAGAGAGAGAGAGAGAGAGAGAGAGAGAGAGACAGACAGACAGACATTTTTCTCAACCTTAGTGAAAATGATTCAGGAACCTTCAAAACGTATAAAAACATCAAAATCTCAACATCGAAAATTTTCGTGATCGCAATACTATCTCTGGCGAGATAGTAAAAATGCTATAAAACAAAAAATAAATCGCTTGAAAGATTTTGAGTAAAATCCATAATTAAGTATAAATTCTTGATTTCTATTTTATCTAGAATTTTGAGCGGGATCCATGAATGAAAGGGTGATATTTTTAAAAACATATATTAAAGTAACAGAATATTTTCAATAATAATGACGATTTAATAGAATAGATAATTATGAGAAGTTATTTCCAGGTTATTTTCACTTTTAATAAGACAAAGGGTTGACGGCTGAATTTTTTATAAGTGAGGTTACGAAAAAAATCCAAACAATCCAAAAATCCCCCAAATAACTCAGACTAATCTCAGAATCCCAAAAATTCCTTCCAAAAAGACTATTTAAAACAGCGCCAAATTGGAAGCCAAAACGTCGAGAATTAGATCTCACACAATTAACGTAAAAATAACCCGAAAATAATTTCTAATAATAATAAAAACTTTCACAGAAACCTAACAAATATATATATATATACTTGAAATAAGAGGAAAAGAGAAGAAAAATTATTTTTTGAATGGTGACTGACATAAAGTTAAACTGGACCAGTTATCATTTTACTATCTCGACAGAGATAGTATTGCGATCACGAAAATTTTCGATGTCAAGATTTTGATGTTTTTATACGTTTTGAAGGTCCTTGAGTCATTTTCACTAAGGTTGAGAAAAATGTCTGTGTGTGTGTGTATGTGTGTATGTAAACAAGATTACGCTAAAACGGTTTGAGCTAGAATAATGAAATTTGGTATATGGGTATTATTCAAAAATCGTAGTTTTCTATCAACTTTTGAGTAATGTAGCTCATTCGAAAGAGGGCCATTACCTACCACGTTTTCATTTTTTTTCCTCTAAACTGACCGTAAAAATAAAGATATATGTTTGATAATTTTTCACATGATTAAAAATTGTATAAAACAGCTATATATAGAATTTCAGCTTGATTGAATCGCTGAAAGTACAGCAATTCATTTTTCAACACTGCAAATCACGCACCAGCACGTGTCGTACTGCCATCAAAAAAAGAGTCAAACACGCATTGGTTTAATAAATATTATTTATTAATTTGAATTAAATATAATCTAATATATGTGTTAATTAATCCAATTCAAATTGAAAGATAGTCGAGTGGAGACTCCAGGTTATTTCTTTTAAGTTTTTATTATTAATTAAATATTTATATATAATTTACACATTTTTTAATCATTCAAAAGAAATGGACTATTTTAACTACCATTAATAAATTAAGAAGAAAAATATATAATCAGTAAAATATATAGTTAGGGTTAAAATAGGTCGACCTACTTCGGTAATGTCCGTAAGTCAAATAGAGAACATGGTCAATAACACCCCCGCCCACGGGCTACCGCACACAACAAGACTGATTCACTCAGCATTAAAGGCAGAAATCTTCTGCCATTAGTAATTTTCATAGACAACTCTTTGATAACAAAGGCAGAATTACACTCATTTACAACATTATATATAATGGATTAGTAACTGTATATAATATTTTCTCCTTCCATACATATCAATGAACTTACTTCAATGAAGTTGAAAAAATAAAGGAAAGAATATTATTCATTTTAATTGATTAATAATCAATTAAAAAAACGGTATAGTATTGAGTAACTTAACTTGAGGACGGGGGATCAAACCTCATCAAGATCACAAAATTTCATAGAAAAATAATATAATAATAAGTAAATGTTAAAGTTAACTTAAATTCCGATAGTCAATAGTAATTAATTAAAACTATTAGTAGTATTATTTAGTACCGGGGTCCCGAGCCTCGGCTCGGTAATTAATTTCAAAAAAATAATTCATTATTATTGGGTTTGGCTAGTAATATTAATACCTGGGACACCCTTTAAAAAATATTGATATACAATTCTTTAATTATTTATTACAATTATTAAATGTTGCATCATTGCATCAATCTGATTAAAATGAATTGAACTGGGGTCCTCATTAATAATACCTGGTTCATCGAGCCAATAAAAAAATGATTCTTTATTATTAGGTTTGGCTGGTAATATTAATACCTGATTCACCGAATCGCCATCCAAATAATAATATACAAACAGAAAAGTAGGCCTGTTGATATAAAATATATACCTGGGACACCGAGCTATCTTTGAATGAAAACATTATACATAATTAAATATTGGATAAAATCTGTTATTATACATCAAAACCTTCCTTTTCAATCACTTTATCTATTAAAAAAACCATCAAAATCCGTTGCGTAGTTTTAAAGGTTGAATCGTAACTATGTAATGATTATGAAAAAAAATTTTAAACAAATGTATTTAGCTTAATTATAAAAATTAAAATAAAAAGAAATTACTTAAAAAAATTACCTGAAAATAATTATATATTTATTTGATAAAATTAAATTTTTAATTATCTTAAAAATTAATCCAAGTAATATCATCTATTTCTATTCGACACTATTATCAAGATGAGAAGGGATTTACAGACAGTAATATAATTAGATAATTAAAAAATAAAATATAAATATTTAGAAATAATTTTTTATTTGATATTGAAAATTCGTCTGCACAAATTGTATAATAAATATATTTATATTTTAATTAGATCACTTGAAAATAAAATGTAGCCATGAACATAAAACAATTATTAAAATCTTTGAACAATATTACCAGGGAAAACTAAATAATATGATCTAATTATAATTAAATAATTAATCTTTTCTAAATTATGTATGCTTATAATTATATTAAGTTGTATTATCTAATTTTTAACTGTTTTAAAAGGTTAAAAAATGTTCAATTTTATATCTGCCCAATCGTTATTTCCAGAACTCTATTTTGGTAAATAAATAAAATTATAATTAATAAGAAATTAATTAATTGGTGTCTTTCATTTCGATTTAAAGTTTTTTTTTCCTTTTTACTATCTCGCCAGAGATAGTATTGCGATCACGAAAATTTTCGATGTTGAGATTTTGATGTTTTTATACGTTTTGAAGGTTCCTGAATCATTTTCACTAAGGTTGAGAAAAATGTCTGTGTGTGTGTATGTGTGTATGTGTGTGTGTATGTATGTAGGCAAGATTACGCAAAAACGGTTTGAGCTAGAATGATGAAATTTGGTACATGGACATTATTCAAAATTCATAGTTTTCTATCAACTTTTGAGAAATAATATATGCAGTTTTATACAATTATTAATCATGTGAAAAATTATCAAACATATATCTTTATTTTTACGGTCACTTTAGAGGAAAAAAAATCAAAACGTTGTAGGTAATGACCCTCTTCCGGTTGAGCTACATTTTTCAAAAGTTGATAGAAAACTATGAATTTTGAATAATGCCCGTATACCAAATTTCATGATTCTAGCTCAAACCGTTTTTGCGTAATCTTGGTTACATACATACATATTTTGATTTTTTACTATTTTTCTTCTAAAGTGACTGTAAAAATAAAGATATATGTTTGATAATTTTTCACATGATTAATAATTGTATAAAACTGCTATATATAGAATTTCAGCTTGATTGATTCGCTGAAATTACCAGAATTAAATTTTTAACACTGCAAATCTCACGCGATAACACGTGACGTGGTGCCATCAACAAAAAGCCAAACATGCGCTGGTTTAATCTTTATTATTTATTATTTATAATTTATAATTAATTAAATTTAATTTAAATATAATATATTATGTTATTTAATCCAATTCAAATTGCGAGATAGTCGAGTGGAGACACTCCAGCTAATTTTATATATGAATACATACATTAGTAAAATAAAATATTATTTGTTTTAATAAATCCTCCTTTAATTACTAATAGTTTCTCTAATAATATTAACATTCAGTCATTTACAACTACTCTAATTTTATAGTTTTCCCATCCAAATTTACTTAATTGTTATTTTTTAAATGTTGTTTTTTAATTTGTTTGTACTATTTGTATATCTTGATAAAATAGAATAAAATAAAGAATAAACATTTACATTTTTATACAGATAAATAAATAAATTTTTCGATAATTTTTGTAGTCTATTAAAAATTTATATAAAGAAATAATTTGCTATTATTTGATCCAATTTTATACCCTATACCACTTTTTATCTTTTTTTTTTTTTGTATTTTACAATTTAATCAATGGTTATGGTCAAAATTGAAACAGTACCAGAACAATATTCAGGCAAATTTATTGCTATCCGCTGAATAATGATTATTATGATGATGTAGGTTATATATCGAATCCACATAAAATTTTAATTTCAAAATACAGAGATAGGGAGAGAGAAAGAGAAGCATTTTAACCAGTGCAATTACTGTCTCTCGTCAAAGTAAAGGCGTGATTTTATTTCTTTATACACTCCTTTTTTTTATTAGTTCCATATATTTTTAACTTGCACAATAGATAATAGCTTCTTAAAACTTGAATATTGTATCCATTCTAAATGGAATTTAAATTAAAATATTAATTTTAAATGATCAATTTAGCGTGAGAGGGAGGAAGCTTCAATTTTTTCCAATTAAAATCCCAATAAAAAAAAGCAAACATTTAAAATGATTAATTGAGATGATTTATTTCTATTTTTCAATACAAAGAATTCAATATTTGAAAATAGATCATGCGAAAGAATGAACAACTTGCATATCGCCATTTTCCAATATTTTTTTCATGATGGTTATTCATAATAATCCATATATATATGGCTACTGGTTTATTTTCAGAGATGTTTTTTCACTTCCACAAATAACTAAAATAATTTTATTTAAATTCTTAATAAAAAATGGGATATATATATATATATCAAGAATCGAAATTAATTTATCATCCAGCTTTTTATTAGCCCCAAATCTCAACTATGCTCAATTAAAGAAAATTACATAAAATATTTATTTAAAAATATATTTAATAATTTATATAAACAGAAATAATTGAGAGTTTTTAAGTGCAAGTCAACAAATTGATTCAGTATTAATAATATAATTTGGAAAATTTTCTAATTTATTAAAAAGATAAAATTAAACCAAATACCAATTTATTAATCGAAACGTAACCTAATTGGCATGACGTGGAACTTAAGGACTAACGGTCAAAGCTGACCAAGTCAGAAAACTATATAATGGGTGGTCGAAAAGGTCTTTTCGTATTTTGTCCATAGATGTCGTTGGAATCGTATATCTCCAGTGCTACTAATCACATTGTGTCATACCATATAGTGTTGGAAAGGTGAAATTTCAAGCTTCATTTAACCTTAAAGAAAATTAAATTAGACGAAGCTGAACAAAAAATGAGTGAAAATAATGAAGAAATTCGCTATTTTTTGAAATTTTTGTATAAAAAAAGGGAAAAATACCACGTAAGCCGCCAATGAAATTTGTGAAGTTCACGGAGACGATGCTATATCAGTTCGTGTAGCACAACAATGGTTCGCTCGCTTTCGTTCTATAAATTTCGATATGAAAGATGCACCTCGTTCTGGTCGACCTATCGTTGAAAAAGTCGATGAAATTATGGAAAAGATTGATAAGGACCGTCACATAAGCAGCCATGACATTGCCAAGGAACTAAACATTCATTATCAAACGGTTTGGAACCATTTAAAAAAGGCTGGCTACAAAAAGAAGCTTGATGTGTGGGAAAAGACTTTTTCGACTACCCTATATAATTAAATGTTAACATTTGTAAAAATATAAATAAAATACTGATGATGATGGATTGGGAAGATAAAATTTCTATGCAAATGTGATTTCAAGAAAAAATTAAGAGATAAAAGTCACGGCTGATTTGGTATTATGTAATAACATAATACCCGATGCGTCCTGATGGCACGAGGCACCGTTTTAATCACTTCCCGTTTATCGGCGAATGAATTCGACCTCCACCCCCGCACTCCACATTTTCATTGAGACCCTCTCAGCAATTGAGCACCATTTATATATATATATATATATAAATGAGCCGTGAAAAAGACACTCAAGCCGATTTAATAGACTAATCCTGATCTAGGTCAATTTTATATAATCTTTTTAGAGCTACATATATTTATTTCCTACATTTTATTCAAATTTAAATAAAGATAAGATATAAATAAAATCAATTTTGTTATAATTAGTGCACGAGGATCACATTTCATAACTATCCTAATTTGAACCTCTTCCACCCATTTTTTATTAATTTACAATTCTCTCAAATATTTCTCGATAGGAAGCAAATAATTTATTTTATCTAACTCGTTATAATAATTAATATTAACACCAAATAAAGTAATTATAATTAATAGTTTAAAAATAAATTAAAATAAGTTGACCTGTGGCCAGGTCCGAACCGACCGACGGTTTGAAGTAAATTAATTTCCAGCTACAGAAACAATTTCAAATAATTTTAATATATCTATTAATGCAATAAAAAATAGATAGGCATAGAACATAAATATTTTAATTTTATTTTATTTATAATATAAATGTAAGACCAGGCTGTGGCGTTATGAATGGCTGGATGACGTCATATAATTTTAAATTTAAAAAAACTAATAAAGATGATTTTTCTCGACGATAAAACAAATACAAAGTGCATGATTCGTGGTGATATGTAAAAAATCTCCTCATGTGAAATTTGGTGTGAAAATAACCCTTCCCTTCCTACTACCACTTCGGGTTTCCGGATTTGCACCAAAAGTTGATTCATCATACTGATGCATTAAGTAAATATACCAAATTTCTTCAAAATCCGTTGAGCCGATCAGGCTGTACACATCTATGCGGACGGACGGGCGGACGGACAGACATGATGCTAAAAATACTTTTTTCGGTTAAGAAAATGCATGATTCGTGGAGATATGTAAAAATCTCCACATGTGAAATTTGGTGTGAAACAATACCTCCCTTACTATCGTCGGTCGGTAAAAATAAATAAAAACTTCCAGAAATATTGGCTAATTTTAACTAGCAATTTATTCAAAAAAAAAAGCAAAAAAAAAAAATAAAGCATTCGTAAAATCTTGTTATCAAGCAATTCGGCATAAAATGTTATATATTGGCAAAGTGAAACCTTGATAATGCTCAGATTTGATTACTAAACAACAATATGATTCTAGGCAATGTAAAACCATTAATTCCATTGATAATCTTTAGAAAATAATATACAATCTTAATAATTTAGTGCAATTAATTTTCTTTTGTTTATATAATTTTTTAGATCTATCGATGATTAAACTCAAATTGCAGTCAAATTTTGTTGAATCAATTTAATTTATTCAATATTTTTCTGGATTTATATATTTATGGTATTTTAATAATTTTTGGAGAGTTGATATTATCTATTTCAGGATAAGAATTTTTTTTAAAGTTGATAAAAAAAAGTAATCAAGATAATGATAAAAAAGTGGTTTTGTGAAAGGATTTTGTTGAATTGAAGGTACAGAAAAAAAATGATAATATAATGGTCTTTTATTATATAAAACAACCTCAAGACTTAAATTTATATTGATTGGAATTTTATGAAAACAGGAAGTAAGTTAGTCAAACTAAGGGTACTTAAGATAATTAATAATGTGAAATTAAAATTGCCGTAGACAGGTTGCTTCCCTAGGCTTCGGTTACTAAGCAAATCAATTTCAGTGAAAATGGAATATTAACTTTAAGGTCGAAGTCTGGATTTAATGGAATTATGGAGATGACTAAATATAAGAATAATCTTATTGTATAATTCATACTTAATATAAAAAATATAAGATAAACTCAAACGTTTATTTAGATATTACATTATATTCTTAATGTTTAGGTCGGATAAATTTGAGCAAGAGGGATCTAACCTCGTCAAGTACATTAATATTATAATATAATATAATAATAATTGCTAAATAATTGCTAGTGCTTCATGAATTGTACTTAGATCACAATAGCCAATAAAATAAAAATAAAATAACTTTCATTAAATATTTATATTATAAACTTTTAATGTTATTGAAACGCCTTCGACACTCTTCGCACCTAGACAGAGGCCTCTTATTTCACTCCATCCCGCTAATTATACTGGTAATATGTTATTTATATAAAATTCTATTGGTTATCAAATATTTGTATATTTTTTTTAAACTTTTTATTTTGCCCCTACTTGACGGCAACCGTCTTTACATTCACAGAAAATTTTTTCTAACATTCGACTATTATTAAATACTAGATGAGAAGAGCGCCGCCTCCTGTACCCCCGAAGTAATACATAGTATTTCGTTGAAAGTCTGTATGTAAAAGGTTTTCATCCATTTTGTTGCAATCAATATATTACATTATATTATCATATCTTTTTGTGTTTTTATTTAAAAGATATTTTAATTTAATCAGTAAATTAATTATATATTACTATTATATTTGTTATATCAATCTATCTATGCCTGTGGCTCTACGGATCTCGAAAGTAACCCCCAAGTCTGAGCTATAACCATCAAACTCCTACCATGTCCCATCTGTCCCACGTCCCTTCCTACATTGTCCACTCACCACATATAATACAACAGGCAAAATAATTGTTTTAAATATTTCAATTTTCATCCATTTTGATAAAAGTTTTGATGAGTTAAGCCTCTTTAATGTATGATAACAGACGTTACCCGATTGCGACCTCGATTTAAATTCTTATCCAATATTATTATCCTTTGTAATTATAGAATCCAAGTATTTAAATTTTTCTACATTTTCAAATTCTACATTTTGTATGTTAAGACTTTGTGTGTTAATTATGTTTTTTTCTCTTACTAAATATTTTGTTTAATCCCTATTAATTTCAATCCCAATCTTATTTCCTGCCTCAATTCCATCATACATGACGTGTATACATAAGTGTCGGTTAAGTAAGAAATTTCTTTTTTTTTGTTTCTATGACAACAAAAAAGTAAACAAATTACATACATACAAACACTCTCCTTTATATATATAGAATATAGATTTATTTTTATTTTATAAATTTCGTGTATAAATTTTATCTATTATACATTAAATCTTAAAAATAAATAATTAATTAACTTAAAAAATATTTTATGACTACGAAAGTAATTAAATTAAAGAGATCATCAATTGTTCTCAGTGGTCTCTTTAGTGTATTATAATAAAACAATTTGATTTCAAAAAGATAATTAACAATACATTTAAATTGTATTATGAATGTGAATAAGATATATGAGTAAATTTAATCAAATACTCCTTATATATATAAATTTCGATTTCATATAATGAATATATTACAATACTTCAATTATTATTTGTAAATTTCAACTCATTTTCAGCATGTCTCAATGGCACTTGATTAATTGAATCAAGCAATCAATAAATTTAAGAAGGCAGGTTTAATCATAGTAAATGTTATAAATAAATATAACTACATTTAGGTTCAAGAATACACTCATTTTGGGGTTGAGAGAAGAGAGTTGAATCGAAATGACACTAAAATATGATTTTTAAAAGTTGATTAATTTTTAAAACGTTTAGAATAAATAAAACTTTTTTTGAAAGCATTTAAACAATATTATTTTAATTTAAGAGAGGAAAATATAAAAATAATTTTTTTTAAAAATAAATTATTGTTTTGTAAATAAATTATTTTATTTACAAAAATTTAATTTAGAAAGATATAAAATTATTATCTTTTAGTTTAAAATTTAGAATTCGTTCTAATGCAGAGGTGGCCAACCCAAATGATCTTACGGGCCACTTTGGAAATGTATCATAACTTCGCGGGCCGCATATAAAATTATACATACCCATATTAGATTTAGACCCATTATAGATATTGTTTGGTGTGACAAATTTGAAAAATAATGAATTTTTATTATGTTTACTATTATTTTTACATATAAACATATATAACAGGGGTGGCCAACACGTCGACCGCAAAGGCTTTAAAAGTAGCCCGCGAAGCCAAAGTTGGACAATTTGTTATAACTTAAATAAATGTTTGAAATTCTTAATTCTATAATTTAATCGTACAATAATAAATTATTTGTGAAACATAGACATACTGTTTATATTTATCCTGATAAAATTGCTTTTTCTCTGTAGCGAACATAGTCAGGGCGCATATCAGTATCAGTGTGTGTTAGAGAGATTGTAAAGTGACAGCCAGTGAAGTGACAGTCAGTGATAGAGAAAAGAAGTTATTGTTTTAAATATTCCGTAATAATATCTTTAGTAGGTAAATTCTAAAATAATATTTAACCCTGTTATTTTAGAATGAATAATCCAAGTACAAGCCGGAAAAAACGTATCATTATCACAGTGAATGGGAAGAAGATTATTTCTTTACTATGATGAATGATATGTAAATGTATCTGTTTTATTTGCAATGCAACTCTAGCTTTGTCTAAGAAAGAAAACGTTAAAAGACATTATTCTAACAAATTAAAAAAATTACGAAGAAGATTATCCACGTGGCACTGCGTTAAGAAAAGCAAAAGTGTAACAACTGAAGGCACAAATAACTGCACAACAAAATAGTTTTTCAAAATACAATACAAATTCGAAGACAGCTACGATTGCTTCATTCAAAGTTGCTGAAACAACAAACCGTTTCAAGATGGGGAATATGGAAAGAAGCATTCATTAAAGCTGAAGAAGAATTGTTTCAGAATTTTAAAAATAAATCTGAAATAATAACATCAATCAAAAATATGTCGTTATCGCGAAATACAGTTATGCGTAGAACAGAAGGAATGAGCCGAAATCTTGAAGACATTTTACATAAAAATATTAATAAATGAGTTTTATTATCATTGCAGTTTGACGAATCTATGGATTATACCGGTACTGCACAATTATGTGTTTTTATTCGAATTGTTTTCGATGATATGTTGTTTACAGAAGAATTATTAACTATTATTCCAATGCATGATGATGATGATGAAAAGTTAAAAATCTATATTTTATAAAATTAAATTTTAATTTGATTCTTTTCTAAAATTTATTAAACTTCATTTAAATTAATAGGAATAAATAAATTTACAATTAATTCTTGATTGAGGGATGATTTCGGTGGTGACGCCGGTTAACGTCTTCGACTGGAAAGGGAATGCGAACTAAATGCACTCGAAGCTGCTCCCCGGCAGGCAGGCAGACAGGCAAGGAGGGAGGGTGGGTGGGGAGAGGTGAGGTGAGAAGAGGTGGCGGAGGGGGGCCAACATGGCGGCAAATCTTTTCAATCTGTCAAAATTCAATAATTAATATTTAATCAACGAAGCACCGTAAAATTATATAATAGTAGTGAAAATGAATCTACGTTTCATAATGAATCGATTCGTATAGGTTTTATCTGTTGTTATGAGGCAAGATTTTTGTTGAACTGGAAAAATAAACCAATATTAAAATTAATTAAAAATTTCCATTTAATGATACAAAAAATCAATTTTATTTAGAATCTGGCTAAAATTATGGTCAATGGATTGGTCTTGGTCACAATTTACAAGATTTAGTCAAAAATTTTACTAAAATGAAAAACATTGATTTGATTGGTTTTTCCTAATTTTGCAAAAAGCACTATAAATATGAGTTCCAAATTTTATACTAATATGAAGCGTTGAGAGGTGGGTCCTCTCAGAGGCATATAAGACATGTCTCACTGGTAATTTAACGGGTTTTGCTAGTTGAAGAATTGACGTAATCTGGATATATAGGAGACTCTGTATAGAGTCTCCTATAAGAGACAAGATTTCATTTTTTTTTCTTTTTAATGAAGCTATGCTAGGTATTCTCCTTCATCCAAATAAATTTGATTTTTTGAATGATCAGGGGAGGGGGGGGGGGAAGGGGAAAGAGTAAGGGAATGGATGGAAAGGCGTCAATGGGTAAAGGACATGATTCCTCCAGGTAGAAAAGGGATTTAGAAGAAATCATGAGCTCACGTGAGGGCAGGGAGGCCAATCCCTGAAATAGAATCTTTTCTACTGGGTTTATAGAAAAGAATCTACTCGCTACCCGGGATATTATTTTTAAATTTATTAAAAGATAATTTTAGATCATAATCATCCTATATGTTATTACATCTTTTATATACCATATATTTTATTATATTTTTCTTATCCCGATAATTTATATACTTATTATCCAAGGGCTTCCCTTTCTCAATACACCGTTTAGTCCTAGACTACTCTACTCTACCCAAATTTCCTCTCTACCTCCCCCTCCTCTCATATCATATCCATTCCAAAATGAAGTATTTATTTTAATTGAAGTTATAAATTTAAATGAAAAATATCAGCCCTTCCATTTACAATTTTTTTTTATTAATATTATTATAATAATGAAAACTAACATATCTTTCATATATCTAAGAACATATATAAATATATTATTGATTTAAACTTTCTATATTTTAGTATTTGACTATATAATTATTAATATATAATTTTTTTTCCCATTTTTTAGCACTTTTTTACAAACATTATATATTTTATTTTTTTATTCTTTGATTAAAAATAATATATATATAAAATATATTTATTTATTACATAATAAATAGATAATCGTATTATATAAGATAAATAAATAAAAATAAATTCAATTGAATTAAAACGATTGTGTCAAGATTCAACATTTCAATTCATACTTGTTCGCTCAATCAAATTGAAAGAGAACACTGAACATACTGATGTAAGATGGTTAAATCGTGCTACATTTTTAGCAAGATTTAGAGAACTTCTGCCACAAATAACCTCATATTTACAATCTAAAGGTGATTCATATCCGCAATTAAATGATCAAGAATTCTTGATCTTGCTTTTTTCTGCAATGTTACTGAAAAATTAAACCAATTAAATTAACAGCTACAGGGAAAAGGTACAACAATAATACATATGATTAGCATTTTGAAGTCATTTAAGGAAAAATTAAATATGCTTGCAATGCAAGACTACTGTACATGAAATTATCAATTCAGCGACCACATATCTTTGCACATCCCTAAGCATGCGTAATTATGTTATACATCGTAATCATAGATATTGTATTTGTATTTTCAATTTAACATTCAGTTTTTGAGATAATGAACTAGCGTAAAGCATACAGTTGGCCCCCTTAAGCAACTCCTACCAGTCTTTAATGCATATCTGGGCAAATTGCGGAACAATCTGTGTAAAATTAGGTTTGCAGAACATAGATACAATGAGCATTTTGATGAATAAAAAAAAAATCATTTTCTCATGACATTTCAATAAGCACTTTAAAAAAAATCCTAAAAAATACAGTTATTGGCCCCCTGTTAGAGTTATTTTGGCGGAATAGCATCAAAAATTAGTCGAGAGGTGGGAGGAGGTGGTAATCAGTAACATCAAATACATAATTGATTAATTTATTGTTATAATTATTGTTCTTTGTTTAAATAAAGCTCTTTGAAAAAAAAAACGCACGAACTTATTCCCCAACCCAATATATAATAATATAATTTGCAAGTTTATATTATTTTATTATTAATTAATAAATAAAAAATATTTAAATATATTCATGACATTTTAAAGAAATAGGTATTCATAGATCTTTCTGAAGTATTAGTATCTAGTGGTAGAAGTAGGACTAGTAGTAGAGTAAGCAATCCGCCTTCGACGACCCTTCCAAACCATTGAATTTGAATAGACCATATCCTCTCTCCCTTCTCATAAATTTGGTAGCCGAAGTGTGAAAGTTGAAATCAGTTTCATCTGACATTACAATAGATTATTTTTCAAATTACACATCATACTATTTATATCTTTCACACAAAATTCAATTAAAATAATTGATTTCAAATTAAATAATGATTTTTGCTTAATTGCTTGAAATCATTTTGTTATTCAATAATAAAGAAGATAAAATTCATATTATGTCAAAAGTTTTACAGATATAATTAAATATATACATACAGATAGATAACAACATTAATAAATTTCGCGCCATTAATTAGCATTTTATTTAGTATTTTTACTAATACAATGAAAATAATATTTTTAGATGTTTACTTTTATAAACATCATGTTTTGTTCATTTTAATTCATTTATTATAGTAAAAAAGCTAAATAAGAGCTTGCACTCTTTTTATTCAGGGATTAATAAATAAATAAAATAAAATAATAAAATTAATATATATTCCAGCTATTCATAAACTCATCATACAGTATAAAATGAAACATAATCTAAATCTAAGCATGTAAGAGAATAAAGGTGGTGTTTTGTTCAAAACAAAGCGAAGTGTTTATGTAATGAAATTCCGTTGAGGCTGTAGCGGAAGTTTTTATTTTTAATATCCCCAATGGAGATTGAAAATAATTAACTTTAAAGAATTCTTCTTTTACTTTCCCGTTTATGCATTTCTAGATTAAGCGATAGAATGAATATATTATTATAATATATATATATATAAAAGAATAAATAATTTTCATATTAATAACTTGAACATAACATAACTTGAATTAAAATCAAAAGTTTTACTATATAAGTCAATGCTTATGCCAATTTGGTCATATTCATGTCAAATATGGGGAACTGCTAGCGAATCCAGTAAAAGTAAGATTCAAAGAGTGCAATCCAAGATACTCAGATGAATAGCAAACGCCCCATGGTACTTTACAAACGAAAGTTTACACAGTGACCTTCTAGTCCCCTCAGTTAGGGAAGTAATTCTTCATAGATTCATAAAGCATACACAACAACTTGAAAATCATCCAAACACATCAGCCATTACTCTCCTGGACAACAGTAGGTGACCAGAAGACTCAAGAAGAACCATGTTCTAGATACTGAAGTACGATCTTCCTTGAACAATTGGAAAATGAAATTCAAATAGGGAAGTTATCGATGAATAACTTTCCCTTCAAGTGACGTGTGAGTGTATGAATGAATGTGTGTGAATGTGTGTATGAATGAAAATCACTTTTATCAAATTTACTAATAGTTTTTGTATAAGCTGATTGTAAATAGAAAATAAAATTAAAAAAAAAAATTAATAAAACATTAAAACGTCTCAATGCTAGGTCTTAAAAACAAACATTGGTAGCAAATAAATTGAATTTTCAAAGGAAAAATATATGGCAAAAAATGGAATTTATAAAAAAAATATTTAAAATGATTGGAATTGAATATTAAGATATATTTTAATATAATAGGTGTGTAAATAAGTTCTCGCTGTTTGTACGCTTTAGCTCATTTCTGCGCATGCGCATGCTCGCCCCCTGGGGATTTTTTTTTGTAAACACAGGAGGGTCCTAGCTATAAATTAGAGTTCATTTCATTTTGTTCCGATTAGAATTAGAATTTTTTCAAAGCTTTGAACATGTCAGATTTTACCCAAAATAAACGGTTTTTGCGGGGGGTTTTGTTGCAATACTATTTTCTGAAGAATTCTGCAGCTGAAGCTCACAGAATTCTTGTTGAGACTTACGGAGACGCTGCCCTATCCGAAACTACCTGTAGAGATTGGTTTCGACGCTTCAAAAATGGTGATTTTGATCTTGAAGACAAGGAACGTCCAGGCGCCCCAAAAAAGTTTGAAGATGAAGAATTAGAGAAGTTGCTCGAAGAAGATTCATGTCAAACTCAGGTTGTGGCTAGTGATGGCCAATACTTTGAATGATATGAGTGTAACTATTTTTGTATAATAAAGCGTTCATTTTCATAAAAAAAAACAGCGAGAACTTATTTACACACCTAATATATAGGATAAAATAAGAAGATATGCATTGGATAAGATTGAAAATAAATAAAAAAATTGGTTCCAAGAAAATAATAGAAGATTTTTGAAGATTATATAACAAGAGACTCAAATTTACCTTGAGTTTACTAATTAATGTTTAAATGAGCTTTTTATTTTAATTTTTTTTTCCAAACATATGTAATCAAGCTTGATATAAATTATTATATTATATATTCTATTTTAAAAAACTTTTCTGATCTAGGAACACTCCAGTCATTCTATAATTATACTTTTTAACTTCCAAATGTATTTAATATCAATTTTGTAATTTGGTTATATCGGAACCCTCTTCCTTAAAAATTCCGTAGCTCAAGACTAAATATAAACATTTTGATTGGATTAATTATACTGCTTACTTTTATAGTTTTTAAAAATAAATGAGAATTTGAATTTAGTATATTTTAAGTGAAAGTAATTTATATATTAAAAAAATAGAATGAAATATTGATTCTAAACATGAAAGGATAATGAATAGATGCTCTTCTATTATTGGAAATTCTGTTTATATATTTCGTAAGTTTAAAAACGCAATTGTTTATAAACCAATTAATAAATTTGAGTCAGGATTGATTATTTCAGGATGGTAAGGTGTTATTTTAATTAAAGAGATTGTAAATATTCATGTATATGCCAAGGATAGGTAGATTAAGAGAAATTCATTTTCTTAACAATTTTTGAAAATGTGGATCAATCTAACAAGAAAGACTTTTTTCGAATGGAGTTACCTGCTAAAAGAAAATATTTCTTGCATTGTCACCCAAGATATTATTCAGAGGGATGTTAAATAATTAATTAACTCAATAATTCAGTGGAATGAGGTATTTTCCAAAAATACGCCCTTCTTGAACATTCAAACATTCAGTTGTGTCGTTATCTAGAAATCAACCCAATTAATAAATATGTTTATCTCCAAGATTTCAAGTTAGAGAAAATGTATTCACCTACAATTTCCACATTTCATTTATTTATTGTAATTAAAAAAAAATTATTTTATTTAATAATATTCAGAAAATATTAACTTATTCATTTAGTTATTTTACATATATTATATATATTAATATTATAAATAAGCTGGAGTGTCTCCACTCGACTATCTCGCAATTTGAATTGGATTAAATAACATAATATATTATATTTAAATTAAATTTAATTAATTATAAATTATAAATAATAAATATTAAACCAGCGCATGTTTGGCTTTTTGTTGATGGCACCACGTCACATGTTGGCACGTGAGATTTGCAGTGTTAAAAAATTAATTCTGGTAATTTCAGCGAATCAATCAAGCTGAAATTCTATATATAGCAGTTTTATACAATTATTAATCATGTGAAAAATTATCAAACATATATCTTTTTTTTTACGGTCACTTTAGAGGAAAAAAAATCAAAACGTTGTAGGTAATGACCCTCTTCCGGTTGAGCTACATTTCTCAAAAGTTGATAGAAAACTATGAAATTTGAATAATGCTCATGTACCAAATTGCATCATTCTAGCTCAAACCGTTTTTGCGTAATCTTGCCTACATACACACACACACACACACACACACACACACACACACATACACACACACAGAGACATTTTTCTCAACCTTAGTGAAAATGATTCAGGAACCTTCAAAACGTATAAAAACATCAAAATCTCAACATCGAAAATTTTCGTGATCGCAATACTATCTCTGGCGAGATAGTAATAAAAAGAACTATAGAAATTCATTAAATGATTTTTCATTTTATGACAAGTAAGTTGAATTTTCACAAGGAATTTGTAGTAAAAAGATAAAGAAAAAAAAAAAGAAAAATGACTTATTTTTTTATACAAATTAGAAATGGACTAAAAAAGAGCAAATATTTTTATCAGTGAATCTGTTAAAATAAACGATACAAAAACATTTTAAAAGGCTTGTAATTTGACTCGGTGATTTATGTAAACGTACAGACAGATAGTAAACTAAATAAAAGTCTTTAATAAATGACATTCTTGTTTCAAGAGTTGGACTTGACAAATTTTATATATAATAAAAAACGTAATTTGCGATTATCTTACTCTTAAAAGAAAATTCGTTATTTTTTAATAAAAAATACTACTTAAACCCTGATAAAAAAAAAGTGTAGAAAATCCAATTAATAAAAAAGTGAATAAATAAGTTAAAAAATCAACAACCTCCTTTGAATTAAACTTTTGTAAAGAACAGATAACTGGATTGTAATTAATAATATTGAAAAATCTTATGGGAACCCCATTTTGATAGACGGGTAAACATAGACAGATACATCTGGTGAGAGATGAAGTAGGGGCTGTTTACCTCAGAGGGTAAAATATTGTATGGCAGCTCTGGACAGAAGAACTAACACATAGTTGAAAATAACAAAAGTTTATGAATCGGGGTATCACCCGTCAAAGAACGAATATTTCTTAAAAAAACATTTTTAAACAATAATATTTTTATTATTTTATAAAATTTTGGACCTAACTGATTTATTGAGTTAAATTTGACTTGTTCAATTTGAATGAATAATAACAAATAGATTTTAATTTAGTAGATTGGATTAAATTATAATATTTATAATAGCTAAATACTCAATTATAATAATAAAGAAATTTGAATTTTTTTTTTTTGTTTTTGAGTTAGTTCATTCTGACGCACATATCTACATACAGAGAAAGCCAATTTGTGAAGCTGGTGTTATAGTGCTCATGGGACATCAAAAGGTAAATTTCCATTTAAACCAGAATTCGAATTTTTCGGGTCGAGAGCAATAATTTCATTTACTTTATATATAAAGTATATTATATACAATTCAAATTTATTATAAAAATATCATCGAAACTTAACAAACAAAATAATTGTTGTTCACGTTTTGTTTATAATCTGTAAATTAATTGTTTAAGAATAATTATTTTTTCGCCTGTAATTTTGAATTTGTAAGCACGTTCCGAGCGCCATCTGGTTGGTGACCTAGGTCTTATATTAAGTATCATTCGTCACTCGTCACTGGACAATCGAACAGTGCAGTCGCCTGATAACGATTGCAGAAGTAGCAAACGAAACGTTGTGTATATTTTTTTGTATTTTTTGAATAAATTTAAAATAACAAATAGCAATATGTGGTTTTATTTACAAAATTCAGTTGTAAATAAAAACAACCACCAAAGCTTTAATAATTTAATTAAACGTTAATTGTTTATTATTTATCAATTTCAATTTAAAGTGTTAACAGTAACTTGTAATTTAATGTATTTCTTTATTTTTATTTTATTATCTATGTATATATTTTAATATTTGTGTAAATATTTCTTTTAGAATTAAATAAAATCCATTATTTAAAAAACCGACTTTATTTAATATTTGCCTTTTTTGACCTCTCTATTTTATCCATCAATATTTGTAATCCGGTTTCAAACAAAATTTGCCTAGGTATTATTGATTGAAGCTGAAATAAAAAATTACGTTATAAATAAGTTTTTTTGATTAGCCAGAATTATGATTAAAAAATTTTTATACACACAAACGGAACAAAAATCGAAGAAATGGCAGGTGATATTAAAAATTTACAAATTTAGAAATAAAAACGTGTAATTCATATTTTATTTGATTAGGATTTAATATCTTTAATTTATATAAAAAAATGTTAAATATTTATTATTTTACTATCTCGCCAGAGATAGTATTGCGATCACGAAAATTTTCGATGTTGAGATTTTGATGTTTTTATACGTTTTGAAGGTTCCTGAATCATTTTCAATAAGGTTAAGAAAAATGTCTGTGTGTGTTTTAATTTATAATTAATTAAATTTAATTTAAATATAATATATATTATGTTATTTAATCCAATTCAAATTGCGAGATAGTCGAGTGGAGATACTCCAACTAATTTTTTCTTCTTTTTCCTCCTCTTTCTCTTTAAAATTTATCACTAATACATTACTAATATTTATTTAATAATATAATAGAAATGCATTAATTTTAATAAATTCTTTGTTTTATTCATAGTAAATACATATATACTAAGTAAGTGGGCTAAACTGACCGTAAAAATAAAGATATATGTTTGATAATTTTGCTCATGATTAAAAATTGTATAAAACTGCTATATATAGAATTTCAGCTTGATTGAATCGCTGAAAGTACCAGAATTAATTTTTTAACACTGCAAATCTCACGCGCCAACACGTGACGTGGTGCCATCAACAAAGAGCCAAACATGCGCTGGTTTAATAAATATTATTTATTAATTTTAATTTATAATTTAAATTAATTAAATTTAATTTAAATATAATATATTATATTATTTAATCCAAATCAAATTCGAGATAGTCGAGTGGAGACACTCCAGCTAATTTTAAATTTAATATAAAGATTAAAAAAACAAAAAAAAATTTAATTATTTATTAACAGGATTTAAATTAATGAGATTATACATAAATACATATATACATATTTGTATGCATATCATGTATGAAAATTTAATGAATAATGATGCTGCTGATAATGAAATAGTGTATATATACAATATCATCTCAAATTAAACATTTAATTTTATCATTATTAATTAATTTATCCCTTCTCATACTGAAATTTAGTCAAATCAATGAATGTACATTAATTAATTTAATGACAATTATTTTACTATTTCAACTAAGGACAAGCAAACTTTGTATTATGAAGTAAACACGTCATATTTAATAATACAGAATTTCAGTTAAACTAACACTATTGATCTTTTATAATAATACTAATAAATATAAAAATAAAATAAATCTTTAAAGGGAGAGAGATTTATTTATATCGTATTTTTAAATTAAAAATAAATTTATTACATAATACAAAGTTTATACTGTAAAAGATTTAAATGAAGTTAAAATGATGATAAGCTTTTTTCCCCACTACTCCGCCCCCTGTACCCCCTAGTGGTAATAATATTTGGTAGAATGTAGTAAAAGGTTTTCATCCATTTTGTTTCAATCAGTATATTACATAAAACATTCATTTCTTTTTGTGTTATTATTTAAAATTTAATCGGTGAATTAATTATATATATTATTATTATTGTATTATATTATGATATCTATCTATCTATGTGGCTCAAAGATACTCGAAAGTTATTGGCCGCAACAACCACATTTCTCCAAGTGTCCCTATCCTGAGCCCTTGTCCATTCTCCCTTACGTCCCTTCCTATGCGTCTTCCAAGCGGACGTTTTCCAATCGGTCTCCGCACCAATATCTTTTTCCTCTCCCATTCTAGCCACGTCCCCTGCCTATCGCAGCTTTTTCGCTTTTATAACCCTAACTATTTCTGAAGATGCATAGAGGTCATGCAATTCCTTGTTATGCGGTCTCCGCCATTCCCCGAGACCTCATCTTTCTTTGGCCAATAAATGCTCAGAAGAATCCTATTCTCAAATACTCTGGATCTACTCTCATCTACTAGCGTCATAGACCATACCTCCCACCCATATAATACAACAGGAAAAATAATTGTTTTATATATTTTAATTTTGATTCCTTTTGATAATAATTTTGATTAGCCTCTTTACTGCATGATAAGAGTCGTTTCGCGCTTGCAACCACGATTCTTCTCAAATATTATTATCCTTCGTGATTACATTCAATTTTTCTACATATTCAAATTCTACATTTTGTATATTTGGTATACACGGTTTTTTTATTAATATTGATTTGATGTTCAATTGTTTTTGTTTATAGTTTTAAATTACCAAGTGTCGGTTAAGTGAGAAATTTTTTTTTGATGTTCAATTGTTTTTGTTTATAGTTTTAAATTACCAAGTGTCGGTTAAGTGAGAAATTTTTTTTTGATGTTCAATTGTTTTTGTTTATAGTTTTAAATTACCAAGTGTCGGTTAAGTGAGAAATTTTTTTTTGATGTTCAATTGTTTTTGTTTATACTCTAAATTCCGAAGTGTCGGTTAAGTAAGAAATTTCTTTTTTTTTTTGTTTCTATGACAGCAAAAAAGTATACAAATTACATACATACAAACACTCTCCTTTATATATATAGAAGTACCGGGACCCCGAGCCTCGGCTCGGTACTTAAGTTAAAAAAAATGATTCATTATTATTGGATTTGGCTGGTAATATTAATACCTGGGACACCGAGCTCTCGCTCTACCCTTTAAAAAATATTGATACACAATTCTTTAATTATTTATTACAATTATTAAATGTTACACATTTGCATCAATCTGATTAAAATTAATGAACTTGTGCTCCTCAATAATACATAAATATATAATATATAGGTACATATATTTTTTTTCTATAGTGTTTTTTTGAAAAACTGTTTAGCGCCCCAAGTGGTTATAAAACAAACTAAAGACAAAAAAACGTGCTTTGCAGCTTTTCGGAATTAAAAAAGCAAAATTGGCAGTCGTGGGACTGGCCGACAGAAGTGAAAACTTCTGCGTAAGAAATTTTAAAACAGACGAAATTCGCGCTATTTCACGAGAAAGATGAATTTCATATGCATGTATATATATATAACTTATATATTATTTTAAACATATATTTTAAACAAATTTGTAACTTATATTTATATATATATAAATACACAACTTTGTTTAAAATTTAAAATATTGCAATACGAACTGTTTTATAATTCTTATCTCTAACATAAAATATATATTTATTATGTGAAGTTCATTTCGTATAATTTTGATTATATATGTATATATGAAATGAACTTTACATAATAAATATATATTTATATGTTAGAGATAATTTATAAAACAGTTCTAATGACAATTCAAATTTCGCGCTCTGTTATAAGAAATTTGAAAGCAGATGGTTTCATGGTGTTGGTCACGATCACGCGAGTTCTATACTTTTTCCCCATCCCGCAAAAGTGCTCAACGCCGCTAAAGAAGTTTTCACTTCAAAAATTATTTAATATTTGGAAATATATCTGACTTATAGAAAAAATGAATATTAATTAAAGAAAGAAATAGTTTTTAAAATATCCTGAATAATATGTAACAATTTTCAAGATAGAAATTTATTACAATATTACAATTATTAACTGTTGCATCATTGCATCAATCTGATTAAAATGAATGGAACTTCGGGTACTCAATAATAATAAATAAAATAATATTAATAAATATATTGAATAATATTTTATTGAAAAAATATTAAAACTTATAAAACTATCTAAAACTTTATTAATAAAAGAACAATGAATAAATAAATATAGAATAGTAATTTATTAAAAAGTAAACAATAGATAAAAAGAAAAAAAAATAACAAAATCATTATTTTCATTTTTAAATAACGATTCACCCGGCGAGTTTCGAACCGACGAAATCCACTCGTTAAAACATCAGTCCAACCGCTGGACTATATGTATTTAGATAAAAAATTGTCATTTTTTTACTGTCTTAGCAGGCAGTATTAAAAATTTTGACGTTTTCCATATAATATATAATTTTCAATTAAGAAATTAATAATGAAGCTGTATGTTTCAAGAGATATCATCAATAAAACTTAATTTTTCTTTATAAATACTATATCTAGTGTGAATTTGAAAAAAATCGTTAGAGCGGTTTTTGAGAACCATGATATATAGATAAATACATATATACAATTTTAGCTAGCATAATAAGATAAGATATATATCCTATCCTATATATTTTAAGAGTTGATTTAAATCTGCTTTTAAGAAATTCGAATATTAATAATATAGTATTGTAACACACAATGAGAGAGAGAGAAAAGATTTCTAATCTCTTACTTAAAGTGGCTTAAGTCCCAGATAATAATAATAAGTTTTAATGTCTCTCTTTTTAAGAACATTATAAGACGTAAAATTGAGTTTATTGGTTCCAATGCATATATATTGCTGCTTAAATTTAAAATAAATACACTAAGGAAATATTTAAAAAAAATTAGTAAATTTGAGTAAAAATATAGAAATATTGACAAGAAAATTGAAAATTTTTAAAGATGGCCAAGTGTAAGGATGAGAAAAGAATTTCTATTAAAGCATCGTCAATGACTATAGAAGATTGCATTTTTATTACTCATATCAAAAAATTACAAAATTACCTTCTTAAATTCATTCTTATTCCATAGATATTTTTCAATTCATTAAATTATCAATTATTGTTTCTTATTTTTTTTTAAGTCATTAAAAAGTTTGTTGATAACATTTTTAAAGTAGTAAAGTTTATACTTATGTTAAGTGATTTGTAATGAAAGAATAATTAAAAAAAAATTAGTTAATTAACATGCGATTGGAGTATCAAATTGAAAATTTAGTTTTAGGAAATATTGTCTATTTATACGCTTTCTTTTTAATTTTTTTTTTTCAAATATTTGGTGTTAAATTAATTTTTACATTCTCGCCAGAGATAGTATTGCGATCACGATAATTTTTGATGTTGAGATTTTGATGTTTTTATACGTTTTGAAGGTTCCTGAATCCTTTTCACCAAGGATGAGAAAAATGTCTGTGTGTGTGTGTGTGTGTGTATGTAGACAAGATTACGCAAAAACGGTTTGAACTAGAATCATGAAATTTGGTACATGGGCATTATTCAAAATTTGTAGTTTTCTATCAACTTTTGAGAAATGTAGCTCAACCGGAAGAGGGTCATTACCTACAACGTTTTGATTTTTTTTCTAAAGTGACCGTAAAAATAAAGATATATATTTGATAATTTTTCACCTGATTAATAATTGTATAAAACTGCTATATATAGAATTTCAGCTTGAAAGTACCAGAATTAATTTTTTAACACTGCAAATCTCACGCGCCAACACGTGACGTGGTTCCATCAACAAAGAGTCAAACATGCGCTGGTTTAATAAATATTATTTATTAATTTTAATTTATAATTTAATTAATTTTAATTAAATATTATATATTATATTATTTAATCCAATTCAAATTGCAAGATAGTCGAGTGGAGACACTCCAGCTTATTTTTTTAAATCAAGTGGCTTTCTTTTAAAATAATAAAGAAAATCATCTTTAGAAAAGATTTAATTTGAAATTTCCTTAGGCACTACTCTCTTAACTCTGGAAATAAGTTAAGGATATATGGGTGGGTCTTTATGTGTATACGTATATATATATGTGTGTGTGTGTGTGTGTTCGTTTGTAATAGAAGAAGGATTAAATCCAATTGAATCAACTCGGAAAAAGTCAAATTCTAGTGATACAAATTAGATTTCAACGAGAGTTAATCTTCCTATAAGAATTTCCTGAGGAGAAGAGGAATATCAATTAAACGATGGTGGGGTGTCACATTTCTATTTGAGTCTCTAGAAAATTCAATAAATTGGTCAACAAACGTTGACAATGAAATATACATTTATTGGAAAGCCAGGCGATTCCAGTAAGGCTTTGGAATGTAAACAATGTTAACCCAATATATCTTAGCCAATTGGAAATAGTTGAATTTCTATTGGGTATTATATTTTCAAAAACAAATCGGATAACACTGAACGTAACTTTATATTTGCATATGTTTATGAATCAGTAGAAGAGAATAGAAATGAAATCAATTGTGGAAAAAAGTAGAAAAAATTAGAGTGAGATAGTAGAATTAAATTTAGGATAAAAAAACAAAAACAAAGATAAATTAGATTTATAGTAAATAAATAAAAGATAGCATCATCTGTTGAAAATGTATAATTATATTAAACTATTTTTTCAAGGATATCATCAATTGAACAATTTAATATTAATTAATAAAGACGTTAAATGTACTTTCAGATGATTTAACTTCATGAAATACCTAACCTGTGAAAATACCGATAAAAATATTCAGCTGATTGCAAGGATGAATTATTTTAAGAAGTTGTTAAACCCCTCACTTTTGGGTTCAAGTGTAAGTTATGCGGAACCATTTATAATTGTTGAATATTTAGATAGCCCTTTTTTAATGTCTGAATTGGTAAGGGTGTTGAATAAAGCTAAAAGTAATAAAGCTCCTAGTCTAGACAGAATTACTTATGAATTTTATAAAAATGTTTAAAATCATTTTTTGGAGAAACTCCTTACTTGTTTTAATAGGAATTTTGAAAATGGAATTGTTCCAGGGGGTTTCAAAGATTCAATCCTAGTTCCAATACGACTGACTAGTGAAGTATCGAATTATAGGGGGATATCTTTTAATAATGTTGTGAGTAAATTGTTCACGGGGTTATTATTAAATAGGATAGAATTGGATAAATAACATGAATATAATAGGGGAATTTCAAGCAGGATTCCGAAGTAATTATTCAACTGTGGACAATATCAACACCCTTACTAATATAATTAACCTTCCGTTAAATAAAAAAAGACAAAAAGTCTTTGCATTCTTCGTGGATTTCCCCTCCGCATTCGATCGAGTTGATAGACAGGCTCTATATTACAAATTATTGAATTTAGGAATGTCTATCAAGGTAGTTAAAATAATAAAAAGTCTGTATACAAACACCCAGGCTAGTGTGTGCTGAGGAGAAGAGCTAATTCAAGCATTTGAAACAACCATAGGAGTGATGTCTGCTTATCCGACGCTATTCTCATTGTTTGTGAATAATATAGAGGATTTTATGGGGGGGGGGACCATTTCTGAAACTAGAATTAAGATGCTGGCCTATGCGGATGACATTGTTATTTTAGCCCTGGAAAAGATAGTGCTACAAAGGATGATCAACACATTGAAGAATTATTGTAAGATATGGAATTTACTAGTAAATATAGAAAAATCAAAAATAGTAGTATTTAGAAATGGTGGGCGTCTTGGGGCAGGAGAAAATTGGTATTTTGGGGGGAAAAAAAGTTGAAACAGTGAATAAATACAAGTATCTTGGAATTACAGTATCGTCGGGATTGGCAATGGGATGGCACTTTAAGGAGAAGAAGGAGCAGGCCATATTTGCTCTTAATTCCTTTAATAGAATCCTATTAAATGATAAAATAAACTGGAATTCAAAGTTGAAAATCTTTAATTCAGTATCACGTTCAATAATATGTTGGTGCCCAGGTGTGGGGAGATAAAAGTTATGATGAGGTTGAAGTACCATTTAAATTTTTTGTCAAAAAACGTTTTAATCTCTGTCAAGGAATATATATTATACTTAAAAACAAATCTCTCACCAACTTATATATATACTTTAAAATTACACTTGGATTACATAATAAAATGTTTAAAAATGACACATAATAGATAACCATTTGTAAAAGAAATAGAAATTTTAAAGTTAAAAGGACCGTAAGAATATATATACATGTATATATTCTTTAATTGAATTGATATATGAAGAGGTAAAAATAGAAAGTTTAAATTAATGTAGAATATTATAATTTTGTTTGAATATATTCTTATATTGTCTTATCTCTAAGTTACAGGTGAATGTCAATGAATGCTGTCGAAGTTTTATGGTGATTATGATCCATCAATTTAAAATGTAAGTATACTTGTCTCAACTCTCAACTCCAAAAATAATGTTTATTTTTTCAAGAAAGCTTGAAAAAAAGTTTAAAGATGAAAAATTGGAAGGTTTACCCGAGGAAGACCTGAGTCAAATACAAGAAAAAGTTGGACCATCATTAAATATTGATCGTTCATAGATTTTCAGACATTTAAAGGCCTTTTTTATATTAGATTTATTTTCTCTAAAAAAAAACAAATAAATGAAATCTATTATTTATATAAAGGGTGTTTCTTTTAGAGGTATAGAACTTTAAATTGCAATAAAACAACGATGGATTATTCGATTGACATGAATTTTATTTATACGAAAGATAATCTTGTGGCATTACATCGTATATGATTTCTGGCATAGGACCGCCACGGCTGGCTCGGATGGAGTCCAATCTGAACGTCCAATTTTCGATAACTTTTTCCAACATTGGTGGCCGTATATCGGCAATAACACGGCGAATGCTGTCTTCCAAATGGTCAAGCGTTTGTGGCTTATCCGCATAGATCAATGACTTTACATAGCCCCAGTAGTCTAGCGGTGTTAAATCACAAGATCTTGGAGGCCAATTCACAGGTCCAAAACGTGGAATTAGGCGGTCACCAAACGTGTCCTTCAATAAATCGATTGTGGCACGAGCTGTGTGACATGTTGCGCCGTCTTGTTGGAATCACAGCTCCTGGACATCATGGTTGTTCAATTCAGGAATGACAAAGTTAGTAATCATGGCTCTCTACCGATCACCATTGACTGTAACGTTCTTCCTCACTACACTCTATAGCAGCAATAGCTATTCTGGGGATGCGAGTCATCAATAAGAGTAAACGTGGTGCGAAAACGTTCCATGGTTAAGAGAATTAACTGCTCGACGATTTTGTCGACGATAAAATGGACGTAGTGCACGATACGTATTCCGCACAGAACCATTATTCTCGAAATAAAATTGAACTATTTGCAAGCGTTGTTCAGGCGTGAGTCTATTCATGAAGAATTGCCAAACCAAACTGAGAATAAATCACTTGACAGCTGTTAAATCGGTCGTCAATTTGAACAGTAATTCCAACTTAAACTTCTATACCTCGAAAAAACACCCTTTATTTCTTCTGAAAATTAGATTAAGAAGATTAAATATATATATTAATATAAGTATATTTATTTAAGTAAGAATATAATTATAACAATTATCGAATATTTTTTGTTAGAGAATAAGAGAGTTACAGTCTTTATCATGAATATATTTTAAATGTTTAATCTTGGGTTGATAATGATAGCTTGAATATTATATTTCCAAATTACATTCCTTTTATTCATAGATAACAATAAAAGTAACTTATCTGAATAATTAGGGTTGTTTTGTCAAGAAGAACTCTCTAAAATAAAGAGATGAAGAGTTAAATGGAAATGGAATGGATAACAAACACCGTATAAAAGACAAAGGATGGTGAATGCGTGTAGAGTTACGATTTGGGTAGTTGAGAAGGAGGTGGGAGGGCATTTCATGCTATCGGAAAAGTTTTTAATCGAAATTCCTCATAATTTCCTCCCTTCTCGCTTTCCAATAAAGTATGAATGAGTTGCCGGCATCGATGTTAATTTGGGTTTTTGTCACATTCAGCCGGGAGTTGCTCGTCGACCTGAGTCACGCGCCTCTCTTTTAGGGAGGGGAGCCCCCAAGGGGAAGAAGAGGGATCGGGGGGAGAGTGAGAGAGAAAGAGAAAGAGAGAGAGAGAGGAAAAGAGAGGGAGAGAGTCGGCCGGTGGTTGTGAGTCGGCAGTGAGAGCGCGACGCTCGGATCGATAGCCACGTATCGGCTGTGCTCCATCCAAGTGCCAAAGTGATCTGCGATCTGTCTGTATCGGATATTCCAAGGAATCAGGCGACTGCCGGTAAGTTCTGAAACGGGGAATGAGTGGCTTTCAGCACGGCAACGGACAAACGACCATCGTTAACCCCAACATTCTAACTAAACCTGTTTTTTTTTTTTTTTAAATTCTAAGAACTCAAAAATCTCCAGGTAACTTCCAACCTACAAAGTGATTGTGATTTTTCTTTCACGATTTTCCAAAGCACATGTCCTGATTCATTTAACGATGAAGGAATATTTCTGAAATTTTGAAACAAACAAAATCTCTCCCTTCATACTCACCTTTCACAATAATGAAATTTAATTTTTTGAAAGAAAAAAAATAAACATCTCTAAACACTTAAATAAAAAAAAAAAAAATAATAATTGCATCATACTCTAAAATTATAAAAGACAAAAAAAAAAAAAAAATTGTATTTAATTTAGATGAATAAGACAACAAATCACCTTTACCAAGGACAACAAGATCAGCCAACCCTAGATCAAAAATATCATCTTTTTCATTCGCTTATTCTCTCTTTCTTCTTCTCGTTTTTGTTGATCGATATCTTTTCGAATCTTAAAGCACACCCCCGACCCCCCCTTCTGCTTTACCCCGGGCGTGGTTCCTATTGCCCAAAACGAAAAAGAAATACATCGAATGATGACTCAAATGAAGGGGAATTTCATTTATTTCTTTTCGTTTGTGATTATTTAAAAAAAAAAAAAAAAAAAAAAAAATTTTAAACTTTTACGTCACGGAAGCAAGTATTCACGTGACTGACTGTATTTCAGTAGACATTAATTGGAAAGAATGAAGGAAGTATACTAGAGAAGAAGAAAAAAAGAAAAACAGAAGAAAATGGTTGAGATCACAAACACAAATAACAAATATCCTTTCGTCAGGTTGTCTTGTTTGTGAATTTAAAATGATCCTTCAACAAATTCGCGTGGTGAATTCATTATTACTGAAGATGAGATCAAAATAACCATAAACGGTTTGACAAAAATAAAAATAATAATAATAATAATAACAAAAGAAAAACCAAATTAATTTTCAATAATTTTTCAAAGTGATTATGTATGTATCACTAATTAAATAGTATATGTAAATTATTATTAAGTTTTAAATACGCTGCTCAGTTTTATGATAAAGTACCTAAAGTTCTTCTTACATATTTACTCCTCGAGTTTAATTTTTAATTGGTTAAATTCTCGGGAGGGACTGACTATTTTGCTTATTTTATTTTAATTTTTTTTTTCATTCATTCATTTGGCTGCTGGAGATGAAAATCAAAACATTTCATAATAAAAGAATGAAAAAAAGTTCGTATGAATCAACTGAAACTTAACCTCAAAAGGACAATTATTCATATATATATATATATATATATATATTCTGCACCAACTACCTCTCGTTTATGCTTACTCAGTTTCTTCTCACATAGGCATTTATACATCTACATTTCTAGAAGAAAAAGAGATGACGCCATTACCTGTTTCCCGCCAAAATAAATGCAGCTGCATTTTTTTTCTAAAGAGAGAGTGAGAGAGAGACAGACACACCGGTCTTTGAAAGATGTCTTATGCCTATGGTTGGTCTGGAGAGGGAGGGAAGTATATGGGAAAAGGGAGGTTCATTTTATATAGGGTGGACCGTCTGTCATTCTTTATTCTGCTAAACCACCAAAAATCACAAACAGATGATCGAAAACAATTCTCTTAAAATAATAATAATAATAATAAAAGAAAGAATAACCGATATTTCGAATCCAAAGGTTTCTTTTCTTTTTACCCCGAAATACATTTGCGAATAAAATTAGATGCAAAACATTTAAGTGCAAAATCCTAGATATTTCCCCGGAGAGATTTTTTTTACTCTTTCTGCTTAAGCTTTTTATATTATTTTATTTTCACCAAAAAGGATTTGAAAAAATTCTCTTTTTTTTATATACTTTTTTTAATCCAAACAAATGCATTAATATTTTCTTTCATCAATTGCAAAAATTAAGAAAATGTAAAATAAAAATAATTAAATAAATCGTGTCCATTACTTAAGCAAAAGTTATCCTGGATTTGTTTTAAAAATTAATTTGTAGATAATTTTGTCTTTGTTTTTTTTATAATTAAGAGAATAGGTATAAAATATAATATAATCTAACTCTATTGCACACACAACTAAAAGTTCTTTGCAGCAAACATATTACTCCAACCATCCCTATTCTAAATCACTTTAATCCAATTTATATTGAGGCAAATTGATTTTATTTTATTTTCTCATTTAATTCTCAAGTCTACCCACCAATCGAATAAATAAACATTTGATGAATCTTCTTCTTTCATTCAAATAAGTTTGAATTCTGTACATCTTAACCTTTTCAATTTGAATATATATATATGGATATATAATTATTCATTATGTAATCTAACTATTATTTTTATCTTATTTGTTATGTTATTTTAAGATAAAATAAGCTATAACACATGTTATGAAAATTATAATTTAATTCCTAATTCACATAAGAATTAATAATATGTGCAATATTATACATATTTTTTTATTTTAAGAAAGTATTTAAATGAATAAATCATATTTTTTTCTAGAATTTATTAAATATTATTGAATAAAATTATTTTATTTAGTTTAAAAAAAAGCAAATGAATATAAAAGTAAAATTATCTAAATCAAAATGTTTCAACAATTCCCCTTTAATTATTATGATTATTAGTCTTTGAAATACATAAAATGAATAATAATAATAATAATAAAAGAGTAGAATGGAATTTTGCAATAGCACCTAAATAAGAGGGAAATGCCTTCCAATTTCAATTTCCTCTCATTCTTAAAAGTAATTAATTTAATACGAAGCAATCTCTATTCATGTTCCTGAATAACCCTGAAGTTGATTCATCACTTGTCCCAAAACAAAAAAAAAAAACTTTAATATATATATATATATATATATTTAATTTCTTATCATGATTTTCATTCAGCATTAATAGTCCTTTTCCGCTTGTCAGATTATCTTATAAGGGTCGAAACGTGTTTTGGGTGCCCTGAAGGGATGCATGCAATCTTGAATGTTGGAGAGATGGCGGATCCTAAAATCTCCATTTCTAACTCAAAATCTTGTCACTTGGGATTTGAACCATATTATAATTAGAATAAGATTACGTAAATTTTTTTCCAACTACGCATTTATAAATTACTTTTTTTTGACCACACTTTTAAAGAAAATGATTCTTCTACTCCATTTAAATAATTTTCTCCCTTAAGATGATTAATATTAATTATGCAATTATTTAAAACAAAAATTATTAAATTGCAAAATTAATCGAAATAAGAAATTAAAATTAAAATTTAAAAAAAAAAAATGAAAATAGTAAGAAATATTTAAATAAATAATTAAATCAAAAACAATCATATATATATATATATATTTTGTTTTAGTAGTTATTATATTGAAATACATGCATATATTAAAAAATATATCTAAAAAAAATTCAGAATAAGATAATCGTGCTTTATCAGGTTGAAAGATGATTTATGGTTTTCTTTTTATAACGTTTTTCTTAACTTCACTTGGAGTCTGTCTCTCTGTCTGTTCGCTCTTTTGACAAATTAAAATCGATTTTTCAACGACTTTTTATTGAGATAGGCTTTTGAAAATTTTTTTAGATATTTCAATCGATCCCTAGAAGGTATAGAAGAAATATAATTGAATTATAATTAATTAGTGATTAATTACTTTTAGTAACTAACTCCTTTTGAATTGCTCGGATTAATTTTTTTTCAATGGTTTATGGATGAATTGCTTCATATTCAACTAAAACGTTGGGCGCTTTTAGTTTTCATTTGATTTCTATGCAATTAACTTCCTTTATAGAGCTATAATTCATATATATATTATACTAAGATACATACCACACTAAAACACTTCATTAACAAGTAACACTATTTCTTCAAATATAATCAACCATTTTGGAATTGATTGATAATATGTAAATTTAATAAAAATTCTTTTAAATTTTGATATATACTTTAATATAAGTATATTACAGTGAAAAATAATAAAAGATTAATTTCTTAGCTCTTAAACTATCAATTTTATTGCATGATAAAAAATTTGTCAGTTTATGTGTTTAATAAAATTTTTATTATTACAAATATTTGACTTGATTGTTCATATAAATAAATAAAACTAAATGCGCCCAACGTTTTTCGTTGAATATGAAGCAATTCATCCATAAACTTTGTAAGACTTATAGAAAAATTATTTTATTCTTTTTAGTCCATTGGAAAAACATTATTTTATAAATTTTTTTTATATTTATATTATTAATTCTAAGAAAGAGAATACTAGTATTATTTTTCTTTTTTACTCTTTGATTATCCTACAAAGAAAATGAAATTGATTTGTTTAATCAAAAAACAAAAAAAAAAAAAAAAAAATTAATAAATCAGATTTAATAAAGAAACATGGCTTGATATATTAAATATATTCTTGACAATGATAAGTGAGGCTTCTTGTCAAAACAACATCATGTGTCACAGAAGACAATAATGGAATAGAAATTGATTTATAATATACAATGTATAAATATAGTGCATATATAGAATACACACAACACACACAAACACACATACTTATAGAGTTACTAAGATAATAATATTAAGTTGGAAATAATAGAGAATAACAAAACATGTTTTTTATATTATTATCTATGTAAATGTTCTTTGTGAAATAGATTTTGCATTTATAATTATCATAATTAACCAGTGTTTTTAAAGAGTATTTTAACCATATTAAAACATACAATAATTTTTGTTTAGAGATATTATTATTTTAAATTTCATTAAATTAAATAATTAATTAGTAATAGACACAATGAAAAATTCAATTAAATTAAAACCTCCAAAAGAGAATTATTTTAAGATTTGATTGAAAAAAAATATATATGAATCAATAGTCCGAAAATAATAGCTATTATAGAGATAATCTGTAATTTAATGAAATTTTAATAAAATTCATTTTTCTAGAATATAAGTAAAATGAAATTAGTAACGATTTTTAATTTAATTTTGGATTATTTTACGAAAGTTAAATTTTCACTATTATTTCTAACAATATATATATATATATATTAAACTAACTAGTATAAAAAAAGTGAAAAATTAAACTTTTTTACGTCAAACTCGTCCTTCAATTAAATTTTATTTTCAATTATTGGAATTTGTAAATTAATTTTTAATTACATATAGTATAGTCCAGTTTCCAATTTCAACAATCAAATATTATTTCATTACAGAATTATAGTAATTATACTAATAAGGGTTATTTTAATAGATGAGAGAAAAATATTATTTTTCTATTTATTATTTGACATTGAAATAAATATATTATTAAATATTAGTATATTTATTTATTGATCAATAAATGTATTTATTTATTTTTATAAATCATATTTCATATATAAGAGTATCCTTAATTATTATTATCTTAATGGAATAACAATTTTCGGAAAAAATAATTTAGTATAATCTATTTAATAGACGATATGATTAATGATTATGCATTTATATCGAATACCATTATATAAAACGGAAAATTAAGGTGCGGAATGCTAATCACCTTGAATATAATTTATACATAAAAAAGTAACATATCTTTGTAAGAAACAAATATCTTGATACGAGAAGAATAGATATAAATATGGTTGAAAATTGAAGTTTAAATAAAATTAAATTTAGAACGGTGTGATGTTTTTACGATGATTATATATATAAATATATATAAATGGATCTAAATTTGTTTCTATTTTGCAAAACAACAAAACTTCTATTTATTTTTAAACACAATATATTATTTTCTCACATACAAAAACACATAATATATATATTATATAATTTGTAATATTAAACTTATTTTTATATTATTTTCCTTCTTATTCATTTTATAATTATGAAATTTCATTGAAAGATATTCTGAGAGGGATCAATTGCTTTAAAATATTAATTACATAAATTAACTATATACTCGTATATATATATGTAAATAACATTTGTATAATTTGAATTATTTAATTAGTTAGTTATTTAATTATTTTGTATATTTTAAGTTGCCTGACTGAAATTTGTTTATGTTATTATAATATGATATAAATTTTTCTTTTCGTAGAAAATTCATTCTAATATTATAAATCTTTTAATATTGTTATATTGTCAGGGCCGTCCTAAGATATTCGGCGCCCGAGGGCTTCTAAAATTTTGCGCCCCTTTTTATAAGAAATTACACATATTAACAGATATGTATTTTGAATATCCATGATTAAAATCTTTAAAGTGATGTCACTGCGGGTTGGAGGCGACTATAAAACTACTACTTAGAAATAAGAAAAAATATATAAACGAATAAAAAATGTCGCCCCCAGAAGGCTTGCGCCCTAGGGCTATAGCCCAATTAGCCCTGTGGTTAGGGTGGCCCTGCATATTGTATTTCATTGATAAAACAAATAACTATAAAAATCGATTTTGTCGATAACCAAATCGATGTACCTAAATACAAGCAAATCGATTTTTATAGTTATTTGTTTTATCAATGAAATACAATATAACAAAGATTTATAATATTAGAATTACTTTTCTACGAAAAGAAAAAATTTATATCATATTATAATAACATAAACAAATTTCAGTCAGGCAACTTAACAAATTATACAAATGTTATTTACATATATATATATATATATTAATGATTAATTTATATATAATATTAAATAAAGTCATTAAAAATGTTAGAGGTAAATTTATAAAAATATATGAAATATATATTAATTTAATTGTTATTAAATTTAAATTCTCAAAATAAATAATAATTAATTAAGTATACTACTTAAGCTACTTTTAACCCTTTAACCAAAATAAATTAATTGTCTATTCAACTTAAGGCTTAAACTAAAAGAAACTATAACATTTGTTTCTAGAGAATTCATTTAATTTAGACTTGTAAAGAATTTTAATTCCAATTTTTACCGAAATATATATAATAAAACAGAATTCTGTTACAAATCAACGTCAAAAACAATGAATCAAATTATATATATATATATATATATATATATATTAAATGATTGATGACAGAGGAGGAGTTGAAACGTCTCATTTTATGAATTCGATTTAATTATTTTTATGGGCTGAATCTGTGGGATTGTGTTTGAATTATCATGAAAATGACATTTTGAGTTAACCAAGTGGCGTTCTCACCCACCCATCTATTAAGTATTTCAGATAAATTTCCATTAATAGTGTTCATCAGACATCGCGGCAACTTAGCATAGACAGTTGACCCAATTTTTTAAATTAATTAATTATTGAAAATATGACAAAAATAGTAAGATGAGGCAAGGCTTCCTTTTTAAATAGTTGTTTTAATGAGTTTTAACGAACGGCCTTGGCATATTAATACAATATTAGAAATAACATTCATCCCTGAGAAATTGAGGAGTTTCAGAACAGCCAGGTGAATTATGAGAAATCGATCCAACATTCATTGCGTTTGTTTCTAACTGTCAGATGATCGGAGGGAGACTATGCAGTACCATACGATATAAGGGTTCCAACTACCATTCTACGCATGCACCTTTTCCACTATATACTCAACTTGCAGTCAAAGGAAAATAAGTGAATGGATCGAAAGTATTTTATTTAATAATGAAATATTCCTTTCAAGCAATAAAATAATATTTTAATCATACTTTAAGATAAGGAATATGAAAAATATTTTTTGAGTATTGATAATATTAAATAAATAACACATAAATGTGTTTAATTGAGATTAAAAGGGACAACTTTTTGATGTACTAGTTAAATTGGTTTATAACTTCAGGCGTGTAGGAATAAATCATGGTATCTCCGCGATGTAAGACATAAACTTTATAAAACTGAAATATCGAAGTTTTTGGGGTTTGGGTTTAATCGTTAAATATATCAAGAATTACTATGGTTTCAAATTAAAAATTGAATACTGAGTAGGTATTCAATAAGTATTCAAAACAAAATTCAAATTAAATTAATCTTTTTTAGTTGTTATAAAATTAGTCGTGATTGTAATTTTAAAAAAAAAAACTTCAATCATGTTAGAAATAAATAATAAGTACATTTGAAGAACGTAGAATTTAGCATAATTGAATCGATCAAAATGCATTCCAACGTTTGTTTGCCTGTTCTCTGTCGATAATGGATCTATACTTTTAAACGATTATTGAAATAAGAAAGATTTAAAAAGAATGATAAATGAAGACATTTGAAATTGAATTGCTTAAAAGCTCCATGCTACAAGAATTAAAAATCATTTTTTTTTTAAACGATCGATATAAGTTAATGGGATGTAATTCTACTAATATAAAATATAAAATAATGATTAATTATTTAAAAGTCAAAATTATTTAATGTTTTATTTAACTTAGGAAAAATAAAATTATAAATTTTTACAAATGTGTATTTGTGGAGACGTAAATTGTAAATAGTTTTCCTAAAAATTTAGTAATTTAAATTCCATTCACAGAGGACATTGTTTTTTATTATTTTTTTTTCTTCTATGGATGAAAATTTAAACAGTCTCTATTCTATACTTTGGTGTTCATAAAGTAGAAAACTTTTGAAAAATCTAAAGCAGAATAAAAGAGAAAGGGTGAGAGAGATATTCAAGCGAAAAAGAATATAAATAATATAATGGTGGATGAAATAAAGTCCTTAAAAATATCCTTAAAAATAAAAATACATAATAATTAAATATTTTAATCAATATAATTTAAAATTTATATTTTTTAATTAATTATTAAATTTATAAACAAATAATACAGTTAGATTTGTAAATAATTATGTATAAATATTGAGTAAAATTACTAATTTGTAACAAAATCTGAAAAATAAATAAATGAAGTATAAAGAAGGGCGAGCATTCAATTTATAGCAAAATGTATGTTAGTATTTTTGACATGTGCGACAAGTGTCGTACAATTGCATTTTATGTGAATGGGTCACATCCCCTACCCTAAAACTTATTTTTATCTGTCTCCCTCTCCCAAAAATGCCAATTTAACAACATAATCTAAATGTTATTATAATTATTAGAAGAAAAGCTATCGGAAAATAATAGATTATCTATGAAACACTCAGATGGAGTAAATAGATTAAGGGCGCATCATAAATAGGGGCGCGAAAAATAAGTTTGGGAATGCAATTTATGAATGAAACAACAAAGTGTATACATAATAATATTTACAATTTTAATTCAATAATGCCTAGAAATTGATCTCAAATATTATTAAATTTTTGTTTAGATCATTCCTTGTTATAATTAAATATATATTTTAAAATGAAAAATTGAAATGATCTAATTATTTTATTATTTAAGGTAATTACCACCACCGATAACAATTAGTATTTCATTAAATAACAGCACTTATGCAATTTTACAAGAATCCTTGATTTTAATAACAAATAAATATATATGAAATATTTTTAAATGAGATGTTTTAAGTATATATTAGAGTGTCATTAGAAAATAAAAAGCTTGATTATTAAACTAATTATTCAAAAATAATAGTCAAATTTAGTATAAATTCATATGTGTAGATTAATATTATCGAATATAATGAGTGTTGAATAAATTATTTAAATTTAAAACTACAATTAAGAAATATGATAATATTTTATTTAAAAAGCATGAAATTAATAATTCCTTATTTTAGAACTAAATACAGTATTTTTCCATGAGTATGATTTTTTTTTTAGTAATTTATCTAAAAAATCTGAAATAATTACAATTTATTAAGAAATAATCATTGGCTTTATTTCTTCCGTCAAATAATTAATTAAATGTTCATTAATTTAAAAATTCCACGGTCGATTGGAGCAAAAGGCAAACTACTAAGGAGATTTTTTTTCCTTCTTTAACGAATCATTCAATTTACATAAATGAGCCGGTATTTTCCTGTTTAGCGTGGTTTTGCCCGCGGATAGAAGCGGGAAAAAGGGTGGGGGGGAGGCGGGTTGGACAAACAAAAGGAAGGTCTTTAGTTGTAATATAACGTAAAGGAAGCCACCGGAACTAATCAAATCCACCTCGACACCAGCCAGCACAAATACGATAATCCGTTTTTGCATCTGAATTTTGTCGATTGGCACGAGCAAATGAAAAGAGCGTATTTTACCTTGGATAAATAACAACCTCCACCACTTTGTTTTTGTTTCATTTATGAACCGTGAAAGCATTGAAATAGCTACACATTAATCAACGAAAAAGATAAATAGAGGAAAGAATTTAACTTAAAAAGTTAGTCATACAGGTAATTAATTATCACTTTTTCTCTCGTTTTCTCCATATTCTCATTCATTTCTCTAAATACTGTATGAAATATTAAAATAAATAGCATTACCTCTTTTTTTTTTGATTTAAGCAGAATCAATAAATACAACTCTTTAATAAATTTAGTAAATCAATAGTATTTATCATCTATTTACTATCTCACCAAATTTTCGATGTTGAGATTTTGATGTTTTTATAAGTTTTGAAGGTTCCTGAATCATTTTCACTAAGGTTGAGAAAAATGTCTGTGTGTGTGTGTATGTATGTAACCAAGATTACGCAAAAACGGTTTGAGCTAGAATGATCAAATTTGGTACATGGGCATTATTCAAAATTCATAGTTTTCTATCAACTTTTGAGAAATGTAGCTCAAACCGGAAGAGGGTCATTACCTACAACGTTTTGATTTTTTTTCTTCTAAAGTGACGTAAAAATAAAGATATATGTATGATAATTTTTCACATGATTAATAATTGTATAAAACTGCTATATATAGAATATCAGCTTGATTGAATTACTGAAAGTACCAGAATTTTTTAACACTGCTAATCTCACGCGCCAACACATGACGTAGTGCAATCAACAAAAAGCCAAACATGCGTTGATCTAATAAATATTATTTATTAATTTTAATTTATAATTTAATTTAATTTAAATTAATATATGTTATTTAATCCAATTCGAATTTGCGAGATAGTCGAGTGGAGACACTCCAGATTTTTTTATTAATATATCTTTTTCGTTTTATCTATTCAAAATATATATACATGCATTCAGAATTAACGTTTGTAGACTCCAACATTCTTAATCAACTAAAATTAACTAATTCGAATTTCTGGTAAATTACACATTTTTAATTAAATTTAGTAAGAGATGCAAATTAAGAGAGAAGAAATGGAGGTGGTGAAAATTTCTTTTACTTAAGAAACTATTTAATTTTTATTATTTGAAATAAGTAGAATAATAAACGAAATAAATTTTTTTTTCTTTTGAAAATAAATGACAACTCAAAAGAATACTAGTCGATTGAGTTTGGTATTATATATATATATATATATATATATATATATCCGTTGAGAGGCAATTGCATAATCGACATCTATAGATTATAGGGTGAGAGTAGAAAAAAATGATATTGATGAAATATATCCGTGACACAAGGACCACGAAATATTGTTATTTTTCATCCAACTTCGACATATGTTTGTGAAAATTCTTTATCTATTAGAAATAAATATAATATATAACAGTTATTCAATACAGTTATTCAATAAGTTATATATATATATAAAACATTAATATATTCGAGTTCAATATTAAAAAAATTGTAATAAATTCAAATATACAATTTTAAATTATATATTTTGTTATCATACGTGAATATGTATATGAAAAAATATAATAGAATTAAATAATATAATGTTTTGAAATAGATTATTACAATTATTAAAAAATAGCTGTTTGCTAAATTAGAAACATTTAATAAAAATTTCTAGCATAGTTTAGTTAATAATTAATTTATATAACTTTCAAAAGAAAGGTTTAAGCTTTTGAATCATTAATATGTTTTGTTGATATTTTTACTATCCCGCCAGAGATAGTATTGCGATCACGAAAATTTTCGATGTTGAGATTTTGATGTTTTTATACGTTTTGAAGGTTCCTGAATCATTTTCACTAAGGTTGAGAAAAATCTGTGTGTGTGTGTGTGTGTATGTATGTAACCAAGATGACGCAAAAACGGTTTGAGCTAGAATGATGAAATTTGGTACATGGGCATTATTCAAAATTCATAGTTTTCTATCAACTTTTGAGAAATGTAGCTCAACCGGAAGAGTGTCATTACCTACAACGTTTTGATTTTTTTCCTCTAAAGTGACCGTAAAAATAAAGATATATGTTTGATAATTTTTCACATGATTAGAAATTGTATAAAACTGCTATATATAGAATTTCAGCTTGATAGAATCGCTGAAAGTACCAGAATTAATTTTTTAACACTGCAAATCATGCGCTGGTTTAATAAATATTATTTATTAATTTTAATTTATAATTTAATTAATTTAATTTAATTTAAATTAATATATGTTATTTAATCCAATTCAAATTTGCGAGATAGTCGAGTGAAGACACCCGAGATTTTTTGATATTTATTGTTGGTTTATAAAAAATAAAAAAAGTTTGAAGATCATACTTATAAATTATAGATTATGATTTTTTAGTTTCAAAATATCCTAAATAGGAAAATTTAAAAAAAAAATAGAGACACTCAATTTTAAGATGTATAAAATCAAATATAAGGCTTTTGAAGAAAAAAATTTTATTAAAAGCAAAAGGGATGATCTCAAGTTTCATCACACTAAAATAAACATTGTATTATTATATATACTTAGAAAGGATTATTATTTTATGTTTCAATTGAAATGATGACAAAGATTTTCACTCTCGAAAATTAATTATTCCTTTCAGAATATATATCACTGTCTCATTTATATTGAAAAATAATATTTTAATTCAATTTTTTTTTTTTTTATTTTATTTTATTCATCAAATTGATTGGCATCCAATTATAAAATGTTGGATTTTCAATTCTAATTTTCAGAAAAATTTTTTTTTAGAAATATGCTTTTTATTTATTTTAAAAATTAAAATATTTTGTTTGAATGTTTTTTTTTTTATTTTTTATTCCCTTCATTAAAAACCAGCAATTAAATGTGAAATTTAAGCCTATTAACATTTTATCATGCAGGGACTTATTATAAAATGAGCTACTAGTAGAGTATATTATATACATATATAACATTTTAATTTAATTTTTAAATAACTATTACTTTAATTAAATAAAATTGAAATTATTCTTATAAAATGTTAATTTAAATTATATTACTATCATTGATCAATCAACTGAATCAATTGAAAGTTTTAACTAAATAGATATAATCATTTTTTTTTTTTGTATAATAAATTTTTAGCTAAATAAACAGCTTAATGAACTTCAATCGAAATATCAGTCTATATTTACCATTAAGTAAGTAATTCAACTTTTGTCAAAAAAGCCTTGCAGAGCGTTAAAAAAAACTCAATTATGTTACAAACGTTAAAAATTAATCATAGTGAACTAACCAAACTAGTGCACTTTTTAATGCTCAGATATATACAATATAAAGCAGTCAAATTGATATTTAAATATAATAGATAATCAATGGTAAAAATGAATAAATACAAATAAATGAAAGTCTTTTAAAAAATCTGGAGTGTCTCCACTCGACTATCTCGAAATTTGAATTGGATTATAAATAACATATATTAATTTAAATTATAAATTAAAATTAATAAATAATATTTATTAAACCAGCGCATGTTTGGCTCTTTGTTGATGGCACCACGTCACGTGTTGGCGCGTGAGATTATCAGTGTTAAAAAATTAATTCTGGTACTTTCAGCGATTCAATCAAGCTGAAATTCTATATATAGCAGTTTTATACAATTATTAATCATGTGAAAAATTATCAAACATATATCTTTAATTTTACGGTCACTTTAGAAGAAAAAAAATCAAAACGTTGTAGGTAATGACCCTCTTCCGGTTGAGCTACATTTCTCAAAAGTTGATAGAAAACTACGAATTTTGTATAATGCCCATGTACCAAATTTCATGATTCTAGTTTAAACCGTTTATGGGTAATCTTGGTTACATACATACACACACACACACACAGAGAGAGAGAGACATTTTTCTCAACCTTAGTGAAAATGATTCAGGAACCTTCAAAACGTATAAAAACATCAAAATCTCAACATCGAAAATTTTCGTGATCGCAGTACTATCTTTGGCGAGATAAAAAGGCTTAATTTCATTTTTCGTTATTTATTTTTCTTTTAATCAATAAATATTTCAATTTTTCTTTTTTCTTATCTCTCTCATTATGCCAGTCCTACTCTCCTTCTCCCCTATTTAAGTACTTTTCCTTTAAATCTACCCTCTTTCCTCTTAGACCATCTGCCCAGCTCTTCTTATTCTTGATATAATAAAAAGATAACGAATAAAAGTTCCAAGACCTAAATAAAAAAAAAATCCATCTATTATAAGTCACAATATAAAATATTTTCACCCCTAAGATGTTTTTATTTTACTATAACATAAAAAATAAATAAATAATAATAATGATAACAGAAAATAAAATCAACTTAAAAGATTTTATTTTAATGAGGTAAAAGATTTTTTACATTTTGATGAAAATAAAATAAAATGTTTTCATCTATTCTAATCTCCTTAATTCAATGGAAATGTTCTCTCTAATTCGGCAAAGTTGCTGGTATTAGAAGCTGGGACGTTTGTTATTCAAGACTTTGTACATGGATCCAAACCAGCATTTGAAGTTGAGATTTCTCAAGGAATTTGTAATCCTGGGAGACAAGGGTGGCCTTTTTAAGGGTCGTAATGAAATATCCCCTCTAATTTGTGACTAACAATCTTAGTAATCGGAGTGGGTATTATATAAAGCTTAACAGTATTTAAAAGATTGAATCCAATCCAATTTAATTTTATATATATATATATATATAATTTTATAATATATTTATTGAAAATTAACTTTAATGACAATTTATCTTTTTCATTTTAATCATTTAATTCTCACTGGAAATGATTTATTATATTGAAGGATTGTGCAGGATTATATATATATATATATTTCTAGATTAGGCAGGTGTGTTCAATATTTAGTGTATGGAAAGGATTTCCTTTGGCATTTTCATTATGTGCAGATGAGGGTGTGGATTCATTTGAATAGTTTGATTGAAAATGTTATATAATCCACTTGAAGAATAAAAAAATCAAGATCAATTGATCACTGGCAATGAGATGCAGACAGTTTGAAGATGTTAGTAAATAAATAGGAAGTTAAGTTGACCAATGAAAAAATTATTGTTGAATAAATAAGTGGGGATACAAAGTTGGGGTCAATTTAATCAAGATTTTTATCTAGTTATTTCTAAATGGGACTAGGCAAAATGCAGAGTGTTTTTTCTTTTTTTTTTTTGAGTGAGTTAATAGAGAGGATATATAATTACTCAAAAAAGATGAGGATGTCTTTTTCAGGAAAAAAATAAATTTATTTATACTAAATTCGAAACAAGACAAGAATTTATCCCATAGTTAATAAAGTAGTTTGCTTAAACTGATTATTTTAAATAATGATTCGTTAAAAAAAATTAATTCATTCACCTTCTTATTAGATAGTGTTAGACCAAAGGGGAAAGAGAATTTCATGTCTTATTAGTAACCTTGAAGATGCAGAATGAGAATAATGGTAGCATCTGAGAATGACGTTCAAGAAATCCCCTAAACTTTTTTCCAAAATACATATAATAAATCTCTGTGGCTCTAAGGAACCCGACAACAACCACATTTCTTCTTTTTGAGCTACCCCATCCAACACCTATTTATTCCCATCTACATATAATAAATACTAATTTTTATCAAATGAAAATAAATAATTAAATAATATCATCTTCTTAAGGTGCCGTCTCCGTTTCAGAGTTTGGTTATCATCATGACTAGGATAGCCTTAGAAGCTGCCCAGCCATTATAATTTTTCTTGGGAATGTTAATGCGGTGGTTTCCCGTTGCCTTCCGCATGTATAGAACCAGGAACTGACAGTTCCTGGAGCCAGAGGCAGCTGATGTTAAATTGAATTTTATTAGAAAAATTTGTTCTTAGTTGGAATCGAACGCCGACTTCTTGTGTAGAAAATTGTTATGCTACACGCTCGGCTAGCTGCCTCCAAAATAATATCATAGAGGTTTTTTTCTATTGAAATTAATATCTAAATAGCATAGGAATCTTAATTTTAACAAAATATAACATTTAATGTTTATTTTATAAGATTTATAATGTTGATAATATTTAAATATTTTTTTAATTTAATTTTTTAATGGAATCTCTTCGTAAATAGATTTGTTATATAACGCCTTCTTTAATACCATGTTTTTATTTCAATAGCGAGTCTATCAATTTAGAGAGTGCTTCAATCTTTCATCCAATCAATGGACAGGCACTTGAATAAATCGAAAACAAAAACAATTGAAAATAATAATAATAAAATCTTCTAATTTATATTTATCAAAAGACAGGAAAAAATTAAATTAATTGTGTTCCTTTAGGCATTGATATAATATAATATAATATAATAAAATAAAGAAATATGAATTATTTATTATCAAGAAAATATGCACATTGTGAAAAAAAGAAATAATATCTTTTTGTATTTTATTATTAAATATATGTAAACAGTATGCATCTTAATGTTCTTTTTCCTTCTTTATTTTCTTTTCTATAAAAAAAGAATAATCGTTTTTTTTTATTCTGAACTTTTTAATATATATATATATATATATATGTATATATAGTAAATTTATAATTTTATATAACAGAGTGTCTACTGACCATTTATCATTCCAAATGCTGTACCAGGGGGTGACATTAGCCTTATTGTTCTCTGACAAGAACAAAATCACCTGGGGAGATTTTATTAAAAGGCAAACTAATCTTTTAAGGCTATTTTCTTCGTTTTATTTAACGTTTCGACGTTCGTTCTCACCAAAGTGGAACATCACCTCACACAATGGTGAGTTTTACAGAGCGTGACGTGGAAACGTTTATTACAAGATTTTATTAATAATAGACAAGATAGTAGTAGTGGGGAGAAGATAAGAGCAAATAGTTGAAAATTCCCAAAAGGTCAGTTAAAAGTGAAGATTCGTCCCGAGGGGGCCACCACACGTGCAAGTGAAAGAGGGTACGATTTCAATGACCTAGACATCCGTGGACCGAAGGATGGATGAGTCATCATCGGCATCGATCGACGAATTGCCGGAATAGCAGGCAAAAGCCGGAAGAGTAATCGGACAACTTCTTACATTACACACCTTCCATTTAATCGCACAGCTTATTAGAAAGAGAAATATAATATGACAAAAAAAGAAAAAACAAACCATAGAAGATTATTTACAGTTTATTATTATAATTATTATGAATTAATTTCATATATATATAGGGTAGTCGAAAAAGTCTTTTCGTATTTCTAATCATGTGGTACCCACACATCAAGCTTCTTTTTGTAGCCAGCCTTTTGTAAATGGTTCCAAACCGTTTGATGATGAATGTTTAGTTCCTTAGCAATGTCATGGCTGCTTATGTGGCGGTCCTTATCAATCTTTTCCATAATTTCATTGACTTTTTCAACGATAGGTCGACCAGAACGAGGTGCATGTTTCATATCGAAATTTCCAGAACGAAAGCGAGCGAACCATTGTTGTGCTACACGAACTGATATAGCATCGTCTCCGTGAACTTCACAAATTTCATTGGCGGCTTGCGTGGCATTCTTCCCTTTTTTATACAAAAATTTCAAAATATAGCGAATTTCATCATTATTTTCACTCATTTTTGAAAAGCTGTAACTTTTGTTCAGTTTCACCAAATTTAATTTTCTTTAAGGTGAGGCTTGAAATTTCACCTTTCCAACACTATATGGTATGACACAATGTGATTGGTAGCACTGGAGATATACGATTCCAACGACATCTATGGACACCCATTATATTATAATATTCTTTTCAAGGAACTAGGGAATCTCATGAGTTGGAAATTGGATTGATGACATAATTGAGGTCGGACTTTTGGTCTAGTGACATTAATTAAATATTTGCATTATATATCAATTTATATATATAAGACCGTAATAATGATGGAATTAATTTGTTTTTTATGAAAAAGAAGCTTTCTTTGCAAAAATATACCTATACTTGATCAATTTTCTTATAAAAGAACGAATGAATATTTATTAGTGATATTAGTTAAATGCTCGTCAATTATTCTTTAAAAGTAAGTTTCAATTTTCAAAAAATACAAAAGATTTTAAATGACTTTAATATAATAAAATGATAATCGATATTCAATTTGTTAATAAAATAATAAATCAAATTTAATAAATTTAATACAAATAATAAATGATTAGTAGAGACAATTTTTCTGTCCTTGTTAATGGTTCATGAATTTTTAGTTAGTTTAGTTGTTTTTGTGTGACGGATACGCCAACCCACAAAATTCAATTGTGTATGTATTTTATTTTTAAGTAATTGAAAAAAAAACAAATATTTTTATTCATAAAATTGCTAATTTTTAATAAAATACATTTAAAATTGTAAATAATTACAATTCAATTGAAATAGAAGTTATCTACTTTAAATAAGATATAAATAAGTATGATTTTCATGATAATTTCTTTAACGTGATAGAAAGTAAATTTTATGATAAAATAAATCTTTCAAGCAGAGACTAATGAACAAAAGAAGAAAGGATTTTCGGGAGTTGAGAATCAGGAAGATTTATTTTCCGGGTGGTTTGAAGTTGTAGAAGGTTGCATATTTCACCAGCGGAATTATAAAATGATGAAATTATATATATAAAAGGGATTTTGAATTAGGTTTTTATAATTATTAAAAGATTTATTTTAATATTAAGATTTGTTTAAACGGTTGGATGATTTAGTTACTTAGTAGATGATAAAATATAAATAAAATAAAAATGTTGATAATTATGTATTTCTATTTATTCTTATATTTATTTTATTTTTTATCATTTTTTTAGATAAATAAATAAAAAATTAACAGTTTTAATAAAGGATTCCCTTTAAATATCATTATTGTTAGTTACCTTTTTTTCTTTTATTATAAACTAGCTGCTCAGAGCTCCTTCGTCGCTCTTCACATCTAGACGGGGGCTCCGCCCCCTGTACCCCCGGGTGGTTCATAGTATTTGGTTGAAAGTAGTAAAAGGTTTTCATCCATTTTGTTTCAATCAGTATATTACATAAAACATTTATTTCTTATTGTGTGATTATTTAAAATATATTTTAATTTATTTAGTAAATTAATTATATATATTATTATTGAATATGTTATATCTATCTACTCGAAAGTTCTTGGCAGCTACAACCACATTTCTCCAAGTGTCCCCGGTGACCTCATCTTTCTTTGGCCAATAAATGCTGGAAAGAATAATCTGAATCTACTCTCATCTCCCAGGGTCATAGACCATGCGTGGCTCAACGGTACTCGAAAGTTCTTGGCAGCTTCAACCACATTTCTCCAAGTGTCCTTATCCTGAGCCTCTGTTCCATCTCTCGTACGTCATTCCCTGATGTACTCATCTTTCTTTGGTCCATAAATGCTGGGGAGAATCCTATTCTCAAATACTCTGAATCCACTCTCATCTCCTAAGATCATAGACCATGTCTCACACTCATATAATACAACAGACAAAATAATTGTTTTATATATTTTAATTTTCATTCCCTTTTATAATAATTTAGATGAGATAAGCCTCTTTACTGCATGATAACAGGCGTTTCCCGATTGCAACTTCGATTTAAATTCTTCTCAAATATTATTATCCTTCGTGATTACATTCAATTTTTCTACATATTCAAATTCTACATTTTGTATGTTAATACTGCTCCTGTTTGTTTCTAAATATATTTATTTATCATTATTAATTTCAAACCTCATCTCTTTTCCTACCTCGATTAATTTTTCCTCGCTATCTGTAATTGAAATTGCCGAATCTCCTATTATATTTAAGTCGTCTGAATCACCTAATATTTTACAATTGATTTCCGCATCTTACTCTTTCTTTACTACCTTCAAGATAAATTTTAAGATCAAAATTTGAAAAAGTTTATCCGGATCTATTGAGTCATGCGTAGGTTTTACTAAAGTCTACAAATAATTAGTGAACAGAGATATTGAATTCGCGGTTTTTTTAATATCTGTCATAATGAAAATATCTTAATTAATGTTGATCGATTTGGCCTGAACCCGCAATGATATCGTCTAATATTTCCTCCGCCTATAGTTTATAAGTATTGTATATGTTATAATAGAGTATATTTCTTGATCATTTCATTTCGATATTTTAATTTCATTGCTTGATTTTTATTGAATATTTTTAATTATAATAAAATTTGAGAAAATGCAAAGTTAGAGACTTGAGACAATTTATAAAAATTAACGGTATAAAAGTATTGATAAAACTAAAGATAAATTAACAATATATACATTCATTAATAGTATTAATTTAAATAATGGATTTATTTGATTTTTTATTATTAAGTTCATTTATTAATTTTTTAGATCATAGTTAATTCCCTCCCTTAAAATAAAAGAAGTACCTATTCAAATATGGAAAGAATAAATACAAAATAATTTAAGTTAAATATGATTTAAATATTTTATTATATTAATATATTAATTAAAATGAGAACTTTTAGAATAAATTATTTAATTGAAATGATATTTGAATATTAGAATTTAAAATAAAAAGTTAAAATTTATAATAATTCTTTGATTGCTAGTTATATACATTGTGTAAAATGAGTCCGCCAGTCAGTGGGCCACGCCTGGCTCTTGAATGAACAACACGGAGAACTATATATAAACTTTAAATCTCTCTCTCTCCCGCTCACACACACTCCCACCTCTCTCCTCATCCCCTCCACCTCTCATTTATTAGTTATTTCAATTTCCACAAATTGTCTTATTTTTAAAATATTCACTAATTTACTTTCTATTTTTATTCTTTAATCCTTAAATAATATATTTTCTATTTTATGTTAAAATGTAAATAACTTACATTTTAACATATTACACTATGACAGCAAAAAGGTAAACGAATTACATACATACATACATACAAACAGTCTCCTTTATATATATAGATTTGAGCGAAAAATTCACAATAATTAAAGAAATCTATTAAATTATATATATACATATAATGTGAAAATTCCATGATAAATAGATTATCAGAATATATATATATGTATATAATATTTTTAGAATCGTTTATTTATTTTGAAAAATGTTTCAATTTTATTGAAGAAATCTAAAGAATGTTTTCAATCAGATTTTTTTCACTATCTTGTTTTTATTTAATAATATATATTAAAATATATTTTTGTTTTTATTTTTATAAGCCCAGGAAAACTTTCGTATCTATATTTTCTTTGTCTTTTTGTTTTATTTTTCTTCTTTTTTTTTATTTTGCATTATTATTAAAAAATATTTTGTTAAATATTTTTCTTTACTATAATAATAAAAAAAAATAAATAATGGAAGGATAAGTAAAACAAAAAAGTATTTCAATTATATTTTATGAATCATAAATAAACAAAAATTAAAAAAAACATTGATCAATCAGTATAATTATAAATAAAATAAAAATTATATAAGATAAGGGAAGGTGGAATTAATAAATGTTAAAATAAAATAGGAAAAAAATGAATGAAAGGTTTTAAAACAATTTTATTTTTCAATCTTCATCAAAAATATCTTCATTTTTATATTATTGTATATCTTATAAATAAAATTCTCGTGTCACACAACTTTGAAATCATACTCCTCCGAAACAGCTAGACCGATTCTTATGAAATTTTTTATGCATATTCAGTAGGTCCCAAAGAAGGTTTTTATTTTATTATCAAACCGCTAATTGGTAAGGTGTGTCCAGGGGGGTGGTATTTACCTAAAAATAGTTTAGTAACAATGCTAGATCATAGAGGCACTGCTGGCGATAATTTGACCTCTATATATATCCTAATAGGACATTTGAAAAGAAGAATCATTCGTGGGTGAGCGTGCTAAGGCGTTATCTTATGACTTTGCTTCCTCAGTTCGAAACTCGCAAAGGGACATTTTTTTTTTAAGTATTATATATTTTTTTTACAAAATTATTAATTTTTATTATTTTAATATTTTATTAAATTATTATTAATATTATTATTATTATAATAAACCTTTTAATACTTTCAACCAAATACTATGTACCCCGAAGGCGCTCTTAGCAGCTAGTATATATATATATATATGCCTGAGTAAACAGGAAAATAGAATCTTAAAAAGTCAATTTAATATGATAAAATGACAAAAAGAGACTCATATAAAATTATATGATAAAATAAATAAAGAGAAGAATATTATTAAACATTAAAATAAAGAATAAAATTTAATAAAAAAAAGTGAATGCTCGATTCAAATATAAATTATATTATAAATAGTATTCAATATTATATTAAGATAGATAAATAGATAGATAGATAATTTGAAAGGCATAATCATTTTTCTTATACAGAGTCAACCAGACAGTTATTTAGCATATTTTATTTAAAATTAAGTAAAAAATTTATAGAAAAAGGGTGAGAATAAAAAGGGGCATTTTATTGATACTAATTCAAAGAAATATTTTTTTATTATTTGTGAGAGGGTAATTTTATATGAAGGTGTAAGTAAGAATAATTATATGGTGCTATTCAAAGTATTCAATTAGAATTCGTAGCGATTAACAAGAAAAATCAATAAATAAAATTCATCTGTTACCAATATTAGTATGTAAATAAAAACAAAAACATGTCATCAAGTGGATGTCAACTTTTTTTTTTAATGATTAATATACGAATTTAAAATAAATATCTTTTAACAATGTTCATTATATTTTTAGTAATCTGATATTCGGGAGGGTTGATATATTGAAAGTGTTTCGTGTTGGAAAATAGTTGAATGAAAAAAAAAATGATTAATGACATAAATCACTCAAAGCTTTAGAATTTGGAATATTTGTTTTTAAATTTATTTAATTAGTTATTTATTTTATCAAAAATTTACGAGTGAAATCTATTTCTATTATTTTTCACTTTTAATATATAGAAAAATTAAATAACTAATGAAGATTGTGTGGTTAAGCGAAGAAAACGTTTATTACATAATAATACGTTATATTTTTAAACCTTTTAAAATAATAATAATAATAATAATATGTATGGTTTTAAAATGAGAATATATTTTCAATTTCAATCTTTGCTTTTTAATCCACGATTCTGCTCTTCTGGAGGGGTTGTATCCCGAATACTGAATAAAAATGAAATATTCCAAACCCTCGGAAAAAAAGAAACAAACAGTAATAATCTCTCAGAACAATGGTTCATGTCCCCTTGTGGCATTGGGAAAAGATACATACTGCAAGAAGTAGGGAGTCATAATTGAGAAAATTTAATTTTAAAAAATATAAATCAATAAAAAAAATATCATTTTTTTTATTTTTTTTTTTTTTAATTAATTTTTATGCAGGTAACCAAATATTGATACTTAATTTAAATTAAGAATTTTCAAAGTAATAGTTATTAATTTATTTATTCTTGTTAAAAAAAACCTACCCTAAAATAAGTGAATTATCTTAATTAATTTTTTAAATTGGTATTCCTTTTTATTTATTTTATAAAGAAGTTTTCTTTATTAAGTATTCTTAAATAATAATAATTATTCACAATAATCAATAAAATATTTTAACATATTTATTGTCAAATTAATGCTTTTAAAACGTATTTTATATTTGTGTTGGCGTTAAATAGAAAATAAAAAATCTGGAGTGTCTCCACTCGACTATCTCGCAATTTGAATTAGATTAAATAACATATATTAAATTAAATTAAATTAGTTAAATTATAAATTAAAATTAATAAATAATGATTATTAAATCAGCGCATGTTTGGCTCTTTGTTGATGGCACCAGGTCACGTGTTGGCGCGTGAGATTTGCAGTGTTAAAAAATTAATTCTGGTACTTTCAGCGATTCAATCAAGCTGAAATTCTATATATAGCAGTTTTATACAATTATTAATCATGTGAAAAATTATCAAATATATATCTTTATTTTTACGGTCACTTTAGGAGAAAAAAAATCAAAACGATGTAGATAATGACCCTCTTCCGGTTGAGCTACATTTCTCAAAATTTGATAGAAAACTACGAATTTTGAATAATGTCCGTATACCAAATTTCATGATTCTAGCTCAAACCGTTTTAGCGTAATCTTGGTTAATACACACACACACACACAGAGATATTTTTCTCAACCTTAGTGAAAATGATTCAGGAACCTTTGAAACGTATAAAAACATCAAAATCTCAACATCGAAAATTTTCTGGCGAGATAGTAAAGAGTTTAATAAAAAAAAGAGAAGAGAATATAGCAGCTTAAATAAATAGTATAGAATCTATAGAGTAAATTTCATACTGATGACGGCAATGTTTATTTATTGCATTTTTTAGCATTTTTATTATTATGAGGAGTTTAGAAGCTTATTGGGAACGGAGTCCATTATGCACAATATAATCGTCTTCAGTTCACTTTCATTCATATGATCAAGTTCCTATTAAGATGAATAGTGTCCTTAGACAAGGTATTTCCTGGCCAATTCTATCATGTCCAACGCTACCTACCACCTCCAGAAGAATAGGAAATTATATATTTTTATATTTATTTATTTATGTTTGCTTTTATATATAAAATCATCGATATTTCTTATTATTTATTAATTATATATTATATATTATTTAAATTGACTATATAGCATATATCATCTTTTATAAATAATCAACAAAAATAAAATATAAAATCAATAATAACATTTCAAGTATCTAAGTTGGTTGTATCTTCTTAAATCTTTATATCTAATAAATTAATTTGTAAAAATTGGTTATTTTACTTAACAGTATTTATTTATTTAATTGTCAATTTAAATAATTATATAATTCGAAATTAGTTATTGGTGAATATATATATGTATATCTATATTAACCAATTTGTTTTCTAAATGTAATTGAGATGGTCAAGTTGATGTTATTTTATCCATTCAAACATGACAATATTCATGGAAACTAATTGAATTGTGTTAATCCATAAATATCAGTATACAATTTAAACATAAAAGAATTAAAATTCAAAAGTTAAAAAAAAATATTCGAGAAATAAATATTAAAACATCTTATATTTTTTAACTTTTGAAAAAAAAAAAAAATATTCGAGAAATAAATATTAAAACATCAATTTATGCTTGTTAAATTTTAACTATGCTAATCCGTGTGTTAAATAAGAAGTATTAGGTTAAATGAAATGAAAAATTTAGAGAATTTTACAATATATAAATCAAAACAAAAAAATAAATAAATAAATTCAAGTGAATGTATTCTTTACAGGAAAATATATGGTCAATTTAGGAGTATTGATTTTGTAATTCAGCGAAATTCAACGAAGACTTTAAATTATAAATTAACTTCTGTCGGGAATCGATTTGATCAATGGACAGAGAATTTTCAAATAAAAAAAAAAAACAGTCAAATTCTGATATGGATTTGAAACAAACCACGACGAATAAAAATCTCTCTTGACTGGTTTTAATCTCGCTTTTGTTCTTAATGACTCATGAAAAATGGAAAAAAAAAATGGAAAAAAGATAAATATCATTTGTTTTCTATTTCTAATAATGTCTCCGTGTTATCTTACGAAGATTCTAAAAGAGCGAAAGAGAGAATCCGTGATGCGTGTCGTCAGTCGACGGCCTTGAGGGTTCGGATCGATTTGCAAATAATCAGAAGAAGAAAAAGAAAACGAAGAAAAAAAAAAGAAAGTGCCTTAAGAGGCGAATCCATACTAGCTTATCCTAAAGATTTCAATGTCACACTAATATTTAAATATCCCGTATACAGACAAACTAATTGATTAATCAAAGAAAAAATATATCTATATAAATATACATATATATATATTAAAAAACATTAATTTATATAATTTATAAATAAAATTAGCTGAAGTGTCTCCACTCGACTATCTCGCAATTTGAATTGGATTAAATAACATAATATATTATATTTAAATTAAATTTAATTAATTATAAATTAAAATTAATAAATAATGATTATTAAATCAGCGCATGTTTGGCTCTTTGTTGATGGCACCAGGTCACGTGTTGGCGCGTGAGATTTGCAGTGTTAAAAAATTAATTCTGGTACTTTCAGCGATTCAATCAAGCTGAAATTCTATATATAGCAGTTTTATACAATTATTAATCATGTGAAAAATTATCAAATATATATCTTTATTTTTACGGTCACTTTAGGAGAAAAAAAATCAAAACGTTGTAGGTAATGACCGTTTTCCGATTGAGCTACATTTCTCAAAAGTTGATAGAAAACTATGAATTTCGAATAATGCCCATGTACCAAATTTCATGATTCTAGTTCAAACCGTTTTTGCGTAATCTTGGTTACTTACACACACACACACATACACTCACAGAGAGATTTCTCAACCTTAGTGAAAATATTCAGGAACCTTCAAAACGTATAAAAACATCAAAATCTCAACATCGAAAATTTTCGTGATCGCAATACTATCTATCTATACATATAAAATTAACAAAATTAATGAATTATTTTTTATAACAAATTTAACCACAAATATTATTTATATTTATAATTTTTAGTAATTTGCTAAAATTTCTGCAAGGCAAAAATCGGCCAGCAACAGGTTCTTTTATTGAACATACACATTTATTTCCAAAACAAAAATTGATACTATAATATTAGCGACTGTAATAACCATTTTTCTAAAACCATTTGAATTTTTTAAATTGGAAATTATTCCTAAAAATTCTTTATTATATATTTTTTTTATTAACCATTATTTTCACCATTCCAAATTTTATTTTAGATTATAAATCATATATCTGCTTCGCCTATCCCCATTATATAAGTATTATTAATACTCCTAATTATATTTTACCTAGATATCAATTTGATTTGATTAAATATGTATTTTTTAAAACATTCTCAAAAGACCTCTTATATAAGTTATATATATATATTAATCAATAATTAATTTTAAAAGTTCATTTAAGATTTTTCATTTATATTAATATTACATCAAGATAAGGACCCTCTGTTAAACGGAGAAATTTTTAATGGAAATGAGATTTTATCTAAATGAGTCTTCTTTAAAAAAGAATGATTAGCAACCTTCGAAGGGGGAAATTTCAACCTTTCGTTATTCCCAGGTGGACCGGCGTATAAAACTCGAATGCCTATTTTAGAATAAAATAAATTTCAATCTTTGTCTCTTAAAATGATATACATATATCGAATTCAAATATTTAATGATTTTTTGTAATTATTTTTTAAAAAAATATAAAACCTCAATAAATATTTAAATTATAATTTATATAATAAAAGGGATAATAATTATTTTGTGATACAAATAAAAGAAAAGCAAAATATAAAACAACTCAGTAGTAGTATAAAATTTAATCATATTCTTTTATATTAAATAAAATAAAATAAAATTACAAAGCTAACACCATTTAAGAGACATGAAATTTTCTAATAAATAAAAAATCCCTAAAAAAATAAAATGATTAAATATCCCCATTTACTTATTTTACAAAAATTTGATTCGGTTAGTTGTTTAATGGATCGACTCTTTACTAAAGAAAAAGAAAATTAAATTATACTACGTATACTAAAAAAAAATTAAAAGTTTATTTTCAATAATATAACAATCTAGTTCACTACAGTAATATTTGAAGAAGAGTTTATCCTTTATTATCATGTGCTCCTACATGTATAAATAAGTTGACCTGTGGTCAGGCATAGAAACGACCGACGGTTTGAAATAAATTAATTTCGAGCTACAAAACCAATTTCAAATAATTTTAATATATATCTATTATAATGCAATAAAAAACAGATATGGATAGAACATAAATATTTTTAATTTTATTTTATTTTATTTATAATATATAAGGGGGCGCTGGCTGTGACGTCATGAAGGGTTGATGACGTCATATAATTTTAAATTAAGAAAAAACTAATGAAGATGATTTTTCCCTAGGATAAAACCAATACAAAGTGCATGATTCGTGGAGATATGTAAAAAATCTCCTCATGTGAAATTTGGTGTGAAAATAACCCTTCCCTTCCTATCGTCGATCGCTAATACTACCACTTCCGGTTTCCGGATATATACCAAAAGTTGATCAATGTATGATATTGATGCATTAAATAAATATACCAAATTTTATCGAAATCCGTTGAGCCGTTCAAGCTTTACACATCTATACGGACACACAGCGGACGGACGGACGGACAGACATCATGCTAGAAATACTTTTTTCTGTTAAGAAAATTCATGATTCGTGGAGATATGTAAAAATCTCCACATGTGAAATTTGGTGTGAAAACAATACCTCCCTTACTATCGTCGGTCGGTAAAAAATAAGTTCACTGATAAATATTTATTTTATTCAAATTTGTTGTCTATGTTTTTGTTTTAATTAAAATACTACGAAGAAAGAATAAAATTAAACCTAAAATATGAACATAAATATTGATATATTTGTTATTTTTCTATTCAAATAAAAATTAAAAATTTAATAACAATTAAATATGATTATTCTAAGTTGGTAATAGAAGGCAACTTTTCGTAAAAATTATCAATTACTTAAATATATTATTTTTAAATAAACCAAATAGACCTAATGGATAATTCAGCTATATATATATATTCATCTGTAGGGCAATAGAGAAATGTATAAAAATTATTCCTAATTAAAGAGGGAGCCTGTAATAGTCTGGCTTTTATACTATAATAAGCGGAACTGTTAAAGCATCACGAGATTAACAATCATATCCAATTATCTAATATAATATTTATCATATATATATATATATATATATATATATATAGTACAAGTTTTTCTTTTAATTTAATTATTATATATTATTTTATATTATATTCTTATTACTTATAATAATTACATAATTTAAATTTTTTTTTCTTGTTTATATATGGAAATTTGAAAAAATCATAAATTATAACTTCAATATTTCTAAATACAATAATTTATCAAAATAGCAATAGAATAATTTAATAATCTTAATTTTTTTATTTATTTAAAATATATCAATTTTCAATTACGACTTTCCCCTCCTCCTTTTTATTCATTTATATATAACCTTAATTCTATTTGCTGATCATTTGTCAAATGGTTTTCCTATAAATCACATTTTTCATTCTTTTTTTTTTACAATTCAATTTGTTTTTTAAAATAAAGAAAAGTCGGTGTTATGTTCACTCATATTATGTAATTGTAATTTATTGAAACTAGAAATTTTGTTTAAGGAAAATCCATCTATGAAAACAAACTATTTCGTCACATATCAAAGCAATAAAAGAAAATTTTAAATAATATTAACAAATTTATATTTGAATTAAAAAAAAATTATTATTATAATTATAATTATAATTAAAATTATTTTCCTTTGAAGGATCGTATATTATATAACATTCAACATTTTTAAAAGGAATAGATAAAGTCAGGAACAGCTTCGAGAATAGAAATAAAGCGATAGGATAGCGAATTTTAATGTACTGTCTTCTTTAAATGTTCTATTTTCGATCAGAATTGATCGTGAAAAGTCCCCATTCTGTCTGAGGGCTACTGAATAGCATGAATGAAACAGCTAACCTTAAATAATCTTCTAATTTGATGAATATTCTTTTCATTTGGGACAAAGGAACGTCAGAATTGGCCAGTGAAACTGTGAATCAATATTTAAGAGTGAAAGAGAATATATATATATATATATATATATATATATATATATATAGAGAGAGAGAGAGAGAGAGAGAGAAGGATGACCGTGACACGAATATTAAATGAAATACTATAAAAATGTACAAATTTATTTAATTATTCAAATATTGTCGTTTCGTTTTCTGAATTTCTATGATAATAAGTATAGCGTGAACATCCACTAGATTTATTTCTATGATAATTTTAAAAAAAAAATTGAAATCCTCTACTAACAAACATTGTTTTTTATTGTCCTCAGATACTAAATGTAAATTTTTTTACAAATAACTGGTAATAATTAATATAAAATAATAAATTGCTAAAATATTTATATAGTGAATATAAAATTGATGAATTTCTTTTTAAAATAATTTTACTTAAAGTTCACTTGAATTTAAAATAAGTTGACCTGTGACCAAGTCCGAACCGACCGACGGTTTGAAGTAAATTAATTTCCAGGATTTATAGTATTTGCCCCATTCTGATCACAAACACGTTTTTTACCGACCGACGATAATAAGGGAGGTATTGTTTTCACACCAAATTTCACTTATGGAGATTTTTACATATCTCCACGAATCAAGCATTTTCTTAACAGAAATAAGTATTTTTAGCATGATGTCTGTCCGTCCGTCCGTATAGATGTGTACAGTTTGAACGGCTCAACGGATTTTGATGAAATTTGGTATATTTACTTAATGCATCAGTATGATGAATTGATCAACTTTTTTGCAAATCCGGAAACCGGAAGTAGTAGTATTAGCGATCGACGATAGGAAGGGAAGGGTTATTTTCACACCAAATTTCACATGAGGAGATTTTTTTATATATCACCACGAATCATGCACTTTGTATTGGTTTTATCCTCGGGAAAATCATCTTTATTAGTTTTTTCTTAATTTAAAATTATATGACGTCATCCAGCCATTCATGACGTCACAGCCAACGCCCCCTTATATATTATAAATAAAATAAAATAAAATTAAAAATATTTATGTTATATCCATATCTGTTTTTTATTGCATTATAATAGATATATATTAAAATTATTTGAAATTGGTTTTGTAGCTGGAAATTAATTTACTTCAAAACGTCGGTCGGTTCGGACCTGGCCAGAGGTCAACTTATTTCTTTATTTATTTGTTGAAGAGTAAATAACTTCTATAAAGAAACTGGTACTAAATTTTAATTTATTAAATGACATTGATGTTAACGTTATATTTTGTTAAATGAACATGCATGCAACTTATATAAATTTTATAAAGATGAAGGAATTAAAATAATCTAAAGGAATATATTACCAGAAAATAACTTATTTTTTTGTATATAGTAAAATTATAAGTTATAATTTGAATTATATATTAGCTTTAAAATGAATAATTCTAAAATATGATTAAAAACTTTTAATACAACTATAGAAGAAAAATTAATTAATTAATTAAAGTTTATTTTACATATAAAATTTTTCATTATTGAATGAATTTGATTTGTGTTTGTAATAGTGCTGAATTTAATTCAATTAATAATCAAAAATAAAAAAAAAAATAATTCATATATCATAGTAATTCTAATAAGTCTAAGAAAACATTATTTTACAATTTTTTCAATGACAATACCATTTCAAATATGTATGAAAAGGAAATTTTTTATATAAATCTATTATTTACTCTTGTTTCACGATCCCTTGAGTCGCCTACTTTGTTTTGTGTTTTATATATAATATATATTTTGTTAAGCTCTGCATCTCTTACGGTTTGTTAAATGGGGTATCAATAAATGCGAATCTTTTTTCCCCTGTTGAAATAAAATGAACGAGCTTTTATTTATTTATCCCTTATAAATAAATAATTTTGCAATGTTCGCCAATAAATGTTTATTTATGGATTTGATAAAATATATTATCCGCCCCGTCGCTTATAAGAATTGAGATTAAAAAAAAATAAAAAATAAAAATAAATCCGGTCCAAAATGGAAAGAACGAACCCTCACGTAATTTCATCCACGTTGCCGTTCACGTTAGTTAGTTTAAATTTGAAAGGGGACTATTTCGAAACTTAAAATCCCTTTTTGAACTAATCACTCGTGCCGCTCGATTTGTCGACGAAGAGATACGCATATCACTGGATTTGTAAATTAGAAGGTCAATAGTGTATTTTTTTTTAAACAGGAACAGGCCAGTTTAAAAATTAACATAAACCAGACAGAGTGAAGAGTAAAATATTCTTGTAATTAAAATCGAAAATTTAAAATAAAAAAATTTAGATATATAATTATTATAAAAATAAAAATGAAAGAATAAATAATAATAATAAAATATTAAAACAGAAAAATAGTTTTTAGCACGGGGAGAAATTAATTTTATCTAAACATATGAATATGGTGAGCTGTGCTTATGGTTCATCTCAATCTTAATTCTAAAATTCTTAATCGTATGCAAATCCTTTGCATTTAGAATAGTTATATCAGCAAGTCCCTTTTCAAATGTAGTTAGTAGTTTTTAAATTCTTTTATAATATTAATAGTTTAACGGAACAGCGTATTTTAGTTGAAATCCAACAAGAAGGAATCATGCATGACATAAAGACATAGGATAATAGTAATAATTGAATCTATATATATATATAGCGTCGAAAATTGCTTAACGAGAAATTGCATGTTCTCTACGCATCCCAAAATTTACATTAGCCAAAAAAGGAGAACGTGGCTCGAATTGGTGAGAAATGATTAGTAAAAAGTTTGTTTAGAGGGAAACAAATTAAGAATTAGCTGGAGTGTCTCCACTCGACTATCTCGCAAATTTGAATTGGATTAAATAACATATATTAATTTAAATCAAATTAAATTAATTAAAAATTATAAATTAAAATTAATAAATAATATATATTAAACCAGGCATTTTTGGCTCTTTGTTGATGGCACCACGCCACGTGTTGGCGCGTGAGATTTGCAGTGTTAAAAAATTAATTCCGGTACTTTTCAGCAAATAAATCAAGCTGAAATTCTATATATAGCAGTTTTATACAATTATTAATCATGTAAAAAATTATCAAACATATATCTTTATTTTTACGGTCACTTTAGAAGAAAAAAAATCAAAACGTTGTAGGTAATGACCCTCTTCCGGTTGAACTACATTTCTCAAAAGTTGATAGAAAACTATTAATTTTGAATAATGTCCATGTACCAAATTTCATCATTCTAGCTCAAACCGTTTTTGCGTATTCTTGGTTACACACACACACACTTAGACAGACAGAGAGACATTTTTCTCAACCTTAGTGAAAATGATTCAGGAACCTTCAAAACGTATAAAAACATCAAAATCTCAACATCGAAAATTCTCTTACGAGATAGTAAAAATAATGCTTTAAAAATAAAAACTATTTTTGTTAAAAGTGCCAATAGTTTTAATTTATCTGAGATGATTTTCAGAAAGTTTGCTTTAGGATTTTTAGTCACCTATTAATATTTCATTATTGATTTATATTTCAGGGTTATATCACAGAGATTGTATATTTATCCAGTGATTGCGAGATGAAACAATGAACTCACGTGAGGACAGGAGGTGGTACGTTTACCCTTTACCCTTCCTTGCCTTTAATGTGATGGAAATCAATAACATTCAAACAGAATTAAAGCGAATAAAGTATTAATTTTCCTATATATATTAATTTTTTTTTATTTCTATTTTATTTCCACTTCAATTAAAGAGGTCTAAAAGACTCTTGTTAATGAGTATATATATTTGAAAATGTGCAGTAATAGGATTATATTCAATAGAAAGTAAATCAAATTAAAATTGAAATGTATAGAGAGATGGAAAAATATAAAAGAACTCTTTTTTTATAATATTTATTTGATTTATTGAGTTAAGTTGAACTTGGGGGCATGTTATGAAATTTTTTCCATCGATCATTATTCTATGATTATAGTCGAGCATCAAGAAATTTTGAACCAGTATACAATTAAGGTTTTAAAAAGTCTGAATGGAACGATTTATGGATGTAAATATAAAATAATAGGAATTGAATGGCAGTCTGTTCTAGACTGGGATGAGAGAAAAGAGAGGAGAGAAGAGGGAAGAGGGCAAGAAAGAGAGAGAAAGGTGTCCAGTCACGAAGTGGCGAGGAAGAGAGGTCCAACGAAAACGATTGCCAACTTGGAATAAAAGAAAATGTTGGGTGAATTTCTTTCTAGAAAAAAAATCCAGTCATTGGAAAGGGTCTTTGAACTTTGGACTGTGTTCCTAACCAATAAACACGACTTCTACTACTCGAATCACACCTCAACTGGGTACTGATTTTCAATTTGAACCAAATTAATCGAATATTCAAGGCAATTGATACATACGAGAATTTATGTTAGAAATCAACAATAATTAGGGATAATAAATTAAAATGAGGGTGGGAGATAAACGGTTACTTCACTAACAACTATAAGTGATATAAATGATGAGGTCAAAGGGTGATGTCACGTCCAACGAGGTTGTAAATATGGCATAATATTGTAGTATTTAATACTACAGAAAGCATATGAAATCTTATCATCAAACTTGATAACAAAACTAAAATGAATTAATTTCTTCTTTGATTTCCTCCTTAACATTTATTTTTACTATCTCGTATTGCGATCACGAAAATTTTCGATGTTGAGGTTTTGATGTTTTTATACGTTTTGAAGGTTCCTGAATCATTTTCACTAAGGTTGAGAAAAATGTCTCTGAGTGTGTGTGTGTGTATGTATGTAACCAAGATTACGCAAAAACGGTTTGAGCTAGAATGATGAAATTTGATACATGGGCATTATTCAAAATTCATAGTTTTGAGAAATGTAGCTCACCCGGAAGAGGGTCATTACCTACATCGTTTTGATTTTTTTTCTTCTAAAGTGACCGTAAAAATAAAGATATAAATTTTTCACATGATTAATAATTGTACAAAACTGCCATATATAGAATTTCAGCTTGATTTATTTGCTGAAAGTACCAGAATTAATTTTTTAACACTGCAAATCTCACGCGCCAGCACGTGTCGTGGTGCCATCAACAAAGAGCCAAACATGCGCTGCTTTAATAAATATTATTTATTAATTTTAATTATATTTAATTTAAATATAATATATGTTATTTAATCCAATTCAAATTGGGGGATAGACATTCCAAATTTTTTTTATTTTAGTTTTTCCTTCATTATTCAAAGAATATCAAATACAAATCTTGTAATTCACCTTAGAAAAAGTTATTGAGGTATATAAAGTATTTATATAACTTTACGAGTTTATGAATATGAAAAATAATATTACAATCATAATTAATAAATCTATTCATAGAGGAAGTTTATTAAAAGAATAACTATGATTAATTAATAATATATTTATAATTAAAAAGGGATTATTAGTGCGAATATACAATATAATAGTTGTTAATTACCTGTTAGAACTTTCACTCAGCCATTTTGGTGGCATCTTTTCCGATTCACTGTTCAAGGAATACTAAAAATCAAATTCTTTTATTTTATTTTATTTTATTTTAATATTTTAATATTCTTTTTCAAAGAATTGGCAGAGTCGCTTATCGCTTTTCCATGCAATCCTATAAACAATCGAATTATTCTGGCTGTGCCCGTTTGCCTCCTGCATTTGATAAAATAAAGAATATCATTGACTTTTTATATATTAATAATTAAATTGATAAAGAAAATAATTTAAGGAATGTTTTTCATTAGAAAAAGATAATCTATATATTTATATATTTATATATATATATAATTTATAAATGTATACATATTTTCTTTTACAATTCGATTAGAAACAATTTTTTATTTTATATTATTTTGTTATATATTATTATATTTTATAGCCTCGGACCATCTCCATGTATCTTATTACTTATTATACTAGCAAAAATGGTATATATATTTGTATTTTTGAAATATTAAATTAATTTTTTAACACGGCTGCAAATCACGCGCCAGCACGTGACGTGCTGTCATCAACAAAGATCCAAATACCGCGTTGGTTTAATAAATATTATTTATTATTAATTTATAATTTATAATTAATTAAATTTAATTTAAATATAATATATATGATAATTAATTCAATTCAAACCTGCGAGATAGTCGAGTGGAGACACTCCAGATTTTTTTTTTAATTATCTTATTTTACGACCTGTTACCCTAATTGGATACTTATAATAATGTAATAAACATTTTTACAATCTCTATTCATTCGACTATTACGTTTAACGTGGAATAATGATATTTATTATGTTTATTAAGTGATTTATAAAAAAATAATATATATATATATATAAGTAATTTTATAACTATTATATAATATTCAAATATATAATATATAACTATAATCATTTGGTATAGAAATAAATATTCCTAAAACTAAAAATTAAAAAAATATTTTGCACACCATGATTTGGAAATCGAATTCTCATAAATTAAAATTGAGAAGAGAAGTGAGGAGCATGAATTTTAATGAAAAACACTAAAAATTATCTATTTTTTTAATTCTAAATTTTATTATATAGTTTAATTATAAAACGTTAGAATAAAATTTGTGATGAACTGTCAAAATACGCATAAAACAAAGAAATGAAACAACATTGAAATTCAAATGTGAATTTAATTCAATCATCATAATTTATATAGTAAATTCATGAGCTATGGATCGTGATGACGAGAATGCATGCCCTTAATTGAAATAATAAAGAAAATATAATAATAATAATAATGAAAAATTAATTAATAATTGAAGTAATGAATCTATAATAATTTAAAAATGTCTCATGGAGATGATGCCTGGCCGATGAAATGGATTTAGATTCGGATAGGTTTAAAAATGTTTATTAAGGTTGGGAATAAATATAAAACAAAAAATCTGGAGTGTCTCCACTCGACTATCTCGCAAATTTGAATTGGATTAAATAATATAATATATTATATTTAATTTAAATTAATTAAATTATAAATTAAAATTAATAAATAATATTTATTAAACCAGCGCATGTTTGGCTCTTTGTTGATGACACCACGTCACGTGCTGGCGCGTGATTTGCAGTGTTAAAAAATTAATTCTGGTACTTTCAGCGATTCAATCAAGCTGAAATTCTATATATAGCAGTTTTATACAATTATTAATCATGTGAAAAATTATCAAACATATATCTTTATTTTTACGGGCACTTTAGAAGAAAGAAAATCAAAACCTGGAGAGATAGTAAAAACTAATATTGTTGAAAACTTTTATCTATATAATAAAAGAATATAAAAAAATTCAGTAAATATTAAAACAAGTGATATCTTAAAATAAAAATTAGAGGTTAATTATAGTTTGTTTAAGTGTATTTTTTAAATGCCGGGGATAGCCAATAAAAAAAATGTCTGGATAAATTAGTTATAGTTGATAACAATCCTTAAGTAATTTGGAAACTGAAAAGGATAACAGAAGAGATAATTATTATAACATAAACAAATATAATATTTCGTTAGTGAACGTTGGATCATTCCTCGTAATATTTCACCTTAAAACAACACAACAATCCTTTCATATTCCTGGTCAAGAGGTATGCTTATGCTTGATCGCATAAATTTACTGGGGAACTTGGAAAAGATAATCCTTGAATTTATCTACTCTTCGCTTAAAGGGAAGAGTGCAATACGATTTCACGCAGATGTTCATTCTCTATTATGAATGTTATAAAAACCAAAAGTAAATATAATAATTAGATTTTCCCATTTACTTGTTGTCTTTTATAATAGCAAACAAAAATATAAGGTAGAGAGAAAAACTTTTTATTATTTTTTGTTTTTGTTTTGTTTCTTGTTTCTTTTGTTTAAACTTAATATAATAAATGGATTGAAAAATTTCACTGATTAAAAGATAGGAAGGAAAGTGTCAAAAAAAAAACTAAAAAAATAAATAAATAAAATGGCAAAATTATAAACAGCACTGGCAGGTGATAAATGAGCATCGTATGGGAAAATTCTTATCTGGAAAGCGAATTTTTATTTGACACTCTGTCGACTTTTTTTGAAGGAGTCTCCAGGGTTTAATCTACAGTCATTCTTTCTTGATCCTCCTTCAGTGAAAAGACACATGTGACCACCTTTTCAAAAATAAATAAAAAAAATCAATAAAAAACGTCTTCAAATATGAATAAATAGGAAAACGACACAATAACATGATTTGACATTCAATTATTTTATAATCAAACAAATAAAAACGAAAAACAAAATATTGTTACAAATAGTATTCTCTGCATTCATGTATACATAACACAACTGTTATTCTATCGGTTTTTTTTTTCTTACCAACTCATAGCAAGATAAATCAATTGTTTATCATAATTATAAATACGAGGTGTTGCTATTAAATAATGAGACTGTGCGCGCAAACGACCTCCAGGAGCGGGTAGGCGGGAACCTAATGCACCGATGTACAGCTGGAAGGGTCTACTATACCAGTACGAGAACACATGTCTGGCGGTGAAGTAGTTTTTTTCTGTAGCGGTTTAAAATAAACTTCCTACGCCGAAAGCGATGTGTGACGAAAAACACGAACAACATATCAACCTCGACCGAGTGCTATAAATTATTAAAAGAGGCTTACGGGGAGAGTTCTTTATCACGTGCGCGTGTTTTTGAATGGCACAAAAGATTTTCTGAGGGTCGAGAGAGCACCGAAGATGACAAGCGTCCGGGCCGTCCTATTACCCTCCTTACTCCCCTGATCTAGCACCCTGCGACTTCTACCTGTTTCCGAAAATCAAGTTCGCGCTAAAGGGAAGCCGATTCGAGTCGATGGAAGAGGTGAAAAGAAAAACGGCGGAGCTTCTGAAAGGCCTAACAAAAAACGACTTCGAACACTGCTTTGAGCAGTGGAAAAAAAGGATGAAGGGAGTGTATTGAGGGGGAAAGTTCGATTGTATATACCATAATTTTTTTAATTAATCCATTTTTTTGAAAGCAGTCTCGTTATTTAATATCCACACCTAGTATTATTACTAATATCTTAATTATATTTGAATATAGAATATATAATAACATTTTAAAAGATGGAGTATAATATATATTGAGTTTTCTTAGTTATTATAATTGACTTTTTTTATTAAATCCTAAAATCTTTGATTTGTTTTATGAAAATAATAAAAAATATTAATTTATATGATACTTAATTAAGTTATTTATATTTTTGGGGTATATATCAAATTGGTCTGGTATTTTTTTTTTAATGAAAGTCAACTCTTATAGGTATATTGTTAATCAAATAACAACACAATTGGAAAGTGTTGTTGTTGTTTTCGTTCACATAGCTTATTGGGAGGAGAAGCTAGTTTGTTTGTTTTTTTTTTATTTTTATTTTATTGATTCTCCAGAAGAGGAAGTTCCGCAATTACTAGTTGAGTTAACAGCAACGGCAAATGGATACTTCATGTTCTCCCTGTTCATCGTGTACTCACTCACTCACTCATATCATAAGATTAGATTACTAATAAAATTAATCCCTGGCAAAATTCCTAATTAACTCCATTTTATTTATTTTTTCTTTTTTGTTGGTTTGTTTATTTATTTTTAATTTTGTTAATTTTGATGAAGGTCTCTGAATGAAAGTGTTACATTCGCTATTTAGTTTCCTCATTTTAGTTTATAGTTAGTCCTATATATATATATCAATCAATTTACTAATTATTTAGCATTACCCTTTCGATAAGAATCAAAAGAAGAAAATAAGAAAGTTATGTTAATGATTAAATTTTTTTTTACTCATAAAAATATAGAAAATAATTTATTTGTAATATAAATTATTTGTTATAGGGCCAAACGAAAGTTAAACGTTTCTTGGCGGGCCTCAGGCAAAAAATACAACTTAATAAATTATCAAATCGTAAATTCACATAATACCAAAATGTCTCTTTCATTGTTATAGCGATTATTATAATATATATTTGACTTAACAGTAAGCAAGTGGCCCGAAAATAATATTGTACATTATGCTTGGTGGGCCGCAAAAATCTGTTCGGCGGGCCTTATGCGGCCCGTCGGGCCGCGAGTTGCTCATCCCTGATTTAGATCATCCCAAAGTATCTAGTGGTAAAAAAGTATATGTGCTGATTCTAAATATGCAGATGCCAAATTTGTGGATAAGCAAAATTAAAGAAAAGTTAGTTTTCAAGAGGATAGATCTAAAGATTTAAGATTGTATTATTTAAATAAATTATTTTTTTAAATAATGATTAAAATAATTCAATTCGAAAATGTATATAAATAAATTTATTCTATAGGTAAGCAAGTAAATACAGATTCATTAATTGTATTTTAAATGAGATTCTTAATCCATTGAAGATTTTAATTCACCGGTAATTTATCTTTGAAAATAATTATGATTGGTCCCAAGAATGCTGAATTAATTAAAGCTTAATCTTAATTTTATTTGTGCTTGAAAACAACCGTTCCATTTTTCGGGCAATTTTAAACCCACAATTGCTATTTAAATTGCATTCCTCTCTTCGATGCTACAAAACAGATAGATTTTAGGGCTGCTAACGGGCGTTAAGCTAATTTATTAAAGAAAAAATATCTACAAGAAAAACAATCTAATTATAAATCCTTCGCATTTTTAGTTACGTGTTTTATCTTTATTATTATTTTTATTTCAATATTAATTTTCAATTCAGTAATGCCATAATTTTCAAATTTTTATAAGAGCACCGGGTTAGTTGATCTCTTTAATGTTTTTGTTATAAAACGAAATTTAATAAAAATTAATTTTATATATTATTAATATAATTGGTGATTAAATAATCAAGCATCTTTTCATTATCTTCATTACATTCGGGGAGCGAGTCGTTAAATTTTATTTAAATCCTACCCCTGATGTGTTTCAAGGCTATTAGAAATTAAGCACATTTCAGCAATTTAAGACGTCTTTTATTAAATTTTATTATATTTTTAATGATATATATATATATATATATATATTAAATTTTGGGCTTGTTAGGGTTGAACGCTTGAATTCAAAGTCCCGAAACTTAGAACTAAACCATTTGAATTACGCTTGATTAAACAAACAAAATATTAATGAATTTATGATTGCCTCGTAATGAGGTGGTCTATTTTCACTGAAAAGTATATATACATGTTCATCGTTTTACATATAAAATAATAAATATACCCAGGAATATATATAGTAAATTAAATGTTTTAAATTATTATTTTATATTTAATGTTTATTGTTATTTTTTAGATATCGTTGTACATAGTATTTTTTCTATTTATTTACACTGGTAAAAATAATCCAAAGACCATAAAAAAGTTGTTGTAGGTTTTAGGTTGGATTCTTGTATACAAAATTATTAATTATTATTATTTTTAAATAAAAAATGTGATTTGATGGTATATAATACTATACATTGCTGCTTCTCGGAATATTTAAAATTTAAAATCTAAAAATGCTCAATCTAAAAAGCAAAAAGAAATTGGATTAGAGGAATATGTGAAATTTAGGCAAAGCATTTGTCTACTTAAAACTATTTATTTGATTAGTGTTTCAAAATTACTATTTAATGGTGAGAGAGAATTTCAAATGTGAAATTAGAGCATCTTAATTACTGCTTTAGCCATCAAGATTTGTAAGCGTTCAAAAGTTCTATGTTTAATTAGCGCAACTCCTTCATGATGTTTGTATTTTTTATTCCGTCAGTGAAAATTTTTTGTATTGATTAAAATTATATCTGCATCTAGTTCTGTTAATAAACATACAACAAATACAGGAAGTCATTTATTCCTACGCTCCCTGTACAAAATTCTATTATAATCGTAAGAATGATTATTAAAGCTTTGGTGGTTGTTTTTATTTATAACGGAATTTTGTAAATTAAACCACATATTGATATTTGTTATTGTAAATGTATTCAAAAAATACAAACATATACACAACGTTTCGATTGCAGAAGTAGCAATTCTTCATGATGTTTGTATTTTTTGCTACTTCTGCAATCGAAACGTTGTGTATATGTTTGTATTTTTTGAATAAATTTACAATAACAAATATCAATATGTGGTTTAATTTACAAAATTCCGTTATAAATCGAAAGAATAAATTTTACACAAGTTTGACTTCTTCTACACTCAGAAAAAAATATTTCAACCTGAAAAACCCAGGCAATATGTTACTAAATAGCAATAAAATTTTACTTTCAAATTTGAAAAACGTATTTTCATCACCAATATTATGTTATATATATTTAATAGAAAAATATAAGTTACATATATATTTGAAATCTAGGATATTAATTGAAATTAAAATTACATAATAATTTTAATTATCTGTTCAAGCTACTTTAAATTTAATTATTTTCATTTTTAAATTATTTTAATCAAGAATATATCTAATAGAATGAAAATCTATCGACACTCCTTTCGAATCCAGACCTTATATCCTCTTTCAAACGACATCGAGTTTTTCACAAGAATAATATTAATATCATAATTCATTTGCCTCGTCGAAGAGAAGAGACCTCAATTTATTCCATATCTAAAAAGTGGAAAATAGGATTTAAATTTCTTCCATTCATTCAAGATTCTATGACAGTCGAGTTGATTTTTCCCCCTTTTTTTATTATTTTTTTTTCTTTCTTTAAAAAAATAATGAGAAATTCAATGAGATAAAAAAATTTATTATTAATCACAAAAGAGGAGATGATTTTGTGTTTAATCTCTTTTTCTCCATAAAAAGCAAAAAATATAATCTATGAATATTTTAAATTCTTTTGATGAAGGTAAAATGTTATACATACAATTAAACAACAGTTTATTATATTGTATAAAAAGGCACATTTTTATATATCTTGTAAGCGGATAAATAACATTTTAAAAAATTTATATATTGTATAACACCATGTTCTTTTTTTACATATATCTCTAGTAGTATAATTGTAGTGAATTAACACAAACATATTTTCAATATTTTTTTAACTTTATGTGATATTTTTTTAGAAGTAGAATGAATTTCATTAATCTCACTTGGAAAAGACAAGCGAGTAAATTAATAATAATAAAGAAAAGATTTAGAACTCGTTCAATTACTTCCGTGTTGTAAAGAGAAAAATTGAAAAGAAGATATCAAAAAAAAGCAAGATAAATTTTGCTTTGTATGGTGTTCGACAAGACAACCGTTATTATCTACCTACGTTATAATAATTCTAAGAGATATAGAAAAGTCGTTATATATAGGTATATTTAAAACTTTTTTAAAAAATCCGTTTAAATATAAAAATGATCCACAACTTTCGAAGATTGTTTGAAATTTTATTTTTAATATTTCTTTAATAACTTCTAAATTTAATTATCATGATTAGTTTTAAAATTTATCAATAGAAAATAAGATTCATTCAGTGGGAAGTCTGAAATTTAATTATAACACCATATATATCCATAAATATATACGTTATATTGCTTATAGGTGAAAGAGAGTATAAAAAATAACCTTATCAAATAATTAATATATATATAAAATAGCATGACATCCATTTATCGATTCTTATGTCATTGGAAAAATGTTATAAATGAATTCTATGGCGAAGATCGGAAATAAAAAAAATATACCTATAAAGAATCTTTTTTTTTTTAAAAAAAAAATGAGTTTTTATGAAATAACAGTGACATTTGATAAAAATAAAATCCAGGATATATTAAATAAAATCAAATAAAAGGAAAATTGAAATGTAAAAATGTATCCTAGTAGAGGCAGAATCCTAATAGAAAATGAAACGGACAGTAATAGAGATGTCCTGTCGAAAATATTCAATTAATTAAAATTTGAATATATTTTTAGTTTTGACCAATTAAAATTTATTTTAAAATCAAGTAATTTAATCAAATTAAACTTTTATTGTTCTAAAAATGGATATATGAAAATTGGATATATACCTACCTAGACATTTTAATTACCCTTTTTATTAACTAAATAATGAAATAAAGTATGAAACAACACGGAATTTATTAATAGGTAAACCATTTATTATATAGTGAAGAATTAATTAGTGTTAAATTAATATGAAAATTAATTAAATTATTTTTGTTTTTTTTAATGAAACGTAAAATTTTATTGAATAATTTTTATTCTCATTCTATATAATTTTCCATTTAAATTTACATATAAATTAATATATTAAAAATGGAAAGAATGAATAAGAAATATTTTTTTTTTTTTGAAGTTAAGATTAACGGTATTTATTGTTAAATTCTTATAATATTTATTTGTAAAGGTGAATTCTCATAATAACAATACAAATTTGTAAATAAACTAATGAATTTGTTCAATAACTATTTTATTTTTTTAAAAGTAAAATCAAACTAAATAAATATGTAATAAGAATAACTTAAATCTTTAATGTCTTTACTTTTTTAAGTTTGAAAAATGAAAATAAAATCAATAGTAAATTTGAATATAAAAATTAATAATATTAAGTAACTAAGGTAGTCAAATATTTATTTAAAATATCATTTGTTTTAAACTGATTCAATTATAGAAGTAAAATATATCAATCATGTTATTGTCGAATGGTTTCATTTATATATATAAATTAAGAAAATGGCATAGGGACTTTCCGGGATTCCCATTCATCAATCGTCAAGTGACAAGTTGATGTGACCCAGACATAGGGATCCGGTCTGCTGACCGCAACGATCTCGTTCGTGCCTTCTTCTAGTTCTCTTCTTCACTGATTCTTTCTTGCTGTTTATGCCAATAGAGTGGAAAAGCTGCACTTGACACAGAAGAAAGACATATATATATATATTTATTTACAGAACCTAAGAACGGGGTTTTAAATCAACACAGATGCAAAAAAAAAACACGAGAGCTTTATTCAAATACCCTAAAGGGAATCAAATCCAAAGCTTTATTATAATTCACTATATGTAAATAAATAAAAATAAAATAATGAAAATTACTTATGGTGAAGTAAACAAAAATATCGTCAGAATACGAAAATTTATGTAGGTATTTTTTTTCTTTATATATGAAAATAATTTTAATATAATTTTCCATAAACTGTTCCTTGATTTTCATTTCTATAAAATTAATACATAAAACATTAAATTGAAAGATGTAATATATTTTTATCTTAGTCAACCTGCGTTCTTCATAACCTTATGTATAACTAATCAAATTGATTTTATGATAAATTGATAGAATAATTTTATTTAAATTTTAAATAAATCTTTATTTAATGTGAAAAATTCTTCTGTGTATCTTCAAATCATAATAAATAAAATGTTTCAAAAGTTAAAAAGAAAGAAAATTGAAAGAAATACATTTTAACTTAATTAATTTAATTAATTAATTTCTTTGCCAATCAAGGTAAATTTATAATATTCTTAGTATTAGGTAATTTAATTCAATTTTCATTAGATTTATGGTGAGCCAATTAATTAAGTAATAAAAACAGCGGATGTTGATTCTACATGCGTTTTATTTTATTATTATTATTTTTTATTTCCTAAAAGTCGTATAAATTGTAAAATATAGTGCCAGTTTCACTTAATGATTTTTTTCGTAAGATTTATATATAATAAATTTTTAAAAAATCGTGATTTGATTATACAATTATGAAATTTCACTAATAAATTGTTTTTATTTCGTTTTTTTTTTTTTTATTTATAATCATAAATATATTTTATAAATGATATCGATAAATATATAGGTACAGGTATTAAATGAAAGTAAAAACTAGTTTAGTTTTAAATTACATTTGAATAAGATTAAAGTTAATTATATTTATTAATGATGATATATATATTATATATGGAATTAAATTTAGAGAACTTGATCCTTGGTTTCAGGATGACAGAAAAGTTGATCGTTTCTTATTAGCGAGTGAGATTTATGAGACAGCAAATCGGAATTTCGAAAGGAATTAAGAGTCTTAGGCGTAAACCCTTTAATACAAGGAAAAGGTCATTTTCCTCTTTTCAACTTGTATTATAATAAATATTTTAACTGATGGTGATAAATAGTATACAATAGAGTAAGGGGTAACACTCTTTGTAACAATTAATTTTTGTTGAACCTCATTAACATAGAAAGGAATTTAATTGGGGTTGGTTTTCGGGTGGGAATATTAGGTGAAATCAAAATGTTGTGAATTTAATTACTGATAAATGAGATGGGTTTACGTTGGGGATTGTTATTTAGGCAATTTAAAGTTCAGAAGGGTCAACTTGGTTTTAATTTGCCCAAACAATGGAAATTTATAACAAGAAAATCAATGGATAATCATATGACGGATTTTACTTTTGAAGAATAGAAAAGAGTCTGTTTTTATTAACCAAAAATTTAATATCAAAGAGTATAAGGGGAAAAATCAGTGGGGTTAAAAAAACATATTTTCCAAAATAAATAAAACAACAAATATAAAAATTCAACTGAACCTAATTTTTTATTTTTTTTGGCTTTTTCGGAATATATCTCCATTTAGCCAGCTTTCTCAGATTTGTTTATTTTTATTTATATTTATATTTATATATCGATGCACTCGGCGAGGTTTGATCCTTCGAACTCGAGTCGGCGGACCGGTCACTAGACCCTAATTAATGTTAAACATAAAATAATAATATTTTAGTTTTCTGTGAAAAACAACAGGATTCTTTGGTAAACAATATATTTTGTATGTTTTATTTTAATTCAGGCAAGTTCAGGCCTAATAATTTAGTCCGATCTAAATCAATTACATTAAGAAATTTCCAACTTAATTGTTCCCAAATAGTTTATTTGATTGAGTTTGTGTTCAATCATATTAAACGATATAATAAATTAATGAAACGAAGACACAAGTTCGTCCCCCTTAATACAAGACGTCAATGAATACAAACACATCTACAAGGTATTCAATTCATTGTTTCAATTAAAGTACTTAAAAATTTATTAGCAAACGAGACAATAATAGTACACACAGTACCATACAATACCAATAGGATTAAACTATATTGATTATTTTTCAATGAACGAACGGGCGAACAGATTAATACTTAATTAAATTTAAAAGGGAAAATCTGTCAATTTCTCTACTAAAATTATCTCGGGGCAATTCTTTGAAGGCGATCTAATTTCCATTTGAATTATTTATTTATTTTTCAATTATGCAAATACTCTATCAGCTATCAGATTAAATTCGTTCTCATTCAAATGAAAATTAAATTAAAATCATATCTCCGTTTAAAGCAAATAATATCCTATACACCCAACAATTTAAATTATTTACTTAATATCAATTATTATCAATTCGATATTTAATAGTAAGATGCAAAATTCAATTATTTAATAATATCTTTATCTATATACATATATAAATATTAACAAATCATTAAATTTAATTATTGGAAAAATATATAAATTTATTCAGAATATCTACGTTTTCCAGTCAATTGTCTCTCTTGAATCTTCATATCAGATTTTTTTCTTATACCAATTAAACAATTGATAATTGACAGAGCTTTAATTCATCTTATAATTTACAAAATTCATAAAGAACAATAGATATCATTAAATTTTTCTTTATAAAAGCTTCTTCCTACATATCTAAATATTTTTTTAATTTTTAGTTTGTTTTTTTTATTTAAAATTCTTTTCACAAGTCATACAATTTTTTTTGTTTTTTATTTCTACAACCAAATGTTCGGAATTGAAACTTATAAATTAAATATTTAATAATAATTATTATATAATTATTTTTCTAATAAACGATAAAAGATTTTTCATTCAATTTCTTTAGAAAATATTTTTAGTATAAAAAATACAAACGAAATTATATATATTTAATATTAGTTAGTTGGGAAATAAATAGTTACTCTTAACTGAAATTGCAAGTTCAATGACGCAGCATCTACGTTTTGCTGTTTCACCTTTTAAGTTTTTATAGAAAAGAGTAATCAGCCCTTTATTTAAGTTGATATAGCGAGGATCGAACTCGAAAAGTAAACGTTGCAGCTACACTTTCCAAAAAAAAAGAAGTTATTTTATCTCATATGATAAAATTGAAAATGTTTTTTTTTCTTATTTTAATTATATTAAATTTTATTTATAATATTTTATATATTTGTTTAACTACTTTACAACTAAAGTTTATAATATAGAAAATTTGAAAACTCAGCACCATATAATAATTGGCATCTAATAAGGCTAATATATTTAAAAAGGTTTTTTTTTAATAAGAAAAAAAAAATATTTAAAATTTAAAAAATTATATATAGCTTTTTGATTAAAGTGATTTCCGGAGCGTGAAATTAGAATATATGTATATACGTTTTATAATATATATATCTATATTAAAAAATAAAAGAATGGAAGAGATTAGATGTGTTTAATCTCGTTTTATAATTTATTAACTTTAAAAGGCTAAAAGTGAAAACGAACCGCTTTGGAAGGCAAAGAAAAGGTCAATGCAGACAGAAAACTTTCCCCCCCGGGATTAATTGAATAGATTGGAATTAATTTATTTTGTTAGAGAACCCATTTTGGTTAAGAAATACCATAAAAGATATTATATAAATATTTCAAGATTAGCATTTTAAGTGTGTTTTGTGTGAAGAAAGAAGGGTGCATGACGGAAGGGTGAAGTTGGGGGGGAGGGGATTAACAGGCTTAAAACGTGAAAAATAAAAAGAGAAACAAGTTTCAAACCTAATCAAAAAGTATATATATATGTTGCCATTTTGATATAAAAGCCTATTCTTCTTCTTTCTAAGTGAAATAATATTGAAACGATTCTTGTTATTAGTCACGCGATAATTAATTTGTGAAAATTAATATGATAGTTGCGTAATTTTATTAACTAACTGAAATGAATAAACAAAACATCATCTATTCATAAAAATCAAGATAAAAAAAGTGTTTAGGCACTTAATTAGTTACATTTTTGTCTGGGAAAATAAACGAACACCCTCAATCATCTCTTAACTCTTTTTTTTTTTATTTTTTTAACCTTTATTGCCCGAAGGTGAACCCAATGGGAATGTACACAATCTAATGTAAATAAAAATGAAACAAAGGTGGAATAGAAAAAAAAACACCAAAGAAAGAAGATGGATTGATGAGAATTGAGCTTCAAAAGAAGAAAAAAAAAACGGAAAATAACATCGGAAATTAGTTTATATTTTGTGTTATTTTATTTTATCTAGAATGCGGAAAAGACTAGCTATTAAGGTCATGGGAGAAAAAGAAATAGATAAAGACTATAATTATTTTGAAATTATAAATATATAGTTGATTATTTCAATGAACTTAAACATGCACTAAAATAACGTTAAAAGATAGTATAAACATTAACATATATATATATATATATATATATATTTATTTATTTTTTTAAAATTATTTATTAATTGGTTTTGCAGCTATAATTATTGGATGTCTCGTCAACCCAGAGAAAGCACCATGACGTCAGCTCTTTCAATGGCGCTGTTATTATGCGTCTCTTGGGCGACAGCGGCTGAGGACTCTGTGCATATAATGTCCACTTTTGAACAGCCTGTGACATCGAGCACACTCCAATGGGTGTCCCCTACAACGGCAAAGTTTGGAGCAGAGGAAACGACACCAGCTGCACCGCCGGATGCCGTCACTGGCGATGATTTAGGTAGGCATGTTATTTTGCGAACAATTTCTGTCTAATTTATCTTATTTTAAGAGCTGTTTACACGTTCTGTTATTTGTGAACCAATTGACTTTTTCTATGACACAGGTTGCGAACAAAAAATCCGACCAATGTATATATAGATATAGATAAGTAGTTCTATATTCTATATAAAAAAAAATTCATGTTTTAAAGAGAGTATTGAAAATTGGAATATTTATGAATCTTTTAACAGTTTACATCGCGGAAGGTATTAGAGACATTGTAGACAATTTCTATGCTCAACAGAGAAAGGTCGATTTGTTATAAAAACAAGTTACGTGTAAATGGGTTTTATGAAATAAGGTGGAAAAACTTTTTTCATTGAAATGATAATGAAGCATGGTATATGCTATTTCAGGTGGCAACGCGGCGAATAAAAGAATCGTTTGTCGAGCTATGGTGACGGGAATGTGGGTGCCAGGCGTGCTCGATGACAGTGAAGGTAGAAAAACTCCACGGGAATGCCGTGTATCTGTTTTTAATCAAGTGACAAGACATCAAAAATATCAAGTATTGGTGAATCCAGAATCAGCCGCTCGCTTATTCTGGCAACCGTGGAGTACATTTTCACCCACTGTAGCTCTTGGTGCAGTACTCGCAGGAGCAACACTCACTGATTCCTATTATGTAGCTCGAGTGCCAGATGATGGCGGTTCTTTCCGGGTTGGCCGACTGGACACCACAGCAGGACTTGGACAGATTTTAGTCTCCTCGATGGTAAGACATTGGAACGCATCCAAATTTATTTCCCCAAAATGAATATCTTAAAAACTATAAATTAAAAAAATTATATATTCCATTTGACTCTTTTTTTTGATAATATTTAGATTAAAATTGGTTTTGTTTTTATTTAATACAAATCGATATAATAACTGATTATAAGAGAACAAAAAAAATACTTATAATTTGTATGTTGATTAATAAGAGACTTTGAATAGAGACTGACGCCATAGGGCCGGAGGGCATTTATTTCAAATCGATAAGGGAGGGAATCAAGCTGCAAGGGTAAAGTCGCCTTGTTTCCTTTGAGTTGGTTCTCAAAGGCATAATATTTATTTATTTTAATCGCTTGAGAAGCAAGGGAAACGGTGAATATGTTTACATGTCGTCTTTAATTTTGATTGTAAATCTTCATTAGTATATTCCATGAAGAGGTTTTGAAATTTGAAACATTCAACTTTAAATAAATAGATAAAAGTAAATAACCCAGCAATAGATACGATTAATGAAATAAGAGAAGTATATTAAAAAAAAGTTTATTTATTTTTGGATATATAGTGGCATTAATTATTATGGAACGAAATCAATTATGAATGAATGTTTGAAATTTTAGGTTTAGTTAAAATTAATTAACATAAACAACAAATAACAATAAAACTTTATCAATTTGTATTGGTAGAATAAATAATTTTTCTATTTATTAATTTAAAAAGAGATTTTGGTGGTATCACTGTGACTAAAATTTCGCAAACATTTTGTGCTATCGGGAGTGGAAACTGAGTCGTAGCCCCTAGTAATAATATTTAATAGATTTGTTTTTTTAATTTAAATAAATATTTATGAAAAAAATATTCAGAACATTTTATATTAATTAATCTATATTAAAAAATAAACCATCTTATCAATTATATATAAAATAAATTAATTTACATCATTGCATGTTAAATAAAATGATTAATTTGTACATGTTACATGAAAATGAAAGATATATCAAGAATAATAATTGAATAATTAGTACATTTTCACTGAAATTATATAGTTAATTATTATTTTAATCTTTAAAATTTAATCGACGCCATTAAACATATTTCTAATGGTAATATGAAAATTTGATAACATTCTTTTTTTCATTAAAGTAAATAAATATTTTATAATTAATATTAATTAATTCAAGTATCTGAAAAATATGTATAGAAATCCAGGTTAGAAGAGCATAGGCTGGAGGAATGTTTGTGGTTGCTGCATCCAAAATTTTTCAAGTTCATAACTGGCACACAAGTAGATCACAAACAATATACAAGCTGTATACAAGAAATCTCAAAAATCGATCGAATAAAAAATTCTTAAATTTTGTTTATAATTACCAAACTTTACTTTCGCACAAAATTTTTAAGTTAAATTTTTTTTTTTTTTTTGAGTAGTAAATTTCATTTCCATAGTCGTATAAATTGTTGGTAAAATATCGTTGATTCTATGTGTCTCAATCCCCCGACTTTCTCTAATCGCTGCCAATGAAGATTAATTGATGGCCGAGCAGATCAATCAGTAAAACACCCATCTTTCCCAATACAATATTTCACATCCATACCCTAGCAATCAATCCCGAATGGAAATGTCGAATATTAGGTAAGAATTTATATAGATAAATTATTTACATTTTATTTGTAGAATGAAACCAAGGAAGACTCTTTTTCGGAGGGAGAGGTACTAACCGAAATTGAACCAGTGGAATACGAATTAAGCGGAGTGAAATTGAATACAGTCAGAGAGTCAGTGCGAAGGACTCGCACACATCTCGGAAGCGCCACACTCACAAATGAGAACCCTGACCCAGTAAGTAATGACATGATTATATTAATTTGAGACAATTGTCACTCATTATTTCATCCGATTTAGGACGTTGGAGAGGAACAAGTGTCATCCGTGGTGACATACACGGCCGTGCATTCAGTCTATTGGGGCCAGGGAAGGGCAGTGCTCAAGGGACATAATACTACAATTCGATGGGCTAACGGCTCCCTTGCTGCTGAGATTAAATGGGGAATTGTCGACTCGGATACTATTCAAGCAGTTCATCAGTAAGTATACATAAGTATAGTAGAATACATAGAATAATATATATTTCTATTATAAATGATTTGTTGTTTTCCAGGGTTGAAACTCATCTGCCACCAGGTGCTGCACAAAATATTTCTGTCTGGGGAAATCACACTATTACTGATACACCTTACACTGGTACTCTTGTAGCCATCTATAAGGATGGTTCTAGTCGAAGTCGAGCTGTTTCTGGGTCGCGATTAGAGCACGCAATGCGTGATGTTACTGCAGAATCAGGTCCTGCTTATTGGATAGGAAATTATACTTTGCTTCCAACAACAACAACGACTACAACTACAACAACTACGGTTGAGCCACCTGAACCAACTGAAGTTGAAGAAAGCGTAACAATTTCTCAGTCTGTGTCAGTATTAGGAGGACCGCAATCGGATCAACCACCAGCCACTGAAAAAATGAACGGCGGAGAATCCCAACACCAATCAGTGTTCTCTCTAATTTTCATTTGTATTCTTTTGCTTGTTCAAAATTAATTAAATTTTCAAGAATCAAAAAAATAAACCGAAATGGAGCGAAGAGGCGTGTGAAAGCATCCACTATTTACTAGTCTAACGCCTAACATTCCTAGAAGTAGTTTGAGGGCTTCAGTCCAAAGAGAGAGATGAGTTAATTGAAGGTTCGAACAAAATCCATCCGAAATCCGTTCATTTTGAATTGAAATAATAAAGAAAGAAAGAGATTAATCTCTCAATACACTGGAATGATTTATTTTAAAAACGAAATATAAATAATACTTTGGTCAAAAAATATTTTTTTCCTAAAAATTAATATTTTTAAAAGAATGGCCTAAATTTAAATGTTATAAAATAATAAATAAATATATTACTCATCTCTCTCTCTTTCTTTCTCTCACGCCCATTCTCTCTCTATTATCAGAAAAAATTGACTTTAGAATTTCATTTCTTATTAAATAAAAGAAATATCTTTGAAAATTTAATCTCTTGTTCCAAGCCATTTTTCCAATAGTTATAAAATGTATTACCCATTTCGGTAAATGATTACATGTCTAGATCCAAAAAAAAAGCTTTTCCAAAACAGCTTGAAGTAAAAATAAAAAGCCCAGTTGTATATAATATAAATATATATAAAAATAAATATATATATATAAATATAATATATAATTCCTTAATTCTAAATTTAATATAATCAATGAAACAAACAGCTTAACACTTGTTTTTGATCTTGGCTTAGGATAATTCCATTATTTCAGAAAAACATACTAAAGATAATATCTCTCTTAATATTTTAGTTGTAAAAAAGTTAAAAAGTGATACTGTATTGTTGTAATATAATTGTAATATAATCAAGTAGTTGTTAGAAAATTATATTTAAAATAAGACTTGGCAATCATAAAAATATTTTTTGGGATTTGAGGATTTGGAAAATGGAATTTTTTATACTCCCCCTTTGTCTTAACTGCTCTCTTTTTCCCTTAAACTCTACTAATTGATAAATTATTATATTATTTTAACACATTAATTTAAATCAAAAAGTATTAATTACGTCTACATTGTAAAGATAAATTATATAATTTTTGTAAAGAATATAATTTTACTCTTATTATAATAAATGTAGAATAATAATTAATTATAGAAAAATCAACGAGATAATGCCAATTACTATTGTTCAAAGATTTTTTTTTTTAATATTTTCTTTGAAATCATATTTTTATTTTATTTTTTAATAAAGAAAATTATATACATATATATATATATATAATGGGAATAAAATAATATTATTATTAATATATGTATTATGCATGCTTGAATTAAACAAAAGAAAAATTGTTCGAGTTGGATATATTATATATAATAAGTCGTCAAAAATGAAATTTGTAGTTACTCTCGTTGCCTACTTTAACACCTTAATATTTGACTTTGGATTAGTAGCTTACTATTATGTTTTTATTTTTATTTTTGTTGTTTCGCTAAATTTCGCACATGTAACTTTGACCTCACAATTGAGCCACGGGGTTGCACAGAATAATGACGAATTCAAGGACTTTGTTGAGACTGATCCATCTCAAAGGGCATGTGAATTATCATGTGTGTAGACAATATGGGTCCATCCTTTAATCAATAAATCCCTTAAATTATAAATTTACCTTTTTTTCTACGAATTTCATCCTTGATGACCCAAGATTATATATTCATATTGGTATTAATAATAAAAAACCTACTTATTAAAAGAAACAAAAAATTTATAAATACATTCTAAGTCAAGATCGAATTGTTATATTCTGTACAAAAAAAGCTAATAACTGCATATATGATTTGTGGCATTCTGTTTTAAAACGTTCGAGAATGTACATATGATTATTTTTTTCAGTTTTATTCTGTGTGTATGTAGAATGAAATTAGAAATGGGTGAGTGCATGTGAAAGAGTGCTTGAGCAAAATATTAACAGAGCCACTATTTTGGGATTTGTAATTGCAGCTGATTAACAAAACGTACTTGTGATTTTGTCATAGAGGCAAATCTTAAATTTAAATCCTTTATATCCTATAAACCTTAATATATAACATATATATTAAAAAATGTAATAAATCAAAAAATGATTTTGAATAAAACTTTTAGAATTTTGTCTTAAATTATTAAAAAATATAAAGAGAAAAACTAATAATATTAGGAATTTTTTTAAAAAATAGTATCGACAAAATTGAATAATTTACACAGAATGGAATTTAATTAAATACCCTCTTCCGAGATTTAGTCGTATTTATCAAATTAAATATATATATAGGTTGATTTTTTTCAGGTCAAGTAACCACAGCGTTTCAAAGGTATGAAATAGAATCTTTTCTATTTTATTAATAAACAACTTAAATAAATAAATGAGGATAAATTAAATTTGTTTATTTGAATTATATTTTTATGAATTCACTATTGTTTTCTTCTTAAAATTAAATTGAATTATAAATGAATATAAATAACATAAAATACTGATAAAATTAAAATATAGACTTGAGAGATAATTATTTACAAATAAAACTTTTAAAAAATAAAAGAACATTTACATTTTTAGAAAATATTTTAAAATTTTATTATTTTTAATTGGTTTGATAATCAACAAAATTTAAATAGTAATTATTTAAATTTCGAGTATGTATGATTGTCTACTTTTAAGGAGACTCGGACGAATTTTGAATAAATAATATTAGATCAACTTATATTATAATAATTATTATTATATATCAATTTTGAAAACTAAAATATGGGTGATATTCATTATTAATATATAATTATATAAGGTAAAAACTGTTTTAATAACCTGTATCTTATTATTTAAATAAATAATAAATTTAAAACTAATTTTTTGTGATCCTTTATTTTATGTATGGATGAAATTTATTTTTTAATATTAAAAAATAAACCAAAAGATTTATATCATTTTTTTGTTTTTTAAATAAAAACACACATAAATACATAATTATAAAATGTTTATAATAAATGTATGCTTTTGTTTCAATTCTTTAAAAGGACTATTCATGTGCTTAATAAATAAAAAATAATTTAATTCCTTGTGGTTTTAAGGAAAATAATAAATCAGATTTAAAGTGTTCTTTATGAATAGTTTAAAATGACAAATGAATGGAATATTTTTAAGATAAAATGATTACACTCACCCATAACGCCAAGTTGTTGTGGAGAAAGTGATGGTCCTGGGATATCTCTACCTATAACACCAGTTCCACTACCCACAACGCTCGATGCGGCGAGACTCAGACGGTCGTGACTGATTATCGATGGCTGACGGCGTAATCCTAAATTCCGCAAGCTCGGAGTATTACTTCGTGGTTCATCTGGACATATGATACAACAAGCTGATCCACATGACTTTCTAGCCATCATTTAGGGATATTATTGACATCGAAGTGGCCATGGAAACCACAGCTGTCAATTTAAAACAGTAGTTTCAATAAATTTATCCTGATCTTACTAATTTAAAACATTTTTTTGGAATTATATTTGTCTCAAATTTCATTAAAAATATTATTTAATTTTAAAGTTAGTATATTTGATTACAACATTAATTAATTTGTCTGGATCAATAAAATGTACTTATATTTTATTTAAATTTTCTTGACAATTATTTTATTAAATAAATGATTTAACTGAAATGAAATGATAATAACTTCTTTAAAATTCTATATAGTTAAATTAAAACATTTTGTTATCATATGTATTTGAAAATTTTGGATGGTTTATAAATTTTACTCCATTTTAAAAAATATATGCACATTAATATAAAATTAAATGGAAATGTAATGTCATATTATAATATTATATAATATTATTTAATGTGAATTACCAGTTACTATTGGACTATGATGCAAAGGAGCAGGATTTAAAGGAGGCAATGTTCCCAACGAGGGAGGTGTAGATACTCCTGCACGTGGGGTTCGTCGTCGAGAACGTCGACGTCTACGAAGATATCTAGCTAGGAGACCAACAGCAGCTACTGAGGCAGCAATCGCCATCACAGTTAACTAAAATCAATTTAAAAGATATGAGCTCCTAATTCTTTTATTTTTATTATTTTTTCGCGAAAAATATACAAATATTCTCTGGTGTTATTGTCAGAATGATTTGTCTTTGGTGAACATAAGAGAAATGAAAATTGAAATTTATATTAAAATATTTCAAAACCTTTTTAAAATTGGACTATCATTGTCTTGGTTGAGTACTATTAATAGGCATAAATTAATAATTCTTATTATTAATTATTTGTGGTATATTTAATTTCATAGAGTAAGAGAATGTTAAATTGTAAAAAAAAACTGTTATTAATATTAAAATGATTTTCTTAATTAAAAAATTTCCAATATTTCATGCAATATTTAAAAAATTTTATGTAATTCTCATAATAAGAATTTCTGAATAGACTAGATTTTTCTTTATATATAGCCTTTTCCTCAGTCAGTGAGTCATATAAAAAAAAAATTATTTCAAAATATGTAGAATGTAAATAATGAAATTCGCTATAAAATAAAAATGTAAATGAATACTAATTATGACCAATTGATTGTAAAAATTATTGTAAATCATATTTTATTATGTTATGTGATAAATTTTTTTTTATGTATCACAAATTGGCTAATAAACATACTTTTTTAAACTAAACTAAACTAAAAAGAAATTCTGGAAAGCAAGGTTAGGTTAGTTTTTTAAATCTTATTAAATATATATTTTATATATTTGATATACCCTCTGAGTTAAAGACATAGAGAAATGTCGAATAGGCACTTGAATAGTAACAGGAGCAAGTTGAGAAACTAAAAGTGTAGCAGAATTTGTAGTAGACATCGTTTGTATTGAACACCAAGAAAACAACGATATCTCTGAAAAATAAATAATCACATGTTTATAATAACTAAACTATATATATATATATATATATATAATAAAAAGAAAAAAATATTAAGGTAATAGGAACAAATCAAAGCTAATTATTTTTTAAAATGAATAAGTGATCAACTTTAGGGATTTATTGAATTTTATAAGTTTAAGAGGTTATTTTTCATCTACTTATTAAATAGATGTATATATATATGCTAAAAAATTAATACTTTTAATGAAACATATGAAAATTATTTAGAGAAATATTGATTTGTTAATATATTGTTGAAGTTTGAATGTATTCAATAATATAGTTTATTAAAATATGTCACCATTGAATTTATTCAATTTAAGAGAAAGAAAGAAATAAAAAATAATATATACCTTGTTTAAAATTATTTGAATACTGTTTTATTTAAAAAAAATTAAATAAATATCTTGTTTGACATATAGAAATTCGATTTTAATTGAAAGCTCGCGGCGAAGAATGCGACTACTGGCCAATAGAGAATTACCAACTTTTGACAAAAATATAAACTAAAATAAAGAGTAAGCTCTAAATATGAAATTTAAATATTAAAATTTTCTAATATTTATTAAATTTTATATTCAATTATTGCTTCCAGGTTTCAAATAGAAAAACATTATTAATATAGATAAACAAGAAATTTATTGAAATTAACACGTTCCCACCGGTGGCTCATGCCGCCACATAAAATAAATAGACAAATTATGGAGTGTTAATATTAATTACTGTTCATCAAATATATCTTATTATAATTATAATAATAGTTAAGTAAGACCCTTATTAAATTAGAACTAAAGATTGAATTTTCGTCTTTTTTTAATTATGTGAAACTAATGTTTTTAAAGTAAAAAGAAACTATATTATAAAAAGGCTGCCGTAGATTGTTAGAATGGACTTTTCTAATATTTTAATATGTAAATTACACTAAATATCACAATATCAGCAATTTTCAGCCTATGGTGTCTTAACTAAGTGAACATTTTGTTAATTTTTACTAAGGACTTTATATTTTTTTTAACTTTTTAATTCTTTTAGATCTCTAATTCTATGAGCGACTGAGTGAACAGGAATGAATTGAAATGTTGAATCTAGACACATTTCATTTCAATAGTTTATGAAATAGAAATTTGCCGTAGATTGTTAGAATGGAGTTTTCTAATATTTTAATATGTAAATTACACTATATCAGCATATCATATCACAATATCAGCAATTTTCAGCCTAAGGTGTCTTAACTAAGTGCACATTTTGTTAAGTTTTACTAAGGACTATATTTTTTTAACTTTTTAATTCTATGAGCGACTGAGTGAACAGGAATGAATTGAAATGTTGAATCTAGATACATTTCATTTCAATAGTTTATGAAATAGAAAATTTGAAAATTCTTATTGGACTTGATTTTTATTTTTGTGTTATTCTGTTTTAGTAGAAAAAATATTTTTTACTTAAATAAATTTTTTATTTTAATTTTGTTAATTATTTATACAAATTATTTATTCGAATAATGAAATTTCGTACATGGTAATTCATCAAAATTTGTAGTTTTCTAACAACTTTTGAGAAATGTAGCTAACTTGTAAGAGAGTCATTACCTACCACATTTTGATTTTTTTTCCACAAAACTAACCGTAAAAATAAAGATTGATTCGCTGAAAGTACCTGAATTAATTTATTCACACGTTGACTGGCAATCAGACGACCAGCCATCAACAAAGAGCCAAACACGCACTGATTTAATAAATATTATTTATTAATTTTAATTTATAATTTATAGTTAACTAGATGCTCAGAGCGCCCTCGGCGCTCTTCACACCTACACGGGGACTCCGCCGAGTGGTATTTGGTTGAGAGTAGTAAAAATCACTATTAATTTCAAACCTCCATTAATTTTTCCTCGCTATCTGTAATTGCAATTGCCGAATCTCCTATTATATTTAAGTCGTCTGGGTAACCTAATATTTTACAATTGATTTCCGCATCTTATTCTTTCTTTAATACCTTCTAGACAAATTTGAAGATCAAAATTTGAAAAAGTTTACCGGATATATTGAGTCATACGTATGTTTTACTAAAGTCTACAAATAATTAGTGAACAGAAATATTGAATTCGCGGTTTTTTTCTAATATCTGTCTTAATTAATGTTGATCGATTTGGCCTGAACTCGCAATGATATCTCCTAATATTTTCTCCGCCTATGGTTCGTAATTAGTGTGTATGTTATAATAGTGTATATTTCTTGATCATTTCTTTTTGATATTTTATTTTCATTGCTTGATTTTTATTCAATATTTTTAATTATAATGAAATTTGAGAAAATACAAAGTTAGAGACTTGATACAATTTATAAAAATTAACGGTATAAAACTATAGATAAATTAACAATATATATATTCATTAATAGTATTAATTTAAATTAATTGATTTATTAGTTTGCTTTGCCAAGACTCTGAATAATTTGTGTACAGAAATATTGAATGTTAGCGAGATATGATATAATGTTGTCCGATTTGTTCTAAATCTGAATTAGAAGAAAATTATAAATTGCCTCCTCTTCCAGCCCAATTCATTTACCCATCCATGTTGTATAAGGCATCTTAATTTCTTAACACTCCGTTTTTTTAAATTTAAAATACTTAGGAAAGAAAGCTTTTAAATTATATTCGAATATTCTATATATCAGTATTTCTCTTTCTGAATTTAATACCAAGTTGTTTTCAAAATTTTCCATTCTTAATGCATATGATTGATTACATGTATTAAAATTTAAAAAACTTCAAATATTCTAATTTTTAAATTTATATACAATTTAATATTATTTTTTATTTTATCATATCAAAAAAAGACAATTTATTAAAAATTAAAAAAAAAATATAATAGAATACAATAATTTTGATTTAAAACAAATTTTAAAAAAATACTCAATATTAAAAAGATTTGTCTAAAAAATCATATTTTAATTTTTTATAACCAAGAAATCATTTTTGCAGCTGTAATTAATAATTGAATCAAAAACAAAAATAATTAATTAATTGACGTTTTGAAAATATTTTTGTATTCATAAAACATTAAAAATAATATATTCTGTTTTTTTATCCTTTCACTTTCAAATAGAAAAGAAGTAATATTCAAATATATAGAAAGAATAAATAAAAATTAAGTTAAATATGATTTAAATATTTTATTAAATTAATTAAAATAAGAACTTTCAGAATAAATTATTTAATTGAATTGATATTTGAATATTAGAATTTAAAATAAAAAATGAAATATTATATAATTCTTTGATTGGGAATCGATATGATAATTCATTTTTTAAAATGATTCCGATAGGGACAGTGAGGGACAGAGATGCTCTTGAATGAACACGGAGAATTATATAAACATTAAAAAATTAATTTCTGCGGTTATTGATTAGATATTAATAAAATTTATAGCTTATGTTACTCTAGAGGTATATAAGAATATTGTGATGTAATATCATAGAAAAAGGTTCAGCCCATTCTGAGTTTATAAAATAGTAATTTTCCGGACAGACAGACCGACAGACAGACAGACAGAAAGACATGAAAAATTCTAAAGTCACTTTGGGATTCTAGAGGTCATGAAACGCGAAGAATGCAAAAACTTTTAAATTCTGAGCAAACCTTTTTATATATATATAGATTAAATTTAATTTAATGTTCCAATTCAAATTGTGAGATAGTCGAGTGGAGATACTCCAGATTTTTTTAAGATAAATTCAAAATATTAAAAATTATACTTTTTTAGTCATATAAATTAATCATATAAATGGAGTAGATGCGATTTTATATATATATAATTCATATATAATATTATTCTAAAATTTGAATTCTTTAAATATTTATCACATTTGAGAAAATAATAAGTTGCATAGTTAGTTCAATTGCCTCTCACGTAACAAGTTCAAGGACATGAAGACCCAAAAACCTCTAATAATTTATTCAATAGAGTTTTAAGACCAAGGAAACAAACGCATCTCATTCAAAAACATAGTTCATTCAATACTAATACAAAAGAAAAAAGTTAAAATGAGTAGAACATAGAAATTAGATAATCAAGTAAAGACAATAAACATAACAAATTGAAAAGTAAAATTTACTTTAATTTTACACTATTTTTTCCTTTAAAAAATGATTTAATTAATATTATATTAATATTACTTAAAATTGAAAAAAATCTTAACTCACATTGTAAACTAATGATTGGTAAGTATTTTAATACATAAAAGTATTCAGTAAGTTTGGTTAATAATGATAGTTCAAGGATTGGAAAAAATTATTTCATTCATAGTCGAATCTTAAATTAAAGATCATCTTAAGTACGTTAGAACTGTAGAGTTAGTGACTATTAACCTTGATGACATCTTAAAGCCGTAATTAAATTGATCTTTAATATAAGATTTAACTATGAATTCATTTTTTCTCATTTAAATGCATTGTATCTAATTTGTTATTAAACAAAAGCTACTAGATTGTAACTTTAATATTGTAATTAATTTCCTTTGGTATATTAATATTAATTTTATGGTTGCTACCCTCGATACTATTAGATCAGGGGTGAGTAACATTTTTATCTAAGGATTAAACCAAAGATCGGCCGACATTGGAAGGCGGAACTCTTAATTTCTTGAGGGTCTTAAATGATCGTTTCATTGTAGTAGTGATTATTATAATAAATATTTAACGTAATAGTAATCAAGTGGCCCGCAAAAAGATTAGGATACCAATAAAGTGATGTTGTGGCACCGAGAAATTTTACCCATACAATATATTTTATTATTTATATTAAATCTAAATTAAATCTTTTTTTAAAAGAAACAATTTTTTCTTTTGTCATTTGATTTTTAATGAGATTATGAAGAAATTTTAGTTAAAATAGAAATCTTGACACAGATTATTTCAATTTTTATTTTCATCTAATCAATTTTCACTATTATTTTATTATTTTTATACCAACTATCCTATATATATTATACAAAATATTATAAATTATTACTATTTCATTTATTTTAATAAAATGATTGAAATTTTAACGAAAAATCAATGAAATTAAAATTATATCTATCAAATATGTCTTTTGCCTAGAGTCTAGACCAGTGTTTCTCAACCTTTTTGGGCCAAACGCCCCCTTTGTAAGACCCGCTTCTTAATTCGCCCCCCTATAAATTTTTACAGATAAAAATTGCATGATAGTCTCTAATATAAGGTAGGTACACTAGGTCAGGGGTTCTTAAACTGTGGGTCGCGAAGATCTGATACTTTTGAATCATTATAAATAAAATTTTAAAATTATTAAATTATATATATGTGAAATGAATGGGTATGTATTCTTTAATCCTTATTTTATTTACATTGTAAAATAGTGCGATATTACATCTACGGTTAATATATATTTCATTATATGGAGGAGGGGGTAGTTTAAAATTTCTTAAGCTTGAAGGGGGTCGCTATATAACAAATTTAAGAAGACCTGCACTAGGTGATACTTAGAGCCATATTGAAAAATCGAGCTTCAGAATCTGATTGCAAAATTATCTGATTTTTTTTAGAAGCATATTGAAAGAAATTGAATTGATATCGCCCAGGTTGAGAATCACCGCTCTAGGCGAAATATAAACAATTATTTAACAATTACTAAAATTGTAATTCAATAATTTCTTTTTATAGAGGGATGAGCAACCTTTCAAATGACTGACATTTCTTGGGGAAACGCAGAAAAAACAACTTAAGAAATTATTAAATCTTAAATATTTAATGAACAATTCATATAATAGATACCTCTTCAAAGGTCTCAAAAAACGCTTCTTTATGGTAGCAATTATATATTAAAATATATATTTAACTTAACAGTAATCTTTATTACAATAGATCTACAATTAAAAAGAAATATAAATACAAGCTTTCATTTTTTATGTAAAAAAAAATCTGGAGTGTCTCCACTCGACTATCTCGCAATTTGAATTGGATTAAATGACATAATATATTATATTTAAATTAAATTTAATTAATTATAAATTATAAATAATAAATATTAAACCAGCGCATGTTTGACTTTTTGTTGATGGTCACGTGTTGGCGCGTGAGATTTGCAGTGTTAAAAAATTAATTCTGGTAATTTCAGCGAATCAATTAAGCTGAAATTATATATATAGCAGTTTTATACAATTATTAATCATGTGAAAAATTATCAAACATATATCTTTATTTTTACGGTCACTTTTGAGGAAAAAAAATCAAAACGTTGTAAGAAATGACTCTCTTCCGGTTGAGCTACATTTCTCAAAAGTTAATAGAACACACAGACAGAAATTTTTCTCAACCTTAGTGAAAATGATTGAGGAACCTTCAAAACGTATAAAAACATCAAAAACTCAACATAGAAAATTTTCGTGATCGCAATAGTAATTAGCTGGAGTGTCTCCACTCGACTATCTCGCAATTTGAATTGGATTAAATAACATAATATATTATATTTAAATTAAATTTAATTAATTATAAATTATAAATAATAAATAATAAATATTAAACCAGCGCATGTTTGGCTTTTTGTTGATGGCACCACGTCACGTGTTGGCGCGTGAGATTTGCAGTGTTAAAAAATTAATCCTGGTAATTTCAGCGAATCAATCAAGCTGAAATTCTATATATAGCAGTTTTATACAATTATTAATCATGTGAAAAATTATCAAACATCTTTATTTTTACGGTCACTTTAGAGGAAAAAAAATCAAAACGTTGTAGGTAATGACCCTCTTCCGGTTGAGCTACATTTCTCAAAAGTTGATAGAAAACTATGAATTTTGAATAATGTCCATGTACCAAATTTCATCATTCTAGCTCAAACCGTTTTTGCGTAATCTTGCCTACATACACACACACACACAGACACACACACACACACACACACACACACACAGACATTTTTCTCAACCTTAGTGAAAATGATTCAGGAACCTTCAAAAAGTATAAAAACATCAAAATCTCAACATCGAAAATTTTCGTGATCGCAATACTATCTCTGGCGAGATAGTAAAAATTACTTCTATAAAAATAATTACCCAATTAAAAATATAAAATATTTTTGATAATTAAACTAGCACGAATTTTTAATACTTTATTTATTTTTATTTTTTTCTTAAATTGATGAAAGTGATGATATAAGTAATAAACGTGGAAAACAATAATTAATTTAATAGTAATATATTTTCCAAATGTATATTTATATAAATAATTTTATTGATAATTTATCCTTTATTCTAATTTATTTATTGAAAATTCACATTCATTAAAAATATACCTATTATTTAAGATAGATGTTACCATATGATATTGAAATTGGTTAAAAAGAGTAGTCAAATATTTTTGAAAATAAATAAATTTTATTTTTTTAATGTTAATTATATTTATTAAAAAATATATTTATATTTCTTTCTTAAAGAGTAGAATCTTTTAACAGAGAGTAATTTTTTACTATCTCGTAAGAGATAGTATTGCGATCACGAAAATTTTCTATGTTGAGTTTTCGATGTTTTTATACGTTTTGAAGGTTCCTGAATCATTTTCACTAAGGTTGAGAAAAATTTCTGTCTGTGTGTGTGTATGTAACCAAGATTACACAAAAATGGTTTGAGCTAGAATGATGAAATTTGGTACATGGGTATTATTCAAAATTCATAGTTTTCTATCAACTTTTGAGAAATGTAGCTCAACCGGAAGAGTCATTTCTTACAACGTTTTGATTTTTTTTTCTTCTAAAGTGACCGTAAAAATAAAAATATATGTTCGATAAGTTTTAACATGATTAATAATTGTATAAAACTGCTATATATAGAATTTCAGCTTAATTGATTCGCTGAAATTACCAGAATTAATTTTTTAACACTGCAAATCTCACGCGCCAACACGTGACGTGGTGCCATCAACAAAAAGTCAAACATGCGCTGTTTTAATATTTATTATTTATAATTTATAATTAATTAAATTTAATTTAAATATAATATATTATGTCATTTAATCCAATTCAAATTGCGAGATAGTCGAGTGGAGACACTCCAGCTAATTTTAAATAACTTCATATATAAATATGGTTTGATTTTAGTTCAAAACAATTTTCTCCAATCTGTTATTCCTTAAATGAGGCTTAATAGGGGTAAAATATTCATTTATAATTTTTATACTGTTGAGGTGAAGGTATCTATCTCTTCTTATTGCTATCACGTTTGGAAATTGAGTAACAGCCCCCGGTGCCAATGTCGTTGCCTAGTATAAGAAGTGTCGCCGATGTCCGAAATGCATCATTCTTACCTTCAAGTACCAACAGCTTACTTCTCCACCCAGAATTGAAAATGAAGGTGTGTCTTCCTTATCAAATTCCTATCATCAACATGGATTTTTACTTAGCGTGCCTAATCCTATTTTTGTTTCTAGTTGATTGTTTTTCTAGCCGCACTTATCGAAGCAGGTCCTCTGTTTCAAGCCTTGGCGGAGGCTCCACAGGAGTATGGAGCTCCCAATGCTCCCGCTCCCTATCCGCCCGCTGGATGGAGACCACAGGGTGAGCGATTTTTATTACCAGCTGAATTTTTGGCACGATATGTCCAACCTCAGGTTGAGTATGGACCTCCACCAGCATCCATTCCCAGCATTACAACCACAACGGAGGCTGAAGTTTCGACTACCGAAGTACCAACGACCACCGAACTTCCCACTACAACTGAAGTAAGTTGATTTTGAAATTAAAATAAATAAAATTTGGCCATCATCATTTTTTTAAATAAACATTTAATTAAATAAAAAAAAAAATTTAAAAGTTTTTACTTTTGTTAAAATTAAATTCTTTATTAATTTCGACTTTATACTAATTATTCTCAATAAATTCAGTAATTGAAAAAAATGTGTTATATATATATATATTACACATATTTTTCACCCTTTAAATTTGATATCTTCAATAAAATTATTTATTAAAATATAATATAGATAATGAATAAAAATGATTATTATTAATTTTTATATTAAAAAATAACAAAGAAATTCGTACACTATAACCTATATATGGTGTGAATTGAAAAGATCTGAAGGAGAGGGATGGAATTCTAGTCTGAGAAATACAAGTAAAGCCCTCATTTAAATATTATATTATATTATTTATTATTAAATATTAGTACCTGGAACACCGAGCTATCGCTCGACCCTTTAAAAAATATTGATATTGATATACACTTCTTTAATTATTTATTACAATTATTATTTGTTACATTATTGCATCAATCTGAAATGAATGGAACTTGGGGTACTCAAAAATAATAAATAATATTAATAAATATTAAATAATACTTTAGTGAAAAAATATTAAAAATTATAAAACTATCTAAAAATTTATTAATAAAAGAACAATGAAGAAATCTATCTATTTGATTGATAATATGTAAATTTAATAAAAATTCTTTCAAATTTTGATACATGCTTTGACATAAGTATATTATAGTGAAAAATAATAAAAGATTAATTTCTTAGCTCTTAAACTATCAATTTTATTGCATGATAAAAAAATTTGTCAGTTTATGTGTTTAATAAAATTTTTATTATTACAAAAATTTAACTTGATTGTTCATATAAATAAATAAAACTAAATGCGCCCAACGTTTATCGTTGAATATGAAGCAATTCATCCATAAACTTTGTAAAACCTTTAGAAAAATTATTTTATTCTTTTTAGTCCATTGGAAAAACGTTATTTTATAAAATTTTTTTATATTTATTTTATTATTTTTAAATATCGATGCACTCGGCAAGCTTCTATCCCTCAAACTCTAGTCTTCAAAACAATCGTTCTAACCACGCGACTAATATAATGAGAGAATAAATACAACATATTTCATCATGTAAGGAAGAATTACCAGGCCTTATTTGTTTTTTGTTTTTTTGAGAGATTAATAAATATATATATATATATATATATATTATTAAAATAAATATTTTTAATTTTATTTCGAAATTAAATAATAAATTTTAAAAAATTTTAAATATAAAAAAAAATATTAATACAATATCAAATAAAGGTTAATTAATAAATTACAATAGAATATACATACATATATATATATATATATATATATATATACAATTTTTGCTAGTATCATAAGAGAGAAGAGAAGATAAGTTCATTAAATTGAATAATTATTTGAATAATTTCATGTTTCATTGGAAATTAAAGCCATCATTGAATGAAGATGGTAGTAACCAAAATGCCAACCAAGGACGTCGTTTCGGGCAGCTGAGAAATGAACCATCGATGGTTGCTCCTCTCGATACTGGATTCTACTACGTCTACCTTCCCGATGGCCGTCTCCAACGAGTCAATTACATCACACGGCCAGTTGCTGCTCGACTCGAGTAAGTGTCTACTGTCTATCACAAAAATCCTCCTCCATTGAATAAAACTAATCCAATTTCTATTTCCAATCAATTCTAATTTAGATCGAGTGACTCGAACGCCGCCCATCAACTCGGTTCAGGCATTCAAACGCAACTCACTTATCAAGAAGTGCAACCACTTGCAGGTCCCATTTATCAGTACGGTTCTCCACTTATGCGTATTTTTCGTAAATAAATAAATTAATAAATGTAAAACAAAATGGAAAAATCGATATTAAATTATATAACGAAATAAATTATTAAATTATCCTTTATAAATATTTTATTTATTAATTACCTTACCCTTAAAAATCATTTCTAAATAATTATTCATTCATGTTTTTTAGAATGTGTATAGAAATATACTCACATACAAAAATATTCCAAATTTTTATGAAAGAAATATATGAAACAATAAAAAGTAGGTATAATTGTACTAAAGATTAAAAATTTGAATTCAATATTTAAAAGACATACACGATTGAACGGTTCCTCAAACCAAAAAAGGGTTTATTGGTCTGTGTTTGTATGAATAGATGATCTAGACGTGTAGACTAAGTAACAAAATAAAATGTTTTATTTATTTATCTTCTGAAATTTTATATTTGGTTAATGAAAAAGTTTAGATTAATTTTTTAATTTTTCAATTTTTTTTTTAATTTTCTAAAAAAATTTTATAATTTAAAAACTATAGAAATCTCTTAAAAATAGTTTTCTATTATATTATACGAATAGGATTTCCTTAGCTTAGGATTTACATAATACATAATACATAAAGACATTAATAATTATATTAAAATACAGGGTGGACCAAAAGTCCGGTAACATTTCAAATGGTTATAAAAAATACAAAAAGAGATATTAGAGAAAATATGTTTATTTATTATAAAAGTACAAAAATCAGGGTTTTATTTTTTATAAATAACATTGTCCAATTGTGCCCCTTGTTTAGTTTGACACCTCTGTACCTAGTGCGGAAATTTTCCATCACAAGTGTTTGGAGAAATGTTCTGAATTTCCTCGCGTATATTTTCTTTTAATTCTTCAATAGACTGAGGGTTGTTATTAAAAACTTTACGTTTGAGGTATCCCCAAAGGAAAAAGTCTATTAGTGACAAATCCGGGCTGCGGGGTGGCCAGTTAAAGTCACCTCTTTTGGATATGACTTTTTGCCCATAATTTTGGCCTTAATTGCTATACAATTTGAATTTTATACGGGTGTAAATGTAAATCCTTGTGAAGAATACGATTTAAAGATGTCCTGGACCCATTTAAAACACGAGACCGCTTTCGAGTAGAGAGGCCAGGTTGTTCTCTACAGATGCTCTATGTTTACGGGCTCTCTCGACGTCCTAGGTCGGCCGGATCGTGGTTGATTTAATGTTGAACCCGTCTCCTCGAACTTCTGTACCCAATTTTTAATTGCACGAGTTGATGGAGCTTGATTTTTATTTCGTATGTTGTACTGTATACAAAATTTTCGTCGCGCTTCAGTCGCAGAATCGTTGTGATAGTACCCGCGTACGCAAAACGCGCGTTGTACTCCGCTGAACGACGCCATGGCACTGAATTCCAACTAGCCACTCTCGCGTTTAGTAACGCCCCGCTCCCCCCTATCCCCCGCGATTCGAAGCAGCGCTTGATTCAAATGTTACCGGACTTTTGGTCCACCCTGTATATACTAAAATATATTAAATTAGAATAAATTGAATAATGAATAAATCATTATGCGTTTTCAAAATTACTTCATAAAGTAAACAAATTTTGTTTGTTTTTTTATCAGATACTTTGGGTGGAATGTTTACACAGTCGAATCTTATATTAAAGATCATTTTTTAAATAAGGTAGTATGGTAATGATAGTGACTATGAATCTATTTTTAAGATAAGATTCGACTATGCATTCCACCATACAAAATAAATTCTTTTTTATTTGGTTTATAAATAAAGATGATTATTTTATTATAATTAATTTTATTTTTCGATTTTAAAATATTAAACACAATTATCATTATTTATATCAATTTAATTATTTTCTCTATTATCGTATATATAGGTGATAGGTACTCTCATTCCAGTTAATTAATTTTTATGAGCCACAACTCATTTACATAATCTTAGTTACATAATAGTACTAATAATCAAAGGAATCATGATTTCATTTTTAATTAATTATTTATCAGAAAGATATTTTTTTCTATCAGAGAAAAAAAATCATGTTTTATGTTTAAAAATGCGTAGCACAATATAATATTATGTTTGATTGCTAAAAATATTTCCTAATCATGTTATATACACAAAAAGACAAGTTTTTTTAACAATCAAATTACATAAACTTTCTCTATTGGCTAATATTGCCAAAATTTTATTTTTATCCAAAAACAAATTATTTCAATAGTTAGAGGAGATAACATTAAATTTATTTTAATTGAAAATCTATAATCTATTAATCTTAGGCATCCCACCCTCTCGATTAAAATAACTTATTCAATCAAACCAATGAATAATTTAATATTTTTATCAGTGTATTAGTGATGACTATGTATAATAAATCAAACATCATTTTAATAGTATATAATTAGAATTCACCTCTATACTATTTTAATTTACAATAAAATTATTTTTTTTTATTTATAATTATGTGTTGTTCTAATTTGTACACACAGGGCGTTCCTAGGGTACAGTGGCGCAACCAGGATTTGATCCTGGGGGGGGTTTTGACTAGCCGCTCCACCTTCCTATGCCCCCCCCCTCCGGGCTCTCTCAAAGACAAATTTTCATTAAGATTTTTTTTTTATATTAAATATTTAAAGAAGTTTTGTAAATGAAAAACTGATTTTACAAAATCTGGCAAAAAAATTTAATTTTGTATTTTATTTACTCGTATTCACAGTTTTAGAAAGAAAATATTTTTTTCCAGCTATAAGTAAATCATTTTAGCTTTCCTCATGAAATAAGGATAGCTTATACGATGATCGGAAAATTTTGAAAATTTTTGCTCCGAGATTCTTCGAGATTTCCACTTTTCAGACGGTTCTGAAGCCAAAACTGCAAAAAAAATTTTTTGAACCGGCTCGTTATCGAGATTACGACTAAACAAAATGAGATATTGTCTTGAAATTTGATATTTAGATGTTTTTTTTTTTGGGAATGATGGACGGATTGAATTGTTTTTGGACAAGATCGGACCATAAGTAAGGGTAGTTTAAAGAGGTGTCAAAGCACATTTTATTGATTTTTTCAATAAATACCGATTTTTATGAGAATTATCATAATATCGTATTAAATTTATAGGGAATCGAATTTACTAAAAGTTTCATTATATTCATTTTTACCTAAACTTAATAATAAAGGAGTTATTTATAAAAAAACTACTTAGAGATTTCGAAAGCTTTTCGTCCGCCCGTAGTGGCAGGATATTTTGAAAGAAATCATGTAAAAATCCCTAAGAAAAAATTCCTAAATAAAAAATTTCCATAATTTTTTTTTACTTATTTAATAATGAATGTTCCATCTGGTTTTTTAGCGTCCCATTTTTCATGGTTTGCCTTCATTATGGTCAGAAGCTCATCATGCGAATCGTTTCCTTGGTGAACCAGGGTTCTTACCACGAACTTCACGACAGATTTCCAAAGAGATAAGGTTATGCTCAATATGGATTTGCTTAATCAGGTTCCATACTGATGTCTTGTATCCTCCCAAGCGTGAATGAAGAGCATTGTTGTAACCTTCCAATGCATTGTTTGTTCGAGGCAAACCCATCAAAGTGGCATCGTAGATGTTCCAATGTTCCAATGTCGAATTCGGGGTCATAAAAGCCAGCCAAAAATTGTTCACCTAGCCAAGTGCGCACGAAGTAAGAAAAAAGATCACGAAGTTTTACCCTATTGGTCGTCCAGCTAATGCTTGGTAGGCTACAATGACTTTTGATGGTGGTACCAAAACCAAAGCTGCAAGAGTTCGTAAATGAGGAATCAGGATTATCTATATCATTATAGAGCTTCAAAACTTATGGCATTGATTTGATGTTTTTATAAATGCATTGAGCAAAATGAAAAAGACAACCTCTGATGATAGTAAATTTCACTTGCGTTATATATTCCCTGGTGAAATATTCGGTGCAAATGGTGTATTTTGTATTTGGCATCATTAAGCTATTAAAACGTATACTAATAAACGGAATTTGAGTAAATTTCCTTTATTTTACATACGAATTTGACACCCCTATTTTTTTTTTTTTTTTTGGAAAAATCACGTATGTGGGCCCTATGTATGTATTTTTTGACCTATTTTTCCCTACTTTCGGTCCAGGCCCGATTACCTCCTTGGGAGGTCGTGTCTCAGGCAACTGGGTGTCATGCTCACCTTGTGATTTAATTTTCTGAGTCACAATTAAAATTAATACAAAAATGAAAAAATTTGTTTTTAGTGATTTTTTCTTTTAGGGATTTTTTCAGCCAACGATATTTTTATTTAGGGGTTTTCGCTTTTGGGGATTTTCGGTTTTGGGAATTTTTGACTTTTATGGATTTTTTCCTTTAGGGATTTTTACCCGTTTCCATTTTGAAAAAATTAGTCTTCGCTTCATAATTTTTATGAAATTAGCAATGAATGTATTATTAATAAAAAATATTTAGAATTTTAGTAATATTTTTATTTATTTTATATTTAAATAATAGTCAAATTGGAAAATTTCACAATCATCTAGTAATCTTAATTAAGTCTTTTGTTTTTTATGATTTAGGAGAAATAATAAAATAATTTTTTATTTCTTATATTTAATTCTGTACGAAAAAATAAGCAATTTTTATTTTTGTTAAAATTTTTTTAAAATAAAATAAACTTACTTATTATACACTAAGTTATAGTTTATAAAAATTATTTTTTTTTCTTTTCTATTTGTAATATAGTACATAATATACAGCAATTTATATTTTTTTCAATCCTGGGGGGGGTTTTAACCCCCAAAACCCCCCCCTGGTTGCGCCACTGCTAGGGTATATGCCGCCCGGGTGCGAGAATAATTTTGCCGCCCCCATTCCCTAACCCAATCCCTTCCCTCAAAGTTGAAAAAAATCGAAAGTATTTAAGATCCTGATCACAAAAACATTTTACCTTTTTTTAAGAATCATATTGAAAAAAAATTAAAAAAACATAAAATGAATAAGTACTTTTAAGGCGGCTCGCCCCCCCCCCCTCTAGGCTTGCCGCCCGGGTGCCTCGTAGGAACGGCCCTGTGTGTATACAGATGGAAATTTTAAAATAAACTATAGAAATGAAAAGAAAGTTCGTTGCATAAGGATCTTTTATTTAATAATTGAAAAGGAAAATATAATCAACAAATCAGATCTTTTGAACGAATTAAGTCTTAAGCATATATGAGAATATAAATTACAATTATTGAAATTTTTATAATAAAATGTATCACTAATTGAATATATTATTATTGCTTTTACAAAATTATTGTTATTATGTGATCTAGACACCTATTGAATAAAATTGTTTACTTTTTTATTTATTCAAAAAATAAAATAATGTTTTTTTAAAGTGCTAATGAATGAATTTAAATTTTTTTGTTTCCAATTTTCTCGTATGTTTGAAAGATTTTCTTAGTTATTTCTTCTTTATTTTATAGTTTAGTTAATATATTTCTCTTCTTCTTCTTCTTCTTCTATTATAGGCCTAAGGCCTGTTCTTCTTCACTATCCTCAGGTCTTTTTTGGGAAGAGTACGCCCAGCAGTCAGCCCATTTTTTCGGTGGCTTGGTCTCTTGTGTTGCTGGCCTTCCATCCCGGGCTATATTCTCAAGAGCCCTTCCGCGTTGGCTCTTCCTACGTGTTCGTTCCATTTTTACGGCGAATCTTAACCCATTTGCCGTAATAGGTTCGTTGCCGTGTCGTCAATGTGTTAATCATTCCAATTTTCGAGGCTGTGTGTGGTTCTTTCAGCAATCGTGATTTGCGTCTCTTGAGTAGATTGCTAGTCTCATCTCCGAGACGTGGATGTTCTTAGTTAAGTCGAAGCCCCCCAACACGACAAGGTGACATCCATGGTGGGGCTTGCCGGAGGCAGCTGATGTTAATTAAATTGAAAATTTTTGTTCTTAGTTGGAATCGAACTCCGACTTCTTGCGTGGAAAGTTGGTATCCTACGCTCTCGGCTACCCTGCCTCCTATATTTAATAATTATAAATAGTTTTTAATAATTTAATTTGTATTTAATATTAAATTATGTTTTATTAGATTCTAACTGGATTCTAAGACCAGGTTAGGTTTACACCTGGGTTTAGGTTATAGACAGGTTATAAATAGTTGTAATTTTATTTTAGTTTTTAAAAATAATTATCATGGCATGTTCTGCATATGGATGCACGAACCGAGGTGGAAATGAAAGTAAAAGACAGCTAGGTGAAGAAGGCCGGCTCTACGTGTAAGCACTGGATGCGTCATACATTAATAAATAAATTTTTTGTTTATATTTTATTTTTTGTAATCATTTTTCCATTAAACTAATGATAATTTCTTTTTTTAATTGATTAATCATCAGCATAATGAAGAGAATGATTGCCGCAACAATTAATTTTTTTTTTATACATATATGCATATTAAAACGGCCTGCAGTTCAAATTAAATAAAATTTAAAGAGTTTTTTCTTCATGAGGAAATTTTTGCTCACATAATTTTCCACAAAAAAGGCCCGAAATTTGATGATATATTAACATTAAGATCAATGGAAAATATAATGTTTTGGTACATCCAAAATGGCGGCTGTGACGTCAGATAAGCGACAACTTTTGTTCGGAATGTTCCTTCCCTACCTCCCTGATATAAACATGTGAAAAAAGTTTGAATATTTATTAAAGGCGCTTTGATAATAATGGATCATTGAAGTTTTAATAACTATTTACCTGTTTGTTCATAAAAATAAATGTTTATGATTATCAATAAATTGATTTATTCTTATATAGAAATTTATTTATGACATATAATAAATTATTCCAATTAATCTTAATGTTGTTAATGCATTCCCCTGAAATCGATAAGCGTTGTTAAAGAGCCCGCCTCTTCCAGAGGGCGGTTCGATCGACATTAATGACAGCTGACGGTTCCCCTCCAGACTTCATTCATTATATTCTCATTCTACCGAAAGATGTTACGTTGTATACATCTACATAATTAATTCAAAGATGATTACGGTTCTATGAATGCCCGGTTGACACGACAGAATGCTTACCAGCAAACCTGCTTTTCTAAAACCCTTTGATGAGGATCGTCCCGACATCGACACCGAACACAGTACAACCTTCGTTTATAATCCCAATATCGCCCTTAACTTTGAGCAACAAAGAACACGTTTGCCGATATTTACTAATCGTGAACACATTTTGTATCTCCTGGAAGAATATCAAACTTTGGTTCTCGTTGGTGAAACTGGCTGTGGCAAAAGCACCCAAGTACCTCAGGTAATTGCCTGCATATTTCTATTCAATTTAAAAATATTTTCTAAAAAAAATAATTTCTAAAATTGTTACTAGATTTTTTATAAATAAATATAATATAAAGCTTACAATTTAATAAAAAAAAATCAATAATATATTTAAAGATTATAAAATTATATTATCATTATCAAATTAAGAAAATAGGATTTATTAAATAAATTATGCTTACTTAGGATGTACTTTTGTTAATATAGGTATATAAAACAATATTAAATTCGGAATTTATATTTTTGTTTTTTCATTAACTTATTTTAGCAAATAATCATGATAATAATGTGAATACAAAATTAGTGAATAATATTAAATTTTAGTCATATATATATTTTAATAATTTATTATAACTTATAACACAGAATTAATATTTTTACCGACCGACGATAGTAAGGGAGGTATTGTTTTCATTTTTAATTTATAAAATCTACTTTGATTATAATTTATTACTTATTATTTATTTTATTTTTTTTATATAAAAGCTTTTTTATATTTAAATTCTATAAGAAATTAAATTATACATTGTTTATAAAGTTGTTTCAAAGTTTATCCACGATTGATTGAATTTATAAATTAAAAACAAATTTTTTTTAATAGAGAAGGTTATTAATTAATAAAGATATGTTTATATATTTAAATGTTAGTATAAATTTGTTTTCTTTATATTATGAATGTGGTTATCCAGTGTGAATTATTTACATCGACATTAACTTAATTGGAAGTATTTTCTTTTTATAATTATTAATTATAAAAAATATATTTACTATTTAAAGTGATGTGCATTTATTATAACTCTTCATACTTAACGTTTGTTCATTTTTTTTAAATTAATTAACATAAAATAACTTTTTCAAATTTTGATCTTAATGGGAATTCCGAAAAAACTAGTACGTATGATTCAAATTTGTCTTGAAGGTAGTAAAGGAAGAGAAAGATGCGGGAATCAATTGTCAGAAACGTTCGAAATTCGAAATGGGTTAAAACAAGGAGACACACTATCACCAATTTTATTTAATTTAGTACTGGAATATGTGATTAGACAAATTGGGGAAAAATTAAACGGAATCCAATTCAACAAAAAAATTCAAGTATTAGGTTAAATATAATAGGCGATTCGTCAATTGCAATTAATGATAGCGTAGAAAAATTAATAGATGCAGGAAAAGAGGTGGGTTGGAAAATAATAATGCTAAGACAAAATATTTAGTAACAGAGAGAAATAGTATAACACACAAAGTCTTAACATACAAAATGTAGAATTTGAAAATGTAGAAAAATTTAAATACTTAGGTTCTGTAATCACGAAGGATAATAATATTCGAGAGGAATTTAAATCGAGGTTGCAATCGGGTAACGCCTGTTATCATTCCGTAAAGGGGCTTATCGCGTCAAAATTATCAAAGGGGATAAAAATCAAAATATATAAAACAATTATTTTACCGGTTATATTATATGTTTGTGAGGCATGGCCTATGACCTTAGGTGACGAGAGTAGATTTGGAGTATTTGAGAATAGGATTCTGCGAAGCATTTATGGGCCAAAGAAAGATGAGGTCACCGGGGAATGGCGGAGATTGCATAACGAGGAATTGCATGACCTCTATGCATCTCCAGATATAGTTAGAATTATAAAATCGAGAAGGCTGTTGTGGGCAGGACACGTGACTAGAATGCGAGAAGATAGAATGACGAAAAATATATTGGTAGTGAGACCGAATGGGAAACGTCCGCTTGAAAGACCAAGGACGCGGTGGGTGGATAATGTGGGAAAGGACGTGAGAGAGATGGAAGAGGATAGGGTCTGGAAGGGAGAGAGTAGGGATTGGAGGGTAGTGGCTCAGAATTGGGATCCTTGGAGAAGCGTGGATGTTGCGGCCAAGAACTTTCGAGTTCAGTAGAGCCCCACAGACCATCCACAGAGATAGATAAATTAACAAATTTAAGGAAAATAAATGTATATCCTTAGGAAAATACAGCTTTGTATTACAATTACATTTTTATATGTTCTGAAACATAAAACTATTATCATTAATTAAAAATAAATCTTAAAAATCATTTATAAAACTATTACATTATATTTAAATAAAATATATCATTTAAGTGGTTCTAGTTTCCTGACTCCTGGCCCTGACATGAATGTTTTATCTTTAAATATAACTACTGAATATATGCTTAAAAAGTTTACGGTAGAAATTTGAAAATATATAATTTTCTTTATACTAAACAATTATTTACTTCACTCTGATTATAGAAATATTTCCTCCAAATAAAATTTTATTTAATTATTTTTTTATTCAAATATTGATCTATTTACTTTTATTATTTAGAATTGTTCTTTTTCTACAATTCTCTTAATTATAATATCGTAATAATAATATTATATTGATGTGATCATAAGTTGATCAATCTTCCCTCACTCCCATAACTACTTAGGGAGGTAGAAGGGTTTTGTGAAAGTTGATCCAATACATATGTGTTTCGCGGCTCTCCTTAATCTATCCTTAACGTCTCATAATTTCAATTCCTTATCATCGTACATCTGGACAATCGTGTCTTGATTTTGAATGTAATAATTATTTTTATATTTCTTAATTAATCAATGATCATGATTAATCCCAATCGTGACTATTGCAATAATAATATACTATATACAACTTAAATCTAATGAAATTTGTAGATATAAGTGTATTATATTTAATATTTTAAATATACTAAAATTAAACTTAAAAATCAGACCCTTAATAAGCATAATTTTTTATTAAAACTGTTTGATATTTTTGCTTTACGTGCCTTTCCTTTGTTACACCATCAACTTCTCATTTCAAAGACTTTATATACACAAATAATAATTCTTATTAAGGATTTTTTTTTAAATACGAATTTAGTAATATCATACCCCCTATTCTTACATTCATTTGCTCATGTCTTTTCATTTCACGCTAAGTCCCAGGCAACTATTGAAATTAAATATATATGTTAATAACTTTGCGTTTATTTGATAGTGTTACTATTAAATTTATGTCCACCTAAGTAATGGGGTATAGGTTTTTACGAATGGTTTGAATATAAATATAAAACTATATTTTTCCTTACCGATTTGATACTAGTTTTCTTTTTAAACTTTCTCGAATGAATGTCATTCGATTAGTTAAAGAACAATATATTAAATAAATAAAAAATTAGAATTTTTTTATTTTTTGAGAACAGGGAATTTCAAAATATTATATTGTTATATTTATAAAAAGAAAGCGCATTTAAAAATTAGAAATTTATTATAATATAATATATTATTTAGATAATTTAGATATATTATATTAATGGGATTATTTTTAATTTAAGAAAGTAAATATAAATAACAAGTCCACCTCTTTGTTTTTATACTTATTGTTAGATTAAATTAATATGTACTATTCCTTTTTCCTATTAATAACTTTTCAGATTATGTGAAATATGTACATAATAAATTTTCTATATCTTTTTGATGTTTACTCTCTTTATATTACTTTAAGTTAATTACTTTTTCATTACACAATTAAATTTTTTTTATATAAAAATTACAATCTTATATTCAAATTATTGAGTTTTAAATGAATGATTATCAATTAATTTGATCAATTTCCAAACTTAAAATTAGAATTTATTTATAAAATATTTTAAAATACTGTTTTATAGTTGTTAGAGACCTTATGCTAATTAAAATCAAAGATTATAATTGTTTAATCTTGATTGATAATTTTTTATCATATCCTGAATAATATTTAACAAAATCATGAGTAATGATTACTCATGTTCGGGTCTATTGTGCTATACATGGATTTAAATCTAGATTTAGTTAATTAAAAAACTACATTGTTTTTTATTTTTATATAAATTTATATAATTTAATAAATATTGTTGTTTCCAGGTGGCCGAATCACCTGAGAAAAACTGAAACCCTTCATTAACCAAAAATGATGGGACCCTCATCACTCTTCAGCAAGATCTTTTGTGGCTGTCTTTTTCTCCTTCTCCTCTATTTTGGTTACATGGATACATCATTATATTTACGCATCCAGCATTATCCTCTCCGCCGAGACCTCGGCCAGAACTTCTCTGCCTTGGAGATGGATTATTTCCTCTCATGTGATATTTCACCACTTTGTGATGTGACTGTCAAAGCTATGATGCTTGATCATGCCAATCATTATGTTCTTGGTCCCCTGGCTTCATTAACCGATCGTTTTTTAGGTCTCCATCAAATATCTTATATAACACCAAATATGATTAGTGCTAGTCATGTACTCGTAGCTGTTGCAAGCGCAAAATGCGTAGCCTCGGATTCTTTGGTTACCCGGAGATTAGGTGTCGCTTTATTCGAACTTCGATCTATGCTTGATGATCTGGATGGCCATGTTGCTCGTGCACGAAAGAATAAGCGAGGGGAAAGCAGCGATGTGGGCAGTGTGGGGTATTACGTGGACGGACTTTGCGATGCGTTGGGTGTTACTGCTCTACTCATCGGATCTCTTATTTTTCTAAAAAACAATCCCCCTCGACGAGGCTGGTATTCCCTGATACCAACATTTTCCTTACCATCCTCGGAGAAAGATCTTTCTGATCAATATCGAACAAAAGTCACAAGTAAGAAAGTCATGCATAAATTAGGATTCCTGGGTACCCAATTACTGCTCAGTTCAATTGCCTGGAATCGCTATATTGCATTGTATCAGGAAATTTTAGAACGCACAGATGTTACCCCAGCCCAAGCCTTGAATCAATTAAGAACAATCCGTTCCACGCTTATGTGGACGGTTTCCTGGACATGGAGACTTTTTAATCCACACGCAATTATCGATGTGATGTTAGTGGCCATCTTTTGCGATAAACTTTGGGAATATCTTCGGGCCGTGCAATATATGGGCTTTATTGTCCTACTTACTCTTGTCTGCATCACAGAAATGCATGTTCATGAAATACAAGGATTTGTTTTACGGACGGCCAATCACACAATAGTGCCTTAGTCATCATCTTGTCACTGATTTAACGATAATAGAAGGAAGGGTCATTAGAAATACCTATTTCACTTTTTTTTACTATTTACTATTTGCTTAAAAAAATGTAGTGATTTCCTTTTTTAGAAAATATTAGGATTTTAGAATCTTTTTTCTAGTAGATAAATTTAATAAAATAACCATAGACTGACAATTATTTTTGCCTAGTTTAAATAAAAAAATGTATTAACTTATAAAATAATTAGTTTGACAATAAACATTATCCTTCTTGCTTATTTTTATAAATATATATGTATATAATTATTTAATTTTAAATGAGTTTTTGCTCATTTGATTAATAATCTCGTTATTATTTAAATTTCTAGAAATAATCTTGGTTTTTCATAATAGGATAATTAAATAATAATTATCTAAAGATTATTTTATTAATATGATATGCTACTATTGATCAGGTTCATTTTAAAATTCATTGAAATATATTTAAGGTAATATTTTTTTAAATTTGAATATAAAATTTATACCAATTAAATATGACATAAAACGAGTTCGATTGAAACTTGGATATATAGAATTTATTATTTGCATTTCTCACCGAACATTGAATTCCAGTCAACTCAAATGAATAAATAGTTAGTTGGTTTCGATGATTAAGAAAGAAAAAAAATTTGTTAAATCCAATACTCAATGGAAGCTAGATCTTTTGAAAATTAGTTTTTGTTTAATTAATTAATTAATATAACTAAATTATGAATAAATTAAAGAATGATATATATAGGATTATATAGAATCTCAAAAAAAAAAAAAAATAATAAATGAAATGTTTATATATATATAAATGATAATTATTGTTATTGAAATAAATAACGTTTCTTCCATTTTTTTAAAATATTTATTACCATTAACGAATAATTGCGACTATACATACCCTCCAAAAAATTTAGGTACTTTAAAAATTTTGCATTATGATTAAAAAATTTTTATAAGGAACTAAAAGTGAATAATTATTTCAAATATATAAATAATTATAAAATAATTCTCATTGTTTTTATGAACAAAAAAAGAAATAGAGATTAAATTATTCGTTTAGTTGAAAATTCCCCTATGATAATAAAATTATCAAGTGAAATAGGTTTTAATCTAATCGCTCTTCACTGTCTAGTCATGCAATTTTCATATGTTTATATTATTTTTATATTCCAACGTAACTATATATAGAAATATATATAGTATATATTATCATATATATATAAATTGATATTAAGTATATCTTCCTTTTGTTGCTTTACTGTCTATTAACAATTAAGTCCAACATTCTGTGATTACATAAATATACATGCTGCTATTATTATTAAAATTAATAATAATTAATAGAAATATCGATAGAGAATTATATTTAAGTTCTAAATGTTCTTGTTATTGTTTTGTATAATTTATTAATCAATATTATTTATAAAGCTGATAAAAAATATTTCTTTATTATTATGATGATGATGTTTGAAATATTTAATTTTTATATTTGTCGAAATAACTTCCATGGTATTATTTTATTTTAAAATATATATAAAAATAATTGAAGTCAAGATCATGTTTATTATTCTATAAAAAATGAAATGGATTCATTATGTCATTTATAGTTATTAATATATTATTATATTACTCGTGAAAGTTCAATGACGCAGAAATTATATTCCTCCAACCGTCCGAATGAGCCACCTCCATCCATTCTCCTTTTTCCATCCAATACCTTTTTGAAATTAAATTTTTATTAAATCTTAATGAAAAAATTATCATTATAAATTTTACAAATATAACTAATTATAAAATAACATTCTTATATTTTTAAGCATTTATAAACTTTCTTACAATTATTTATTTGATCAAAATCTAACTCTGACGAAAAGAATTCATTTCAATTGAATAATTAGAAAATGGGTTGGGAAATAGAAAATAAATAATTTTAATTAAAATTAATTGACATCACATTGTTAAAAATATTTCACATTTCATATAATATATATATATATATATATATATTATTCTCTTTGAATAAAATCCATGATTTAGACTTCAAAGATAAATAATTTAAAACAATGGCTTAGTTTCCATAGCTCATAACTCAATTTTCATTTGGTAAAACTTCCTAAAAAAGGAAAATCAGAATTTATTTCATATTGCTTTATACATGCATTTTATAATACCACATTAATATAATATATTACTCTAGAATTATAAATAAAATATATTATATAAATATAAATTATATTATTATAATAAGTCGTGAGCAACCTAATTTTTTTATTCTTTTAAATTTGAGATCTTGGAATAAAAAATCTCTGGATAAAATGAATGTTATATTAAATAATAATAATAATAATAATAAAACTTTGAAATATCAATCTATATAAAGCTTTTGAAAATAAATAATAATAAATCTAAATCAATATATAAATAAATGTATTTTAAAAAAGTTGATTAAATCTTAATATTTAAAAAAAATTAAATATCTTAAAAAAACAAAATATTTAAAATTAGGCCAGTTTTTTTATAAATTTAATCTATCAGCTAAAATTTATACACTGTACATTATTATTAATGAAAGCTCAACATAGTTTTTCTTAAGTCTGATAAAACACCAATAAATATAAATATTAATTACTATTAAAAATATTGGCCTACATTTTTTAATAATATATACTGAAATATTATAGAAAAAATAATAATTTAAATTTTCTTTAACAAATTACATAAACTGAAACATAAATAATATCCTAGTCAAATTTCAATAGAATAAATACATAATAGATAATCCGATCTCAAATATTTGCATTTTTATCTGGATTTTTTATTAATTATATAATTTATAAAATAAACTATTTGTATAAAATAATATTATATATATATATATATTTATGAAAGAGAATAAAACTGATTTTTTCATTAATTTTTTGGTTTGTTTTATTTATTTATTTATTGATGAAAATAGTAGTTTATTTAACAAATACACAAGCTATTTAAACTTGGAATAAAAATAAAATTAAAATTAAAATTAGGTAGAAAAGGTTATAGTTAAATTAATTTAATAAATGAATTTCAGAGAAAAATTGGTTGATTTTTCCATTTGTATGGATGCCAGGATTTAAATATTTTTTTATATTATTATATATTAACAGAATAATTAATAATAAATATAAACATAATTAATTCATCAAATTATTTTATGTTTATTATATTTATTTGGAATTAAATTAAATTAAAAATTAAAACTACTAAATCGAAATATTTTAAGATATTAGAAATATATAGAAATTTAATTTTGACATTGAGATAGAGAAATTAAGCTTATTTGAACTACATATTTATTATATTAAAAATAAAAAAATTTAGAGGAAAAAAATCATTTTATATGTCAGCATCCGTTGTAAGTTTAATTATAATATGTATTTTATGTATATATATATATATATATATATAACAGCCGATCCCGGAGATATTCATTAAATTTATCAAAATCATCAGATCAGATAATTAGTAAAAAAAAAAAACTAAAAAGTATATCAAAACTCATAATATTGATATATTAATTTTAATGTAAAAGTTATTTTTATATTAAATTGAATAGTTAGCTCTAATTTGACTTTACTAATACAAACCAATTTTAAAAATTATATTTTTAAGACTAAGCAAATCATCAAACCTGGATTTCTGAAGAAAATTTAAAAAAAAAACAAATAAATTAGTGGAAAATATTTTTTTTAAGTAAATCGCAAATTCAGGAAGTTGAATTATACTGAATAGAATGAAAATAAAGACAAAACAAATCTGAATCACTATTCGATTTACAAAATCTTAGTTTCTATAAAAATAGAACTTTTTTTTATTGAAATCATGTAAGTAATTATTTCCTTCGTGTTTAAATTCATTAATTTTTTGCATTTTATTATATAATTTTATCTCTAGGCAATATCAAACTACATTAAAAGCTCTGGTGGTTGTTGTTTTATTTGTGACCCTTGAATGCCATCACATAAAACTAAATCAATATATTGGCTTTTTTATATTTAAGCTTTTACTAGTTTTTTTCTCCTTTATATTCCTAAAAAAGTAAACTTTCATTCAGATGAAAAATATTATGCAGTAAATTTCAATTTTGCAATAAAATTTCTCTTTATATAATTTCAACCTAAATTGGCTGAAATTACTTATCAGTAATTAAAATTTCTAAAATTAATATTTTTATCAGTAGATAGTACTTTTAAAGTCGAAATTTAAATTCTATACTTGTATTTATTTTGTTTATCTATCTCCGTAGTGTTACTGAACTCGAAATTTATTAGTCGTAGTAACAACATTTCTCCAAATCTCTTGATCATTTCAACCATAAAAATTTTCGAATTAAAAAAATTATAATTATTAAATTGTATTTTATTTATTAATCAATTACATATTGCAATGATCCATTTTAGGAGAATTAATTATACACTATTTATTTTATTTTATAATTTGAGAAATAATATTTTTTTTTCGATACTTATATTATTTCTCTTGAATAAACATTTATACTTTGTCGTGATTGAATTGACCACAATCGATTTTTCCCCTCATTCAAGAGACGGTCGTTATTCGAAGTTGATATCATTCTTTAAATCAGGGTCACCATCGAAACGAAAAAGGAAAAGGTGAAATACCAACAAGCTTTTTCTAAAGACATTTCATTTAGATTATTTCATCAATTTTGATTTATATCTTTCGCATTTTGATCATTGTATCAGACACTTTTTTATTTATATAAATTATTTTTATATATATATATCCGTTTAAAATGTACCTTTTGGGTTTTTCAAATAATATTTGTTTAAATTAAAAGTGAATTGTAATAAATAAAATAATTTAATTTATATAAAATATAAAATTAAATTAAAAAATTTATATAAAATTTTTATAATTTATAATAATAATCTCATTGACCTTATCTTCTTTATTTAGAAGAAGATCCAATCATTGATTTAAATGAATTTAATGTTAAATTTTAAATAAATACCAAGTACGAGAACAGGTCAATAAGTCTGTGACTTTTTGAATTTCCCGTCCCTTAAATAAAATGGAAACACTCCTCCAGGGTCTTTTAGTTTTTGTTTGATATCCGTTAATAGCATAATCCTTCGTGATTTTAGAAGAAAATGGAAAAAATTGAATTTTTATTGAAATCCATGAATTCGGATACGAATTGCTCCCTCATCCGCTCTATTCTCCGGTTTTAGCCCCGAATGACTATTTCTTTTAACCTTTAAACCTGTGATTTATTCAAAATTATTGACCTGCCCTAGTAGTATAGTGCTAAGCTAAATAACGTACTGTCGAAGGTTAAAACTTCAAATTTAGAAAAAAATTGAAATAATAATGTAATCATGAAACAATCAAATAAATAATACATTGACACAATAGATTTAAAAAAAAATTTGAAATTTTTGTTTTTACATCAGAATAAATATCAATTAATTATGAGAATAGTATCCAGCAATAAAATTGATTAATTTTTTAAAAATAGGTATAATTTTATTTTTGATATCAAAATGACAATAGCGTGCTGGCTTTGAAAGGGTCATTCTATCCTTTTAGATCTTATCAATCAATTTGAATTGAATCCAAACAATCTGAACGACTGTCATTATATTTGATTCACACAGAAGAAAGAGTAAAATAAAAATTTTAGTTAGTTAAAAGTTAACAAATTTATTACCAAACTTTTGATTTAATTTTTTAATATCTTAATGAAAATTATTTTAAGTTAAAAATTTATAAAATCAAATTTTTCTGTGAATGTTATTATTCTCTTATAAATTATGTTTTATTATGAATTTTATTCTAATTTATTATCAAATAAAATATTTCACAATCTTAGTTTCAAACCCCACTATTAATACAATTATTAAATATTGAAATAATTATAAATGAGACCAAAACATGGCCCAGTGTGATAATGTTCTTTTTTTCTCTCCCTTTAATTTTTCTATTTTTTGAGTTTTTTTTTACAGTGAACTCTGGGAGACGGCAGTTGCCATTGCCAAATTATTTTGTATTTAACTTTTTATTTGTATATATATACTTAAAATTCGATTTCACAAGCTTGGGCCTGTTTTAATTGTCATACCTGACACCTTGGTAAGGGTTCTATATAAAATAGTTCTTGAATAGGTAACAATAATAAAATACACTATTGCACTTGACCATTTGGAAAGAGAGTAATTTTCCTTACACCCTTCAAATTAACCCCTCTCCATCACCTGCCCCTTAACTTAAATTAATATAAATAAGCTGTCGTTGAGAGCGAGTAAGGTAAAGACCTAATTATATTTTTGGATAAATAAATAAATATTATTATTTATTTATTGAAGAAATATATATACAATCATTCTGTATGTTATTTCAGTCCACCTTTTTGGGTGGTGACAAAAAAATAGCAAAAACATCCAAAAAGTAAACAAAAACAAAAAAAAAAGCAAAACATATTTACATAATAACTAACACTGTAATCAACGATCATAAATGTCTTTAATTGAGGGCACACATAATCACAGACTCAGAGTTTCAGTTTTCCATCTTTTTAGATATATACAGTAAAGAAAAAACAAAATAAGAAAAACAAAATACAAATGCATTTTTAAATTTTCCGATTCCCGGGAATGAACCTACTGTTTGAAATAAATTAATTTCCAGCTACAGAAACAATTTCAAATAATTTAAATGTATCTATTAATGCAATAAAAAACAGATATGGATAGAACATAAATATTTTTAATTTTATTTTATTTATAATATATAAGTAGGAGCTAGCTGTGACGTCTTGAAGGGCTGGATGACGTCATATAATTTTAAATTAAGAAAAAACTAATGAAGACATTTTAAATATATAAATAAAACCAATACAAAGTGCATGATTCGTCGAGATATGTAAAAAATCTCCTCATGTGTAATTTGGTGTGAAAATAACCCTTCCCTTCCTATCGTGGATCGCTAATTCTACCACTTCCGGTTTCCGGATTTGCACCAAAAGTTGATCAATTCATTATATTGATGCATTAAGTAAATATACCAAATTTCATCCAAATCCGTTGAGCCGTTCAAGCTGTACACATCTATACGGACAGACGGACAGACATGATGCTAAAAATAGTTTTTTCTGTTAAGAAAATGCATGATTCGTGGAGATATGTAAAAATCTCGACATGTGAAATTTGGTGTGAAAACAATACCTCCCTTACTATCGTCGGTCGGTAAAAATTAGTTGGTATACAGCACACCGATAATTTTCTGGGGAGTTGAAATAACTAAAAAATTAAAATAGCCAAATATAATATACAATTTATATATAAAATTGTGTCTTTATTTCAATCTTTAAGTGCTGAGCTACCCCTAAAGTAATTTTAAATAAAAATTACATTTTTCGAAAATTATAACGGACCCATATATTAAATAAACTCAATATATATATATCGACATTGATAAAAATAAAATAAAATTTAGTTAAAATATATAAAATATAAGAGATAATGATATATGAATATATACCTATAACTTAAAAATGGTAAATTTATGTGTAAAACCCTCAAAGTATTTTTCAGAAATAAATAATAGATAAATCAGCAGAATAATATTATTAAGCTAATCATAATAAAGATTTTTTGCCATTTTTATTACAATATATCTAAATTCTTCTAAACTTGATGATTTTTGAACCTTCGTTTCCAAATTCCAATTTTCAAGATTATATCACTTCACTTAGAATTTATTATTATGAATTCTACATTATATTAATAAAAAAATTAAATAACATGTAAAAACAATTCTAAGTTTGGAAACAAATAGGAGTACCTACATATTTTAAATGAAATTTTATTTATAATATTTAAACTTGATCTGTTACTTAAATACATAGAAGGAAATAATTAAATTGATAATGCAATCATTGTATATCCTTATCTTTCAGTTCAGAAACTACAGTTATAGAGCGAGTTCTCTATCCGATTGATAACAAATTATTTCTGTCTAATATTATATCTCAATTTCATCATTTTAAAATAGAAAATAGCAATTTATACACAATTCAAATATTTTAAATTTTATTTTTTATATCAGTTACTTATCATCAATTTGATAAATTACTTAAAATTAGTAATGAAGTTATTTATTTATTTCATGGCCAAAATGAATTATGAGCTTACAAATAAAATGTGATGACGTTAGAGTATTGATGTGTTGTTCATCGGTATTATAATTTAATAATATTGCGAATTTTAAAAAGAAAAAACAATCTAAATTATATTATAACATAATCCTCTTCAAAAGAAATATGTAGAATATAATCACGAAGACTTCTAAAAAGAGCATATATTTCCAATTGCTATTGGTTTTTTATTTATATAAGTGTCTTTCAAATTATAATGGAAAAAACTAGTATCAATCTATTTAAATTGATAATATGTATTAATAAATTGTAAAAAAAAATTAATTTTTTTGATTAGACAATTCAAGTCACTATTTAAAAAATTTTTATATTTCATATACTCTTTAATTAATTCTCTTTTGATAGAAAAAATCACCGTGAAATTTTGGGAAATTATTAGGTATATCCCCGGAAAGGTTTTTACAAAATTTTATTAAAATCAGAGCTGAGGTTCTAGGTGTATTTAATTTAATATTCATTTATAATTTTTAAAGATTTAAATGACGGTAGAGACAGCTTCGTTAAATCGCCACGCTAACAGCGCTTTCATATTTACAGTTGTTATATTTAAAATTATTTGTTTTGCAAACATTTTAAGAATAATTTAATAATTTCTTTAATTAATATTCATTTAAAATGATAATTAAAAATATTTTATTAAAAATAAATTGTTGAATAAATCTGATCTAATAATATTAAATAATTTAGAGAACTAGAAAAGCATAATTAATAGCTAAAATGTTAGTTTTATCATCAAATAAATAATTTTTTACTTATAAATAATTTTTAAATTCTTATTAAATGCTAATCACTAATTATTATCAATTTATATAGTTATATTTGTGTTAATAAAATTTAATTATTTTTTTAAATTTCTGTTAAATAACTAATATTCAATTTCTCCCCTCTCTGTTCTATAAGTATAAATTCATTATTAAATTATATTCATTTTTTTTTTCATCATAACTAAATTCTTCAATGATCCATCAGCACAAATATTTTCCGAACAATTACTAGATATTGGGAACGGTAAAATAGAACTGCAACCAAATACGCAATTCATTAAACTACCAGACATTTCTGCACTGTTCTTCAGGAAAAAAATGAATTGATACAGAATAATTTCTTGAATTATAACTGGCTCAGTCATCGGGCGATTTTTGCAGCCAAAAATGTTGATGTTGACGAAATAAACTTCCAGATACAACAGTTGTTACCAGGCGATCTAATGTCTTTTAAATCAATCGATACTGTTGTTGATGAAAATGAAAGTGTAAATTTTCCAATTGATTTTTAAATTCAGTAGATTTACATGGAATTCGATTAAAGATTGGTTCCCCTATTATTCTCCTACATAATTTGTATCCACCTCAATTATGCAACGATACGCGTCTTCAAAATAAGTCTCAAGGCCAAACAATGTCAATTTGTGGTTTAGATTTGGAAAATTCATGTTTTTCTCATTGTCAACTATATGTTGCATGTTCACGAGTAGGGAAACCGTCGAATCTACGATATTTGTGTTAGCACAGGTTGATATAGGTTAACCAAAAATATTGTGCACCGATTAGTGCTTAATTAAATTGAAATTAAAAGTATTTATAATTCAAAATAATAAATATTATTGTTAAAGATTTAAGACTATCTGTCCTACCTACCTCATTGATAAGTTTAAGTGTCACATGTTATTTACTAACAACTTTGTAATATGTATACTCATTTGTTACAAACTTGAATAAAAATAATAATAACTTTTAAAATTAATTATTTTTCGATCTATGTCAATAGCATAACAGAGAATGGAGGTCGCCATATTTTTTGACATTCTCTGCCCCACCGAAGACGGCTATATACATCTTAATGATATCTTTGGTAAAATTTAAAATGAATAGGAATAAACGACAAAAATGAAAAAATGGTAAAAATATTCTTTTATCTAAAAAATTGGGGCGTAATTCCTTGAGTAATTTACATTTTTGATATATTAATTATTATTTTTATTTTTCAGTATCTAGTTGAAGCTGGCTGGTGCGATGATGGTAAAATGGTGGGAGTTACTGAACCCCGTCGAGTGGCTGCCACGACTTTGGCTACCAGGGTTGCAGAGGAGATGGGTACCGCTTTAGGGGATAAATGCGGATATGCCATTCGTTTTGATGATAAATGTCATCCAGAAAAAACTAAAGTTAAGGTAGGTATATGGTATATGTACTTAAACATTAAATTTCAAATATATACAAATACCTAATATATATACATTTTCTCTTCACATAAATAAATAAAAAAGAAATATAAAAAACTTTTTAAAAACACGCTTTTATTTAAATACAGTAAAAAGGAGAAAATAATTTCTCCACACACACCACGATTTCTTTATAATTAATCATATCTAAAAAATTAGACATGCAGGGAAAGAAAAAGAATACGAAGGACTTTTCATTGTATATGCACAAACCTTTCTGTTTTTATTTCCTTTTCCACCATAATTGATAACTATGTCTATCTGAAGTAGAATTTACGTTTTTCATTTAAATATAAAAAATACTGTACTTTATTTTTACAAAATAATTAAACATGATTTAAATTAATTTAATTAAAATGATAACTTTGAGAATAAATCATTTAATTCAAATGAGTTACGAGAGCAGGTCAATAAAACCCAGGTTTTTTGATAAAAAATTAAATTCGCTCTTATTAATATATACTCTTATATATTTATAGATAATTATTTTTTTTCAATATTATCTATATATCTATCTCTGTGACTACGGAACTCAAAAGTTCTTGGCCGCAGTAACCACACCCCTCCAAGTATTCCTATTCTGAGCCATAACCTTCCAGACCCTATCCTCTTCCATCTCTCTCACGTCCTTTCCCATATTATCCACTCACCGTGTCCTTGGTCTTCCAAGTAGACGTTTCTCACTCGATCTCCCTACCAATATATTTTTTGCCATTCTCTCTGCCCACCGCAGCCTTCTCGATTTTATAATTCTGACTATATCTGGAGATGCATAGAGGTCATGCAATTCCTCGTTATGCAATCTTCGCCATTCCCCGGTGACTTCATCTTTCTTTGGCCCATAAATGCTTCGCAGAATCCTATTCTCAATTACTCTGAATCTACTCTCGTCACTTAAGGTCATAGACCATGCCTCACATCCATATAATACAACCGGTAAAATAATTGTTTTATATATTTTAACTTTTATCCCCTTTGATAATAATTTTGATGCGATAAGCCCCTTTATTGCGTTTCCCGATTGTAACCTCGCTTTAAACTCATCTCGAATATTATTATCTTTCGTTATCACAGAACCTAAGTATTTAAATTTTTCTACATTTTCAAATTCTATATCTTGTATATTAAGATTTTGTGTGTTAATACTAAGACCGCGCGGGAGGCTAAAACCAGCTGGTCCTGCCGTATAACGGGAGATCTAATGGCATCTGATCTCTCTACAGACGACGCCAACAACAGATTTAGTTGGCGCCAATTAACGAGAAGAGCCGACCCCACACCCCGTGGGAAATAAGGCTAAGAAGAAGAAGAGTGTGTTAATACTAAATACTTTGTCTTAGCATTATTAATTTCTAGTCCCACCTCTTTTCCTGCTTCAATTAATTTTTCTACACTATCTATAATTGCAATTGCTTAAATATTATTATATTCAATATTATACAATATGTAATTACTAATTGATAAAAATAATACCTCCTAGGTCACCTATGACTTAGGATGAACCAGAATATTGCATTGTAATTGGCGTTACATATATATGCAAAATTTCAGCTCATTCGAGCATTGGGAAGTGGGTCTAGTTCACGTTGCATGATTTGACGACAGGACACGAGTTGAAACTAAATAAGAGCGTGTAAAAATAAATACTACGAATAATAATATTTTTTATTATTATTATATTTTAATTATATATTTTTCCTAGATAATAAATTGATACCAATTTGAGTTCCTTTTAGATCAGACTTCATCCAATGGATCACGACCTTTTGCTTATAAAACTCGAACGAATTTTCTTTTTTTTTATGCTAAAGGAGGTTGTCTAAAAATACTTGTCTGTCATTTGAGTTCCTATTAGTTTGAGCGACCGTTATTTCAATTACAGCCTGTTGAGAGAGGATAGGCGACGCAAATATCATTTAACACTAAATCACAGTTTCATTTTGATTAAAATAATACCGGCAATTGTTATTCATAATCGGTTAAATTCAACGCCTTATATTCTAGTATATTAAGTTACAAATATCGTTCCAGTAATTTATCCTTGAGCGATCTCGATATTTAGAAAAATGACTCCCCTCTCCGGGTTTTGTCTGTACCTAAGATTTAATTTTGTTAATAATATTATATATTTTATTATAATATTTATTATTCTATAAAAAAAATTCAATAAGAGTAAGTTTTTTTTTTTTTTACTTTTTTGAAGTTTTGTTTATATCAGTTTAAGTGTTTATGATTTTGCTAAAAATAAACATGACACAATTTAAATGTTGATAAAATAGTGAGTAGTGTTTACTTTCTTTGCAATATGTATATTTACATTATTTAAAAAATAATTCCACTAAATACATACATGAATATGTATTTAATATGACAAATTCACCTGAGCTCATTTAAATTGATTTAATGTAGAAATAAAAAAGCTGGAGTGTCTCCACTCGACTATCTCGCAAATTTGAATTGGATTAAATATCATATATTAATTTAAATTAAATTAAATTAATTAAATTATAAATAAATAATATTTATTAAACCTGCGCATGTTTGGCTCTTTGTTGATGGCACCACGTCACGTGTTGGCGCGTGAGATTTGCAGTGTTAAAAAATTAATTCTGGTACTTTCAGCGATTCAATCAAGCTGAAATTCTATATATAGCAGTTTTATACAATTATTAATCATGTGAAAAATTATCAAAAATATTTCTTTATTTTTACGGTCACTTTAGAAGAAAAAAAATCAAAACGTTGTAGATAATGACCCTCTTCCGGTTGAGCTACATTTCTCACAAGTTGATAGAAAACTATGAATTTTGAATAATGCCCATGTACCAAATTTCATCATTCTAGCTCAAACCGTTTTTGCGTAATCTTGGTTACATACATACACAGACACAGACATTTTTCTCAACCTTAGTGAAAATGATTCAGGAACCTTCAAAACGTATAAAAACATCAAAATCTCAACATCGAAAATTTTCGTGATCGCAATACTATCTCTGGCGAGATAGTAAAAAATGCAAGAACTATTTGATTATAATTTTGTTTTTAATATAGTATAATTGAAAAATGAAAGTTAGATTATCTCCACTTTAGTTTAATTTTCCCAACAAAAAACATATTTATATTATTTTTTTGTTTTCTATTATTATTATTGTGTATCTCAGGATACATATTTAATTAAAAATAAATAATTAGTTAAATTTCTTCAAGTTTTCTTTAAGTAATTCATTCAATCACATATTAATTATGAGAAATTTTATAAATAATAAATAAAATTATATATAATATGATGAAAAAATAAAATTCTAACAGAAAATATATCAAAAATATTATGACATCTAATTAATTATATATACCATGGATGGGGAACCTTTTTCAATGTCCGTGCCACAAAATTATATAAAATCTTTTTGAAGTAAGTAACGTGCCTCAAAATTGTCATTTTTTTCTCTACCACCTGAGCCCCTTTTAGCTTGAATATACAATGGAACATTTTTGTATAACTTCTAACTATCCTGTATAAAAGTGTTATAATTTTAAATATTAAACTTTATTCCAAAAAAATAAAATGATTATTAAAAAATTTGCAATTTATTTTTGGTAAAAATATATATATCTTTCCTAAATTTTTTTTTTATTTTTATTGTATGGAAATTCTTTAATTGATTTTAGTTTGTAGTTTTTAGTTGTAGATAATGATAAAAAAGCAAAATTTATATTTGATACCGTGAACCACTTACATTTTCTTGTTTTGATAATGATATGTTAAATTCTAGAAAAAGATTGCGATTCTGGCACTATTCTTCAACCGTCCTATGCGTAAAGTAAAGCTTGATATAAATTTTATAAAATTAATTTTTCTTTTTTTTTTTTTAATAAATATTGATAAAATTTACAGCATATATTACAATAAGAGCATATAAGAATATTCTGGTAATAGGTGTATTTCATCGCCCCAATCAATTTGGAGTTTATAACTTCACAATTTCACAGACAAACAGACAAATAAAATGACAGACACGAAAAATACAAAAGTCATATTTGGGTTCCCCAGGTCACACATGAAGAGTAAAGATTTGCAAAAATATTTTAAATCTTGAACAATGCTATTTGTACAGTAACAACACGCAATGACATAATAGAAGTCCAAACGGCAGAGGCGGATTAAACGCCGGGCGGACCGGCCCACCAGCCCGAGGGGCCCACCGAAACCTAAATAAAAATATTTCCTTAAAAAAAAATTTAAAAAACTGTTGAGTTTATGGATAATCGAAGTTTAAATAAAACAAGTTATTCTTGATACAGATCTTTATTCGGTCGTGTTTGAACTCCGACTAACTTAAGAAAAAATAATCAATTTTGGGTCTCGGCGACCACAGTAAAAATTATGTATTTTTTACATAAGCACTATATATGTAAGTATAAAACAGCCTAAATTATAATATAAACAAAATTTGTCTTTCAATTCTAATTGTAAATAACAGAGGGCCCATTTCAATTTTACCGCCCGGGGCCCCCAATCAACTTAATCCGCCACTGCCAAACGGTATACACTGAGTCTATCTATCATGAATGTTTTTATACTGCGAGGGAATTCAAGCGATATTTCAGCTTAATAAAATGTATAATTTGCCGGTTTAATCTACTAAGAGATAGTACAAAGTGAATTAACGAGTTTCAGAATAAAGGATAATAGCAACAGATGTTGCCACTCTACTAGAAATTGCCACCTTTTTGCTAAACTCTAAAATATAAGATTCACGTGAGCGAATTTGACGGGTAACTTTTGATGCGAATTGAATGGTTTTAAGGTCTTTATTTAGTCTGTATGCCTAGGGTGGCAATAGATGTATTTTTATATTTTTGTAACAAGTTAATATATATACTTGGTAATTCTGATCCTTTCTTGGTGATATTCATCATGAGTAATTGGATTAAATGCAATTCTAACGCCTGATATTGTTATATATATATATAGCAATATCAGGCAATATCGTATTGAAAAAATCTGGAGTGTCTCCACTCGACTATCTCAGAATTTGAATTGGATTAAATAACATATATTAGATTTAATTTAAATTTAATTAATTAAATTATAAATTAAAATCAATAAATAATATTTATTAAATCAGCGCGTGTTTGACTTATGGCACTACGGCACGTGCTGGCGCGTGATTTGCAGTGTTAAAAAATTAATTCCGGTACTTTCAGCTATTTAATCAAGCTGAAATTCTATATATAGCAGTTATATACAATTTTTAATCAAGTGAAAAATTATCAAACATATCTTTCTTTTTACGGTCAGTTTAGAACGTGGTAGGTTTTGACCCTCTTCGGGATGAGCTAAATTTCTCAAAAGTTAATAGAATACTACGAATTTTGAATAATACCCGTATACCAAATTTCATTATTCTTGCTCAAAGGTTCTTAAACTGTAAACTGTGGTCCGCGGACCCCTGGGGGTCCGCAAAGCCGTCGTACAGGTGCACGAGAAAATGATGAGTTTCAGTTAAAACTTTATTTAATATAAAAGGAGCGATGGCATGGCTTTGTGAGGAAACAGAGATCAAATACCCAAATTCAACGAAATGTGCAAGAAAACTATTGCTACCGTTTCCATCTTCATATTTAGCTGAATTTTCTTTCTTCAATATTATAATTTCTAATAAAATGTGTTCTACAATATGCAAAAAAATCGTTATTCACCAATCACTGTTAGAAATATTCATCATATATCCTTGTTCTTATGAGATCGTCAGCCAGAAATTAACTAATAAAATGACGTAAAGTACCTAAAGTTGGGATGGGGTCCGTCAAAAATTTTTTTTTCAAGTGGGGGTTCGCGGAGTACATAAGTTTAAGAACCTCTGTTCTAGCCCAAACCGTTTTTGCGTAATCTTGTCTTCATACATACATACATACACACACACAGAGACATTTTTCTCAACCTTACTTTAGTGAAAATGACTCAGGGGCCTTCAAAACGTATAAAAACATCAAAATCTCAACATCGAAAATTTTCGTGATCGCAATACTGGCGAGATAGTAAAAAATCATAAACCAATATATTGATATTTACTTAGTTAAAAACAAAATATATGCGCTTCTCCAAATTTTATAATTCAATATAAGCAAAGTAAATAAAATTCCAAATATACATTAACTAAATCAAAATATTATAAAGTTTAATTATATTATATAATATGTTAATTCACTATTTATAATATTTATTTATAAATAGATATTTAGTAATGGTATTGCGCAATTATGTATATATGTAGATATGTTATATAAATACCATATATCGGGAGTTTTAGTTCCATATTTACATTAGAAAATATCTTAAAAAGTACTCTACTGTTCCAGTTGGTACAGACGTAGTGATGGTGAAGGGGGAGGGGGTACTTGAAAATATATTTTATTTTTAATTCTTATATATTATAGGAGCCTGTGTAATTTTATTATATATACGTATTAATCAAAAGAAATCTACTTACTATTATATATATATATATATATATATATAATTTTTAATTAAATAATTAAATACTTATTTTTTCTTAATAAAATTGTGGTTAAGTATTATTTGGTTCAATATAAGAATATTCCTTAATTATACTAATTTTTAGGATTTTCAATAAATAATTACTTAATATTCTTAAATTTAATCTTTAACTTCAATATGAAATATCCTTTAAATTTGAAGGTTTATATAAGATAAGATTTATTAAAAAACAGGTCATTTTTTTATTTTTTGATCATTAAAATTATACAAATTATTTTAAGATTTTTTTTTTTTTTTGTTAATTGAAATTTTAAATTTTCTTAATAAATAAATAAAAAATTTTGACTAAATTTAATATTATATAAAATATAATGTAAATATATAATTTAAACTATAAAATTAAAATAAATAAATGTCTTTTGACGCTTTTATTTTAAAAAATATTGAACAGATGGTTTTTATATTCAATTTTTAATTTAACCACACTCTTTCAGGCTACAGATACTTTTGCCTAAGAATTATTTTAATAGGCAAAAATTTAATTTTATTTTTATTTTTTGTTCAATAAAGTTGATTAAAGGGAATTTTCATTTAATTGCTTCAATTAAGAAACTAATTGTCTATAAAAAATGAAAGAACTTATTTTAAGTGAGATTTTTCTATTTATTCTAATCATTTAAATAAATCAAATATATATTTTATATATAGAAACTAAATTTTTATTGATTATATGTATTTTTCCATTTTTAATATACCTACACATTTAGATAATATGAGGAATATAAATATTTTATTTCAGTTAAATGATTCAAATGACCTCATTTAATTTAAATTTATTGCTCAATAGATAAAATTCATTTAAATTTTAAAAGGAAAATAGTGTTAAAAATATATTTTATTTTAAATAAAATTAATAAATAAGAATTAAAAGTATGATAAAAGAAAGGTCTTATTAGAAGAATAAATGGTATTCTAGAAAAAATTGGATATGATTATTACTTGCACTTGCATATAAGTGTTAAAAATTTCAAAAGTATGTCAAAAGTTCGAATTTATCATTTCTACGGAAGTGCATGTTATAGGATTCATTAAAGATAGTTTCCATTTACTTATAGCTGGAAAAAAAATATTTTCTTTCTAAAACTGTGAACACGAGTAAATAAAATACAAAATTAAATTTTTTTGCCAGATTTTGTAAAATTACTGTTTCATTTACAAAACTTTTTTAAATATTTAATATGAAAAAAAATCTTAATGAAAATATGTCTTTGAGAGAGCCCGGGGGGAGGGACCTCGCCATAGAAGGTGGAGCAGCTAGTCAAACCCCCCCCCCCAGGATCAAATCCTGGTTGCGCCACTGGTTCCTACTGTTCTTATCCTGAACCATTTTCATAAAGATCTTAACTTCTCCCCAATACGACAAATTTACTTTAATAATAATAATAAAATGCATTTTGTACCTTGTCTCAAAAATAATAAGTTGACCTGTGGCCAGGTCCGAACCGACCGACTGTTTGAAATAAATTAATTTCCAGCTACAGAAACAATTTCAAATAATTTTAATATATCTATTAATGTAATAAAAAACATATAGGCATATAACATAAATATTTTTAATTTTATTTTATTTATAATATATATGTAAGACCAGACTGTGACGTCATGAATGGCTGGATGACGTCATATAATTTTAAATCAAGAAAAAACTAATAAATATGATTTTTCTCGAGGATAAAACCAATACAAAGTGCATGATTCGTGGTGATATATAAAAAAATCTCCTCATGTGAAATTTGGTGTGAAAATAACCCTTCCCTTCCTATCGTCGATCGCTAATACTACCACTTCCGGTTCACGGATTTGCACCAAAAGTTGATCAATTAATCCCACTGATGCATTAAGTAAATATACCAAATTTCATCAAAATCGGTTGAGCCGTTCAGGCTGTACACATCTATATGGACGGACAGACAGACGGACAGACATCATGCTAAAAATACTTTTTTCTGTTTAGAAAATGCATGATTCGTGGAGATATGTAAAGATCTCCACATGTGAAATTTGGTGTGAAAACAATACCTCCCTTACTATCGTCGGTCGGTAAAAATTGATCGATTTTATGGTGTTGGGTTTAATACAAATAAATAGGATATAAAAAGAAGCGAAATATTAAGCAGTCATAATTTCGGACAAGTAATATATTTTTAAATAATTATTTTTTATTTTGTTGTTTATTTTAAGTCATTATTTTTAGGATGGATGTTTTATATATTCGAATTGATTTATAATGAAATCTCATTAGTCTATTTCTTCTATTCATCACAATCGAAAAAAAAACTAAATAATTCATTTATCAAACAAAATTGACATTTACTTAAAGGAAGTTGCTTGATAGGTAGTATTTATTTAAGAATCGATTGTGCTAGTGGGATAAATAGGAAAGAACAAATAATACAATCTTACGGCCACCTTCTTGATTACCAAGAACAAAAACTTTGAATCAATTCGAAGTTCAAGGACAATAAAGGATATATAGGTTTTTTCCAAGTTGATTTAATCTTATTTCATCTAAATTGAAACTTTTAATATAAATTTAATGTAAAATAAATGCGTAAGAAAGGAAATAATTATATATATATTTGACCGGCTCTATGTGTAAGGAAATGATGCGTCGGATCGGGTTGCTTCAGTTAAGGAGAGCCATAATTTATAAAATACGTCGGCGCTCTTCTCACCTAGACGGGGTAATACATAGTATTTCGTTGAAAGTAAAAGGTAAAAGGTATGTAAAAGGTTTTCATCCATTTTGTTACAATCAGTATATTACATTATATTATCATATCTTTTTGTGTTCTTATTTAAAAGATATTTTAATTTAATCAGTAAATTAATTATAAATTACTATTATATTTGTTATATCAATCTATCTATCTCTTTGGCTCTACGGATCTCGAAAGTCTGAGCTATAACCATCTAACTCCTACCCTGTCCCATCTGTCCCACGTCCCTTCCTACATTGTCCACTCACCGCGTTCTTGGTCTTCCCAATCTCAATTAAAAATTGAAATTTAGATAAAATCTTTAAAAGTTCACTAAATATCTATTTTCAATGGTAGATTTTTTGTATTTTTAATCATAATAAATAATTTGGAACAATAATTAATCTCATAAATTTTTTTAATTTTTTTTTTTAAATGAAATTTCTCAAACCTCACTTATTTACACGCTTTTATTTAGTTTCTACTTCAAATAGACATATTTATCAATTATACTGGAAAAAGGAAAAAATAAACAGAAAGGTTTGTCCATATATGTACAATGAAATGTCCTTCGTATTCTTTTCCTTTTCATGCATGTTTGGCATCATTTTTACTATCTCGCCAGATATAGTATTGAGATCACGAAAATTTTCGATGTCGAAATTTTAATGTTTATATACGTTTTGAAGGTCCCTGAGTCATTTTCACTAAGGTTGAGAAAAATGAATATGAGTGTATGTGACAAATTACGCAAAAACGGTTTGAGCTAGAATAATGAAATTTGATACACGAGCTTTCTACAACTTTTGAGAAATGTAGCTGAACCGGAAGAGGGTCATTACCTACAAAGTTTTGATTTTTTTTCCTCTAAAGTGACCTTAAAAATAAAGATATATGTTTGATAGTTTTCAAATGATTAAAAATTGTATAAAACTGCTATATATAGAATGTCAGCTTGATTGAATCGCTGAAAGAACCCGAATTAATTTTTTAACACGACTGCAAATCACGCACCAGCACGTGTCGTAGTGCCATCAACAAAGAGTCAAACACGCACTGGTTTAATAAATATTATTTATTAATTTTAATTTATAATTGAATTAATTAAATTTAATTTAAATTAATATATGTTATTTAATCCAATTCAAATTGCGAGATAGTCGAGTGGAGACACTCCAGCTATTTAGATATGATTAATTGTAAGGAAATCGTGGTGTGTGTAGAGAAATTATTTTCTCCTTTTTAGTGCTTTAAATAAAAGCGTTTTTTAAAAAGTTTTTTTTTTTTTTTTTTTTTTTTATTTTCGATTTATTTTAATATTGTATGATATTTACATGTTTAATTAAATCATTATTTGATTATTTATAATAATATGATTTTTAATTTAATTATATATTTTCTTTTAATTATTATACTTCAATTCTGAAAGGGTATATTATAAATATATTGTATTTTAATGGTAATTTTAATAATTGATGATTTGGTTGGTAATGTAATATTTTTTTTAGTATATGACTGAAGGAATTTTGCTTCGAGAAATGATGGCGGACCCTCTGCTACGTTCGTATTGTGCTATAATGTTAGACGAAGTTCATGAACGCACTCTCTACACTGATATCGTGATGGGTCTGTTGAAAAAAATTATAAGGGTAAGTCAACAAACAATAATTTAATTAATTAATGATGATACCTTTTATTATTAAGTAATAATTCCACTGTTATTACTGTAAATAAATATATCGATTGTTTCAATGTAAACACGATATTTCAATTTTTCAAACTAAGTTTATTTACTAAGAAAAAATATGGCATTTATTTGTCAAATTTATTATTTATTATATTCACTATAATATAAATATAATAAATAAAATAATATAAATATCTTAAATTTATTGAATATATTAAAAATTAAATATTTATAAAAATAATAATATAATTATTATAACTGAAATATTTATATAAGAATATATTCTATTGATGATTTTTTTTGATTAGCTAAAATTTATTATAGATTTCATTATATCATCTATTTTCCTTATCAACATGGCACAGATTTTTCATTTTTTTTTTCTTTAAATATTCGAAATTTTAAAAAACTTCCTCTACTTCATTTTTATCCATCTCTAACACTTTTATTTGGGATATTGTTTATGTATTTTTTAGAAGAAAAAAAAATACCAAATAAAATAAATGCCGAAACAAGTCTTTTATTTAGGGATGTTTTAAAAAAATTTAAAAAAAATCTGGAGTGTCTCCAATCGACTATCTCGCAAATTTGAATTGGATTAAATAACATATATTAATTTAAATTAAATTAGATTAATTAAATTATAAATTAAAATTAATAAATAATATTTAATGAACCAACGCATGTTTGGCTCTTTGTTGATGGCACCAGTTGGCGCGTGAGATTTGCAGTGTTCAAAAATTAATTCTGTTACTTTCAGCGATTCAATCAAGCTGAAATTCGATATATAGCAGTTTTATACAATTATTAATCATGTGAAAAATTATCAAAAATATTTCTTTATTTTTACGGTCACTTTAGAAGAAAAAAAATCAAAACGTTGTAGATAATGACCCTCTTCCGGTTGAGCTACATTTCTCAACAGTTGATAGAAAACTACGAATTTTGAATAATGCCCATGTACCAAATTTCATCATTCTAGCTCAAACCGTTTTTGCGTAATCCTTGTTACATACATACATACACACACACGCGCACACACTCACAGAGACATTTTTCTCAATCTTAGTGAAAATGATTCAGGAACCTTCAAAACGTATAAAAACATCAAAAACTCAACATAGAAAATTTTCGTGATCGCAAAATAGTAAAAATATACTTTTTTATCTCTTTATTTAATTTTTATAATATAAAAAGGAATATATATATATAATAAATAAATATATATATATATATATACTAAGACCATAAATAAATAAACAATTTATCCAGTGCCGCCCTAACCACAGGGCTAATTGGGCTATAGCCCTAGGGCGCAAGCCTTCTGGGGGCGTCATATTTTATTAGTTTTTATATTTTTACTAACCATTCTGTGTAATTTCTTATGAAAAGGGGCGCAAAATTTTAGGAGCCCACGGGCGCCGAAAATCTTAGGACGGCCCTGAATTTATCTAAATTTATTTTAAATTCAACTTCTCAGTTGGCATGAGGCATATAAGGAAAATTTTTCGAAATATAAATTATTTTTCAAAAGAATCATTAAATAATTCATAAATTTAATTTAGAAATACAAATTTGAATGAAAAAGGTCATTAGAAATAACACAACTTTTTTAGACAATTTTTATTATTTATTATTTCATGCTAAATTATGTAATATTATTAGATAGATTAGGAATTATATCTTAATCGGTTAATAATATTATAATAATATTTAAACTTTTCAAATATTAATAAATCAATTTGGTTGTAATGAATAAATTTTTTTTTATATTATTTTTTAATATATTTAGATATAATTTTGAATATGAATGGATAAATATTCAAGGACTAATATTTTATCAATATATCATTTAAATGACCTAAAAGGATATAGAGAAGAGGGTGTCATTAATTGATAAAATAAAAAATAAAGGATAGCAAGCTGATTTATAATATTGTTATATTTTTATTTGAAAGAAATAAATAAAAATAAGGAGAAATTTTAAATTTTAACATTCGATTTTTTGACAAAATAAATTGAAATGTAAACATAAGGGAAGGAGTGGGATATGATATTTATATATTATAGGTTTACTATTAACATTGTAAACATTATTATTTAAAAAAAATATATTTATATGGAAATGTTACTAAATATATAAATTAATTTTATTTGGTTGATTTAACCAGCGTTCTTATTGGAGCGTTTTTCATTAGTGAAAAGTAGGGTTTCGTTTATTATTTTTGTATGAAAATAATCTTTACTATTGTTTTAGTAAAATGCATGTCGAAAACCGTAGTCATATTTGCCATATTATGTTATGCTCTACAACTTTAAAAATAAGCTGGAGTGTCTCCACTCGACTATCCCGCAATTTGAATTGAATTAATTAACACATATATTATATTTAAATTAAATTTAATTAATTATAAATTATAAAATAAAATTAATAAATAATATTTATTAAACCAGCGCATGTTTGGCCCTTTGTTGATGGCACCACGTCACGTGCTGGCGCGTGAGATTTGCAGTGTTAAAAAATTAATTCCGGTACTTTCTGCCATTCAATCATGCTGAAATTCTATATATAGCAGTTTTATACAATTTTTAATCATTTTTATTCGAATTTTGAATAATGTCCATGTACCAAATTTCATGATTCTAGCTCAAACAGTTTTTGCGTAATCTTGGTTACATACACATACATACATACATACACACACACACAGACATCTTTCTGAACCTTAGTGAAAATGATTCAGGAACCTTCAAAACGTATAAAAACATCAAAATCTCGACATCTCTGGCGAGATAGTAATGATGGAAAGCACAGTCATTTCGCGATCTCAACGAACTTTTTAATTGGTGATTTCTCTTCTGTCCCACCACACATACCACATAGTCATCTGATCGTCGAAATTCGGTGACCAATCTCATTCTGGCTTATCCTCTAAGCTGCTATCACCTGATTGGAAATGGGCAACCACTCCCTTCGAAGCCTTTGTAAAAAAATTCGTTGAGATCGAAAAATGACTGTTCTGCTTTCCATCCTTTACTTAAGTGGTAGAGTATAATATGGCGAAAAGGAAAATTTCGACACGCATTTTCCTAAAACAATAGAGAAGATTATTTTCATACAAAAATAATAAACAAAACGCTACTTTTTACTGATGAAAACCGAGCCGATAAAAACGCCGGATAATTATGCATCAACTTAATAATATCAAAATCAAAATAATGAATTTTAAGAAAAATAAAAATAAAAAATTCTCTCTCTCTGTGATTCAACGGAACTCAAAGTTCTTGGATGCAATTATTATAATAAAAAAATAGAAAATAAGGTATATACTTTTTTTCTAAGAAAATATAATCTCTCACGCTCTTTTGTTTGTTTTTTTAGAAACAGAAAAATCTTCGATTGATTGTTGCATCCGCAACAGTTGATGCAGAACAGTTACAGAGATTCTTTAACAATAAAGGAAATGATGGAAAAGATTCAGCAGTGATTATGAGCGTTCAGGGTAGATCCTATCCTGTTGATATCCATTATGTTAAAGGTACTTATTTTATATTGACGTTTAAGAAAATATTTTACAATACTTTTAATTACCAAAAGCCATTTATTAGATCGAAAAAATATTTAATGAATAAAATTATTTTGATAAGAATATTAATTTTCAGAACCAGTAGCTGATTATGTGCAAACAACAGTGGATACCATTCTCAAAATCCATTCTACAGAAATCCAAGGAGACATTTTGGCATTCTTAACTGGCCAAGAAGAAGTCGATCGAGCCATTCGACTTTTAAAAGAATATAAACCAAAAAAATCAGATGAATGTAATGTCATAATTATATTTTAAATTTTTCGTATTAATGAAGAATTCAAATAAATATATCGTTTTTTTAACATTCAATCACTAATCACTATTTTAATTAAAAATATCTATATTTATAATTTTCTTATATACTATGTTTACGAAAGACAATAATATTCTTGAAAAATACAAATAAGCCCTTTAATCGGGTAAGGTCTGTTATTATGCAATTCATTTCACAAAATTAAAGGTTATTCTTCCAAATAAAAAATTATTTTTACATATATTTATATAGTATTTTCTTATTAATGACAAAATTCAGAAAACTGAGAAAATACTCTTTCAAAATTATTTATAGTTTTATTAATAGTCAATTGAATTATTTAAATATAATAAAAATAAAATGTATGGTAATTTAGTTGTTGAGTATTAAATTATTTCCTAATAATAAATTATCTTGAAATTTCATTTTTTTTTATCTAGTTCGATTGCTTCCTCTGCCAATGTATGGTTCTCTACCCTATTCTGAGCAGTTGAAAGTTTTTAGAGCTACTCCTAGAGGATTGAGGAAAGTGGTGGTGGCAACAAATATTGCAGAAACATCTATTACTATCTCTGGAATTGTTTACGGTAAATATACATGATACATGATGTTTATTTTAACTTATAAAATAATAAAAAATATTTTTTAATTAATTTTTGTTTATATTTTGATTTATATATATATATATATATATATATATTTATAAAATCTGTTATCAAATTAATATTAATATAATATTATTTGGATTTTAATAAGATTAAATACTAATGACATGTAAATGTTAATTCTAATGACAATTATATATTAATTTTATAAAATAAATTTGATAAATTGTGAATTATTAGAATTATTGTTTTGTTCGGAAAGTTCGAGTCAATATTTCTAATATAGCATAATATTTAGATACGGTCTAACCAAATCCTAAAGACGCCTAGTAGGATGTTGGTTAACTGGTTGATTTTCTCTAGCTGGGGTCTAAGGGACGGGGTCAGCCAAGTCTCTGTGGTCAAAATTGAGAAGCCTCTTGAAATAAAAAGTAGCGCTTCCGATCAAGAAAATCAAGGCAAAGATTGATAGGACCCATTCTACTGATAATAGGACACCTAATTAATATTATTATTTATTAAATTATTTGATAGCCCTTTGGCTTTACAAAGGAGTTGAATTCAATAATAATTTTTTAACACAAAACAAAACAAAAACAAAAATAAAAATAGAACACAGGACAAAACAAAATAAAAGTTATTAATTTAAATTTAAAAATTAGTTTCATTCGTGTATTATAAATGACCTAATTTTTAACACACTTTTAATATATAGATAAATGTCCTTCAATTTTTCCCGGTTCACAATTTCTAGTATTTTAATTAAATTCTCCTCATCCGTTTTATCCTCCTTCATATATCCCTTTAGGTAGTGGTTTCTCATTGGTTGGTATATTGGACATTCCAATAACAGGTGAATCATCTTTCATTTTATTGCATATACTACAAATCACCGTGTGGATTCAAAACCTAATTAATATAACCAACTTGATAGGCACTGTCCTTGCGTAAGGATGTTCAAAAGTCAGAGGTTTTTTTTTCCAAACAAATCCGATCGATTGAAACCATGTCACTGGTAAATATCATTAAAGTCTCTACTTCAAGCATATTTAGGAAAATATTTATTTACGACACATTTATTTTTGTAGTTTTATAGGCCTTTTAATATGGGGAGGGAAAACAAAGATCATTTTAGACATTTTATGTTTTTTTTTTAAACTAAAGTCAAAAATGTTACATAAGTGACAAACAATATATGAGCTGCTTAAGACGAAGGTGCTCTTGAAAGAACTGTGCCAATAGGGTTTTTTAGCTTTAAAATTGATAATTTTAATTACAAAGAACTCCCGGAGAGGTACACCTAATTTTCTTCGTTAAATCGAGGCTAATCCATTCATTAAAGTTTATGTATTATAGAGAAGGTTTACATAATGATAATCTCCGATGATTTTTGAAATATTTAATATTTCTGGTAATTTGCCTGTAGTAGTATAAGTTTAAATTAGTAAAAATAAAAAAAAAAATTTTTAAATAAAAAATTAGTAGATGATTTGATTAGAGCATAAAGCGCTCGACTTGAAATGTATTTATACTAAGTTATCTGGTAATCTTGACTATTAAAGAAAAAAATGACTGATGCAATATCTTTAAAGTAATATTGTCGTTTTTGAATTCTATCTGAATAATGACAACCAATACCATTAAATATTTTTGTTAGTTTCTAAAAATTTTACGATTCAATGTGTGAATTGGTGAGAGAGCATCATAAACCTATACTACGCTACTGATTCTAACTATATATATATATATTTAGTAAATAATTTATAGTATTTTTTTGTATATTTGTAGTGATCGATTGTGGCTTCGTTAAGTTGCGGTGGTTCAAAGCAGAAGCCCATACGGACGCCCTCGTAGTCGTGCCTGTCAGCCAAGCATCGGCCGATCAGAGAGCAGGCAGAGCCGGAAGAATTAAACATGGAAAAGCCTTCAGGTGTCCTATCCGCTTCTATACTCTTCACTTCTCAATTATTCTAAATCGAAGCATTGCTATATTTTAATTAAAATATATTGTTCTATTATTTTTTTTATATATTCAGACTTTACCCGGAACCGGAATACTTAAATTTGGAGGCAGCTACACCTCCTGAAATGCAGCGGACTGAACTCTCTATGGCTGTACTACAATTAAAAGCGCTTGGCATTGATAACATTCTACGTTTTTCATTTCCATCACCGCCTCCTGCCAAAAATCTCCTTTCTGCTATTGAATTACTTTACGCACTTGGTGCTATCGATGCTAAAGGTGAATTGACAAAACCACTTGGAATCACGATGGCTGAATTTCCAATTGCACCAATTTTTAGCAAAGTACTTATGGTGTCAGGTAAAATGAATTCCAATTATTCTATATTTTATTATCCATATTTTCATAATTTTTTTTTTTTTGTCATTAAAATTTATAACTCTATAAGAAATATAATTAAATTATATTAAAATATAAATCAATAAAATTCAAAATTTTTATTTCATTCTTTTTTTGCAAATTTTAAAATAATTATAATTTCACACTTTTTGACAGGGGAAATGGGTTGCTCTGAAGAATTACTCTCTATTATGGCTATGCTTCAAGTACAAAATATCTTTCAAAAACCTTCTAGTGGATCAGCGGCTATCAAAGCTCGAATAGCTAAACGTAAATTTGAAGTGGGTGAAGGTGATTTGCTTACACTTCTTAATGCTTACGTGGCATTCGTCAATAATGAGATGTCAAAACCCTGGTGCCAGCAGAATTTTTTAAATTATAAGGGATTAATGCGAGCCCATGAAATTCGGGGACAAATGACAAGGCTATTAAAGAAATTTAATGTTTCATTAGAATCATGCAGAGGTAATTATTTATTTTTTTTTTTTTTAAGAAAAAAGAAAAGTTTGCGTAAAAATAATTGAAACTTTTTTTATAGAGTTAAAAGTTAACATTAAAAAGGAATTTATCAATAATCAGAAAAATTGATTTTATTCTATTTATAATTTCTCTAAATATTATATATAATTTATCTAAGAAATTCATGAAGGGTGGGGGAAATTTGTCTTTTCCCCCTATAGAATATTGTAATTTAAAACTACATTTGTTGTATTTAATTAAAATTTAAAAATAAATATTTATAATATTATGATTAAAAAGAAATAATTTACATTACACTAATAATTTTTTCTTTAATTTTATGCAAACAAATTATTTAATAATTCATCTAAATTATTCCCTAATGATATTTTTTTCTAACATTAAACTTTTCTAAAAATTATCAATTTTAATAGAGAAATATATTTTTATCTGTATAATTTATTCTATATTGTTTGATTATTAATCTTCTGAATTCCTTTATTTTTTTAGGCAATTTGGAGTCACTTTTACGTTGTTTGACTGCTGGTTTTTTCCCAAATGCTGCATATCTCCATCATTCTGGAGTTTATAAAACAGTACGCGGTGATGAATCCCTTTATATTCATCCCAATTCAGTCTTCTATACACTTCAGCAACCCCAATGGTATTTGATTTTAAATTAAAATTATCGGTTTCTTACTTTTAAAATCAATATTATATGTAGTATGTAGGAAAAGGGACTTAAGAATGTGCTTTTGTATCGAGCAGCATGGCTGACTTATCTCAAAGCAACGAGATACGTAACCCTGAATTTATATATTCTTAGTGAAGTCAAGGCAATCGATTGTCTTATTTCTTTCAGAAAATCGCTTCAATAAGCAAATATTCACTGGCTCCTAATCCATTATACATTTTCTAATCAACCAATATTATTATTAAATTGCATCCCTTTATCATTAATTTATATTTTTAACCCAAGACTTAAAAAAAGAATATAAAAATTAATTCAAATTATATGAATGTCTTTATATCATAAAAATGAAAAAATCTAAATCTGTTTTGTCTTTAAACTTGAATAACATATTGTTAGAAGTGAAATCTGTTGCATTGATAAAAAATTTAAGGTATTTTTATAAATTTTCAAATTTAAAAAGACATGCATTAAATTATATACAAATAACCTCTGGAGATATTTTTGAGGCCAAAATAAATTTAGATTTATAGTTATCTAAATATTTTCATATTATTGAATTTAGAATGTTTTAAATTCAAAAAAATATTTATTGCTTCATTCTTTTATTATTATTCGACGTTTAGTGTGATAGCTATACTTATTATGTTTTGTTTATTTTTCCTGCAACCAATTATCTCTTTTCACTCTCCTTCTGACAAACACAACCTACCTTAGCTTCGCTTTTGCATGTGTGTCTGTATATATCTATACGTATGTGATAACTGAACACTTAATAATAATAATAATAATTTATTTAATGAATATAAATGAAATTTTATTTTTTATTATTACATTTTTATTTTTTTTATTAATAATTATTACATTTTTTTTTTGTTGTAAAATTATTTCTACTTTATTAATTGTTAATAGTTATTACATTTTAATTAATAGATTTCGGAATAAGTATATTCTCTTATTATAGAGATTCTTATTGTTTGTCTCACAAGTCTACCTACATTATTTCATTACCATTGTATGATTCAAAATAAAATTCAAAATATTTAATAGAACATGACATGATCTTAGTATTTTTCCCATCCCAGAATATTTGCTAATATTACATGTTGGAGTTACAATTACCTGCATATTTAATGGCAATTTCAATGCTGAATATGCTTTTAAATAAAAAAAAATTTGAAGAAAGTAATTGGAATTATTATTATTAAGAATTAACAAATAAATTTATTAAATATACATTTAAATATGTAAAAAAATAAATCTATATATAAATTTAATAAATACTTATTCAAACAATAATTGAAACAATATAAATAAAACGATTCAATATTTTATTTACATTGTGATTTATATTTTTATTTTTATTAAAACTGTTATTATGGGTATGTTATTTTTGACAGTTTAAAAAAATTAAAAATATTAATAAAATTTATCAAAATAATAAATTGGAAAGATTTCCAATTATTTTTATTTATTAATTGTAAATTTTTCAATGTAAAGATGGTAACCATGAATAGACTTTTACCAAAATATTACTAATTAAATTAATTTTGGATTTAACTACACTAAAACCTTCCTTGGTATGCCCACAACAATCCCTGAAAGTTTCATCGCAATCGGACGGGTAGTTTTTGAGTTTAGGCGAGACACACACAGACAGACATTGCCTTTTATAAATATAGATAGATTTTAGAATAATTAATTAATAATAATGGGAATGCAAGAAATATTATATAATTATAGAAAAGTTAATAAAAATAATTAAAGATTTAAATTTTCCAAAAATTTTAATATTTTAAGAATTAGGATTGATAAAAGTGTAGATATATGTATAAAAATTATTTTTTATTTTTGATCCGATTTTTTTATATTAAAATTTGTTATGAAACATATTAAAATAGAAGAAATATATCAATGTACAAGGAATTTTAATTTTGATAATTCCTTCAAATAGTTCAAATAAGGAATATCTTCATTTCTCGCTTTACCAGTATTTGCAATTTCAATAAAGATGTGACAAAATTTTTGGCAATTGTTAAAAAACATACAATACTTGTAATCTTTATCTTTTGAAAACCACATTGAATAATCCAAAATATTTATATATCTTAGATTTTTTAATTTTTCTTCTCCAATATTATGTTTTCTAATTTTTATACCTGTTAGACGATGAATTTCTTTCCACATCTCATCCACATTATTGCAACTTATTTTTCTTTTGCAAGGATCGCCAATAGATTTATATAAATTTAAAATATGATATTTTTCATAGTATCTTCCTGGAGTTATTTCGGTTTCATTCCAATTTCTTAAATGTAACTCATTATCTTTATAAATTTCTTGAAATTTTATATATCCAAGTTTGGAATCATTTTTATTATTACTTGCACCATAAATCGACGGTTCGGAAACTCCTGCAAATCTTGTAGTCAGAACTATGGTACCATCCAATTCAATTTCAAAAATTTTAATAAAAACCGATGTATGCAAGGGTAACAATTCTTGTTTAAATTTGAAAAAATTGGCAATTCTATTAGGATCTCTAACGCAATTTTCAAAAAGAGATTGGTCACTAGAATTTGTTCCTGAACTGGACGATGAAAAACTTGCATTAATTGCAGCAGCAGTAATATACAATCTTCCGACGTTGAGCTTATTACATTGTTTAGCCATATAATTTTGAAATTTTTCAAATATTAGATCATCATGGAGAAGTGATTCTCTCATAAATTTTGCTAATTCCAGATCCATTGAAGTCTTAATATAACAAATATAAATGATGATTCTTGGCCCTATAATGAAAATAAAATTTTATATATATATATATATATAAATAACTAAATATGTATAATAACTAAATATAGTTAAAAAATAAATGCATTTTTACCTGTGATACGCCTTTTGATGCGAAATAGTTTAAATATTATTTTTTAGTTTATTCGTTTTTTTATTAAATGCTTTTCAAATATATTAGAGTTAAATTACTGAAACTGAATTTACAAAAGAAGTTTTAAAAAAGATGAACAAATATTAGTAAAATGTGTGTAGAATTATAAAGATCTAGAACATAAGCATTATTAAAAGGAGTAAAGAAAATGGAGACCAGGGGAGATCAGGGAAATCCCTTTAAAATTAAATCACTTTTAAGATCGTCCGCATGGGTCTGCTGTCGCTGCCATCGGGGGAGGGGAAGGTCGCTCGGCCTCCTCGGCCGTTCACTAATTTAACTTTTCCTTACATTTCATCTTGAAACATTGAAATGAAAAATATTCAAAAAGGCGCAAATTTTCATTGCACGTACAAAATAATGATTTATGTTTATTAAATACGACCAAAAGTTATTTTATATATTATAAAAATTTAAGATCAAGTCGCATCTATTTATTTTATTAGCATTTTTTTGGCACTAAAATTTATAAATTGTTTTTAGGGAAAAAGATATTGAGCTATTAAAGTAATAATAAAATTTCTATTAAAATTTGATTTAATTATTTATTTTTTAGGACAACTTGTTGCTTGTTGTTACTGCCTGACTAATTTCATTAGTAAAAAAATTTGTATGCAAACATTTAAAAATAAGTTGACCTGTGGCCAGGTCCGAACCGACCGACGGTTTGAAATAAATTAATTTTCAGCTACAGAAACAATTTCAAATAATTTTAATATATCTATTAATGTAATAAAAAACAGATATGGATACATAAATAATAAATATAAACATTTTTAATTTTATTTTATTTATGATATATATGCAAGACCAGGCTGTGACGTCATGAATGGCTGGATGACGTTATATAATTTTAAATCAAGAAAAAACTAATAAATATGATTTTTCTCGAGGATAAAACCAATACAAAGTGCATGATTCGTGGTGATATATAAAAAAATCTCCTTTGGTGTGAAAATAACCCTTTCCTTCCTATCGTCGATCGCTAATACTACCACTTCCGGTTTCCGGAATTGCACCAAAAGTTGATCAATTCATCCCACTGATGCATTAAGTAAATATACCAAATTTCATCAAAATCGGTTGAGCCGTTCAGGCTGTACACATCTATACGGACGGACAGACGGACGGACAGACATCATGCTAAAAATACTTTTTTCTGTTTAGAAAATGCATGATTCGTTTATTTAAAAATCCCATTTTGGTAATCATTTCAAAAACACATTAATAAAAAACACTTATCTATAGGTATTATGATTTTTTGGGGACAAGATATTTCATCTTGAATTTTTCCATTTCCCTTGTATGATTACAAAAAAAATAGAAAATAAAATAATCTTAATGAAATCAACTCACTATACATATATTAAAAAAAACTACAAACTTGTTTAATAATTGAGAATGTTCAATTTCGTCATACAATATATATGATTAATATTAATATAGATATATTTTAAAAAAATAATAATGTAATATATGGAATCTTTGTTTTTAAATAAATATATAGTAAGATAATTTGGAAGCATGCTTCAAATATTTAATAACATTAAGTATTTTTTTATATTTATCATATGAACATTCTTCTTACCCTTTCGTATATAATTAGTTAAATCTAGTATTTTATATTTAATATAAGAGAGAACATCCATTCATTTATAATTGGATATATTTTATAAGTATGATTATAGTTTAAATCAACATTGATTTTCATTAAACATTTTTAAATAGTATAATAATAGTTATAAATTTATATAAATAATAATTTATATATATTTATTTTTTGCTTTTTTCTACAGGCTACTTTTTGCTGATGTTGTTCAAACAGATAAGGTATATATGCGCGATTTGACTCTTGTTTATCCGGAATGGCTTGAAGAGATGGCTCCACATTTTTACCATCGAGTGACAGAAAGACATTAAATTAAAAAATGCAATTTATAAATTGATTCAATATACTGAACTATTTTAATTTTCATAAAATATTATTTTTTTTATATAAATATTTATTTTTATTTATTTCTCTAATCCTTGTTCTTTATACTCTAAACCAGTGGTTCTCAACCTTTTTTTCAGGCGTACCCCATAGTTTTACATATTTTTGTAAGTACCCTTTTCCTATTAGTTTTTTTAAATGCAAGATTAAGGTTCAAATAAAAATAACCAGATTTTTCATTTCTGAAATTTTATTTTGTGAAATTAAAAAATATATAAATGTATGTTTAATAGTGAAAAATAATGAAACAATAAAGAAAAATACCAATACATGATTAAATTATAAACAAAGAAAAAATAAATATAAAATATATAATAAACAAATAACTAATTACAAAAATATGAGTTTAATTGCTAATGAGAAACTTGCTGTGTTAAATTTTCAGCATTTTCATAATTTGGTTTCCAAGACGTCAATTGACATCGAATGTCCGCTGATGTGTTTACTTTCTTTCTTTTTTTTTTGTTTTTGTATCGCAATATTTTGCAAAGACGGTTTTCACATAAATAAGTAGTGAAAAACGGCAAAAATCGTATAATGGCCTTTTTAGCAACATTTGGAAAAAGTTCTTGAAGTGCAATCCAAAATGTCGAAACAGGCACACAAGAAAATTTTTCTTTATATGTGGAGTCGTAGCAAATTTCAATCAGTTCTTCTTCTTTTGAAGATAAACCCGTTTTTATTTTTTGAAAACGGATTTGCTATCCACATATCATTTTCAAAGTTTTTGTTTTTTGGAAAATGCTCTATAAAAGAGCTTGACAAATTTGAAAGATGTTCTAAAATTTCCTTTTTTAAAATAAAATTTATTCAAGTATTGTTTTCCAACAAGTAAGAATCAAACGAATTAAAACAATCAAATTCATGTCTCTTAACTCTTTCTATCCACAGACTAATTATTCTATATTTTATTATCCATATTTTCATAATTTTTTTTTTTGTCATTAAAATTTATAACTCTATAAGAAATATAATTAAATTATATTAAAATATAAATCAATAAATTTCAAAATTTTTATTTCATTCTTTTTTTGCAAATTTTAAAATAATTATAATTTCACACTTTTTGACAGGGGAAATGGGTTGCTCTGAAGAATTACTCTCTATTATGGCTATGCTTCAAGTACAAAATATCTTTCAAAAACCTTCTAGTGGATCAGCGGCTATCAAAGCTCGAATAGCTAAACGTAAATTTGAAGTGGGTGAAGGTGATTTGCTTACACTTCTTAATGCTTACGTGGCATTCGTCAATAATGAGATGTCAAAACCCTGGTGCCAGCAGAATTTTTTAAATTATAAGGGATTAATGCGAGCCCATGAAATTCGGGGACAAATGACAAGGCTATTAAAGAAATTTAATGTTTCATTAGAATCATGCAGAGGTAATTATTTATTTTTTTTTTTTTAAGAAAAAAGAAAAGTTTGCGTAAAAATAATTGAAACTTTTTTTATAGAGTTAAAAGTTAACATTAAAAAGGAATTTATCAATAATCAGAAAAATTGATTTTATTCTATTTATAATTTCTCTAAATATTATATATAATTTATCTAAGAAATTCATGAAGGGTGGGGGAAATTTGTCTTTTCCCCCTATAGAATATTGTAATTTAAAACTACATTTGTTGTATTTAATTAAAATTTAAAAATAAATATTTATAATATTATGATTAAAAAGAAATAATTTACATTACACTAATAATTTTTTCTTTAATTTTATGCAAACAAATTATTTAATAATTCATCTAAATTATTCCCTAATGATATTTTTTTCTAACTTTTCTAAAAATTATCAATTTTAATAGAGAAATATATTTTTATCTTTATAATTTATTCTATATTGTTTGATTATTAATCTTCTGAATTCCTTTATTTTTTAGGCAATTTGGAGTCACTTTTACGTTGTTTGACTGCTGGTTTTTTCCCAAATGCTGCATATCTCCATCATTCTGGAGTTTATAAAACAGTACGCGGTGATGAATCCCTTTATATTCATCCCAATTCAGTCTTCTATACACTTCAGCAACCCCAATGGTATTTGATTTTAAATTAAAATTATCCGTTTCTTACTTTTAAAATCAATATTATATTATGTAGTATGTAGGAAAAGGGACTTAAGAATGCTTTTGTTGATATAAAGTGACATAGTATCGAGCAGCATGGCTGACTTATCTCAAAGCAACGAGATACGTAACCCTGAATTTATATATTCTTAGTGAAGCCAAGGCAATCGATTGTCTTATTTCTTTCAGAAAATCGCTTCAATAAGCAAATATTCATATAATGTACCACTGGCTCCTAATCCATTATACACTTTCTAATCAACCAATATTATTATTAAATTGCATCCCTTTATCATTAATTATTTATTTTTAACCCAAGACTCAAAAAAAGAATATAAAAATTAATTCAAATTATATGAATGCCTTTAGATCATAAAAATGAAAAAATCTAAATCTGTTTTCTCTTTAAACTTGAATAACATATTGTTAGAAGTGAAATCTGTTGCATTGATGAAAAATTTGAGGTATTTTTATAAATTTTCAAATTTAAAAAGACATGCATTAAATTGTATACAAATAACCTCTGGAGATATTTTTGAGGCCAAAATAAATTTAGATTTATATTTATATAAATATTTTCATATTATTGAATTTAGAATGATTTAAATTCAAAAAATATTTATTGCTTCATTCTTTTATTATTATTCGACTTTTATTGAGATAGCTATACTTATTATGTTTTGTTTATTTTTCCTGCAACCAATTATCTATTTTCACTCTCCTTCTGACAAACACAACCTACCTTAACCTTCATCCTTAATATTTTTGTATTTATATTAAACTTGATTAAACTAGTTACTCAGTCCGCCTTCAACCCCATTGCCACCTAGCAGAGGGCTCTACATATTACAATTTTTTTTTTTGGAAATCTGTATTCAATAGATTTTGATTTATTTTATTTCAATCAAAACCTTCATTTTCATTTTGTTTTTTATTCTTATTTATTTTTTAATTTACCCATTAAATTAATTAAATAATATTAATTATATTTTGGTAAAATTTCAATGTAATCGTTTCAGTCAAATTTGAATTCATGGCAACATAATTTCAAGGCCAGACAAATATGAAAAATTCTAGTCAGATTTGGATTCTCCAAGTCATGAAACATAAACCTTTGAAAAAAAAATTATATCTGAGGAATATGCAAAGAAAAACCTTTATATATAACTAGCAGACCCGGCAAAGCTTCGCTTTAGCATGTGTCTGTATATATCTATACGTATGTGATAACTGAACACTTAATAATAATAATAATAATAATGTATTAAATGAATATAATTGAAATTTTAGTTTTCATTGGACTTTTTTTTTGTTTTTTATTTTTATTTATTTTTATTGGAATTATTACAAATAACAATAATAATAATATATTAAATGAATATAAATGAAATTTTATTTTTTATTATTACATTTTTATTTTTTTTATTAATAATTATTACATTTTTTTTTTGTTAGAAAATTATTTCTACTTTAATAATTGTTAATAGTTATTACATTTTAATTAATAGTTTTCGGAATAAGTATATTCTCTTATTATAGAGATTCTTATTGTTTGTCTCACAAGTCTACCTACATTATTTCATTACCATTGTATGATTCAAAATAAAATTCAAAATATTTAATAGAATATGACATGATCTTAGTATTTTTCCCATCCCAGAATATTTGCTAATATTACATGTTGGAGTTCCAATTACCTGCATATTTAATGGCAATTTCAATGCTGAATGATTTTAATTAAAGAAAATTTGAAGTAATTGGAATTATTATTATTAAGAATCAACAAATAAATTTATTAAATATACATTTAAATATGTAAATAAATCTATATATCAATTTAATAAATATTCAAACAATAATTGAAACAATAAAAATAAAACGATTCAATATTTTACTTACATTGTGATTTATATTTTAATTTTTATTAAAACTGTTAATATGGGTATGTTATTTTTGACAGTTTAAAAAAAATTAAAAATATTAATAGAATTTATCAAAATAATAAATTGAAAAGATTTCCAATTATTTTTATTTATTTATTGTAAATTTTTCAATGTAACGATGGTAACCATGAATAGACTTTTACCAAAATATTACTAATTAAATTAATTTTGGATTTAACTACACTAAAACCTTCCTTGGGATGCCCACAACAATCCCTGAAATTTTCATCGCAATCGGACGGGTAGTTTTTGAGTTTAGGCGAGACACACACAGACAGACATTGCCTTTTATATAAATAGATTTTAGAATAATTAATTAATAATAATGGGAATGCAAGAAATTTTATATAATTATAGAAAAGTTAATAAAAATAATTAAAGATTTAAATTTTCCAGGAATTTTAATATTTTAAGAATTAGGAATGATAAAAGTGTAGATTTATGTATAAAATTTATTTTTTATTTTTGATTCGATTTTTTTATATTAAAATTTATTATAAATTTGTTATAAAACATATTAAAATAGAAGAAATATATCAATGTACAATCAAAGATTAATATTATTATTTAATATTGCCTTCATATATTTCAAATAAGGAATATCTTCATCTCTCAGTTTACCAGAATTTGCAATTTCAATAAAGATGTGACAAAATTTTTGGCAATTGTTAAAAAACATAGAATACTCGTAATCTTTTGCAAACCACATTGAATAATCCAAAATATTTATATATCTTAGATTTTTTAATTTTTCTTCTCCAATATTATGTTTACTCATTTTTATACCTGTTAGATGAACAATTTCTTTCCACATATCATCCTCATTATCCCAACATATTTTTCTTTTCCAAGGATCGTCCATAGATTTATATAAATTTAAAATATTCATTCTTCTATAGTATCTTCCTGGAGTTATTTCGGTTTCATTCCAATTTCTTAAATGTAACTTATTATCTTTATAAATTTCTTGAAATTTTATATATCCAAGTTTGCAAATTTTATCACTTGCACCATAAATCGACGGTTCAGAAACTCCTGCAAATCTTGTAGTCAGAACTATGGTACCATCCAATTCAATTTCAAAAATTTTAATAAAAACCGCTGTATGCAAGGGTAACCATTCTTGTTTAGTTTTTAAAAAATTGGCAATTGTATTAGGATCTCGAACGCAATTTTTAAAAAGAGATTGGCCACTAGAATTTGTTCCTGAACTGCCTGAACTGAACGATGAAAAACTTGCATTAATTGCAGCACCAGTAATATACAATCTTCCGACGTTGAGCTTATTACATTGTTTAGCCATATAATTTTGAAATTTTTCAAATATTCGATCATCATTGAGAAGTGATTCTCTCATAAATTTTCGTAATTCCAGATTCATTGAAATCTCAATATAACAAATATAAATGATGATACTTGGCCCTAGAATGAAAATAAAATTATATATATATATATATATATAACTAAATATAGTTAAAAAAAATAAATGCATTTTTACCTGTGATACGCCTTTTGATGCGAAATAGTTTAAATATTATTTTTTGGTTTATTCGTTTTTTTATTAAATGCTTTTCAAATATATAAGAGTTAAATTACTGAAACTGAATTTACAAAAGAAGTTTTAAAAAGATGAACAAATATTAGTAAAATGTGTGTAGAATTATAAAGATCTAGAACATAAGCATTATTAAAAGGAGTAAAGAAAATGGAGACCAGGGGAGATCAGGGAAATCCCTTTAAAATTAAATCACTTTTAAGATCGTCCGCATGGGTCTGCTGTCGCTGCCATCGGGAGAGGGGAAGGTCGCTCGGCCTCCTCGGCCGTTAACCAATTTAACTTTTCCTTTCATTTGATCTGATTTGATCTTGAAATGAAATGAAAAATATTCAAAAAGGCGCAAATTTTCATTGCACGTACAAAATAATGATTTATGTTTATTAAATACGACCAAAAGTTATTTTATATATTATAAAAATTTAAGATCAAGTCGCATCTATTTATTTTATTGACTTTTTTTGGCACTAAAATTCATAAATTGTTTTGAGGGAAAAAGATATTGAGCTATTAAAGTAATAATAAAATTTCTATTAAAATTTGATTTAATTATTTATTTTTTAGGACAACTAGTTGCTTGTTGTTACTGCCTGACTAATTTCATTAGTAAAAAAACTTGTATGCAAACATTTAAAAAAAAATGGATTTATAAAATAATATTATCTAATTTAAATTAAAATTTAGAGAAAATTTATTTAAAAATCCCATTTTGGTAATCATTTCAAAAACATTAATAAATAACACTTATCTATAGGTATTATGTTTTTTTGGGGACAAGATATTTCATCTTGAATTTTTCCATTTCCTTGTATGATTAAAGAAAAAAATAAGCATACAAAATAATCTTAATGAAATCAACTCACTATATATTTAAAAAAAACTACAAACTTGTTTAATAATTGAGAATGTTCAATTTCGTCATACAATATATATGATTAATATTAATATAGATATATTTTAAAAAAATAATAATGTAATATATGGAATCTTTGTTTTTAAATAAATATATAGTAAGATAATTTGGAAGCATGCTTCAAATATTTAATAACATTAAGTATTTTTTTTTAGATTTATCATATGAACATTCTTCTTAGTAGTTTATATTTAATATAAGAGAGAACATCCATTCATTTATAATTGGATATATTTTATAAGTATGATTATAGTTTAAATCAACATTGATTTTCATTAAACATTTTTAAATAGTTATAATAGTTATAAATTTATATAAATAATAATTTATATATTTATTTTTTGCTTTTTTTCTACAGGCTACTTTTTGCTGATGTTGTTCAAACAGATAAGGTATATATGCGCGATTTGACTCTTGTTTATCCGGAATGGCTTGAAGAAATGGCTCCACATTTTTACCATCGAGTGACAGAAAGACATTAAATTAAAAAATGCAATTTATAAATTGATTCAATATACTGAACTATTTTAATTTTCATAAAATATTATTTTTTTTATATAAATATTTATTTTTATTTATTTCTCTAATCCTTGTTCTTTATACTCTAAACCAGTGGTTCTCAACCTTTTTTCAGGCGTACCCCATAGTTTTACATATTTTTGTAAGTACCCTTTTCCTATTAGTTTTTTTAAATGCAAGATTAATGTTCAAATAAAAATAATTAGATTTTTCATTTCTGAAATTTTATTTTATGAAATTAAAAAAAATATAAATGTATGTTTAATAGTGAAAAATAATTTTCAATGTTTTTGTTTTTTGGAAAATACTCTATGAAAGAGCTTGACAAATTTGAAAGATGTTCTAAAATTTCCTTTTTTAAATTAAAATTTATTCAAGTATTGTTTTCCAACAAGTAAGAATCAAACGAATTAAAACAATCAAATTCATGTCTTTTAACTCTTTCTATCCACAGACTAATTTTTGCTTGAAAAACTCAAAGGTAAGCAATTATACTACTTTATGTTTTATTAAACTTATTAAAAATTCTAGAAAATTTATTATTATCACAAAAAATTAATAAAATTCGCCATTTTATACAGAAGCTAAACTGTACTCCTCGGACAACACCTGCGTACCCCTGGTTGAGAACCACTGCTCTAAATTAGTGTTTCCCTACGTGAATTTGATTGTAAAGGGGGGTAATTTGAAAATGGACTCGACACTAGTTTAACCCTTTTTAATAATGAATTACGTGAATTATTCATTAAATATTTAAGATTTAATAATTTATTATTATAATTTATTAGGTTGTTTGTTTTTGTTTAAGCCCCATCAAGAAATTTCGAAATTTTGCCCTTTGATAAAAAGGATTGCTTACCCATGCTCTAAACCAGTGATTCTCAACCACTGTGCCTCGAGATTTTCAAAAGTGTGCCCCGAGATTATAAGGCTCTTAAACATTTCTGACTATTTTCTAAATTTTTTCAATTTGGTTCTAAAAAAAAGGTAAACCGTTTTTGGGACCACTTTTTTTCAATATGGTAAACTTTTACACTTATTTTTTTCTTTATGTGCCGCCAAATTTTTAAACCGTTAAAAGTGTGCCGCGGTAAAAAAAAGGTTGAGAATCACTGCTCTAAACTATCTATTACAGCTTCAGAGGCATTATTTTTTCTAAAAAGTAGATTTAGATTCTTGCGAATATTTCTTGTTTGCATACCAGACATTTGGATGGTTTCACAGAAACAAATGCCTATTTTAAGGACTTTGAAAAAACCTTTTATTTGAAAAGAATAGAAGAGTTTTACTAATTTATTTATCATTGATACTCCTATTTGTTTATTTGAAATTCATTTATATATTTTATTATTATAAAAAAAAAATCAATATTTTTATATTCTATTTAATATGTGGCTTTACATAGATAAAACAGGTACAATCAAGATAATAATACAAGAGAATAAAAATAATAAGTTGACCTGTGGCCGGGTCCGAACCGACCGACGGTTTGAAGTAAATTAATTTCCAGCTACAGAAACAATTTCAAATAATTTAAATGTATCTATTAATGCAATAAAAACAGATATGGATAGAACATAAATATTTTTAATTTTATTATATTTATAATATATAAGTTTAAGTAGTAGCTGGGTGTGACGTCATGAAGGGCTGGGTGACGGCATATAATTTAAAATTAAGAAAAAACTAATGAAGATGATTTTTCCCGAGGATAAAACCAATACAAAGTGCATGATTCGTGGAGATATGTAAAAATCTCCACATGTGAAATTTGGTGTCAAAACAATACATCCCTTACTATCGTCGCTCGGTAAAAATTGAATAATATTGGGTTTATTCACGGATGATATTATTATTTATGTAAACCGAGACATTTTTATCTCTGGGAGAATTTTTGCGGGGACACTGGGACAGAATACACAGAAGAATAAGCAAAATGATCGTATGGGATTTGTAAGTCAGCTAAAGAATAAGAATATTTGATCTATGAAAATTAAAAAAGTTTTTAGGAGATCTAATTTTATTTATTTATTTAAAATAAGATGTACCACATGTTTATAATTAACAAAAATTATACATTAAGTTAATTTTTTAAATAATAATAATATTTTATTTCTTTCCAAATAGGATTTATCAGTACAATGATAAGAAAAAAATTTGATAATTTATTAATATTAAATTATTATTGAGTATAGATATATTCGATTACAATATATTTATATTCATATGAAATAATTTCCATAATAAAAAAAAATAAAATATTTTTATATTTGGTAAGTTAAAAAGAAATAATCATGAAAAAGTTATATTTTTATATATATATATATATGATTTTTTTTGTGATGTTTGCATTTTAATTTTAAATTGAGAAATTATAATAATAATTAATTCTACCTATATAGTAAAATATTTAAAATATATCAATGTTTAAATTATGAAATTGTACCTATATTTCAAAATGAAAATAAAAAGTTAAAGAAAATAATCGCGATATTCAATTATTTTTTTATTATTAATTAAATTAAAAAAAAACAATTGAATATTTAATAGGGCCTCCTCCTTTCCCCATAAATTAGCCCTTCCAAGCCTCGCCTTCCGAAATTTAGAAAAAGTAAAAGAAAGTTTGCCTTAAAAAAAAAGATTAAAAAAAAATAAGGCGTTTGGTCTGTAGCCTCTTTGAATCAGCTGAGAGTGCCTTTGATTTTTTGGATTTCGAAATGAAATCGCGAAATTCGGGGCAACCTGAAATAAAACCTACCTAGTAAGGGAGTGCATAGCCTCCATCAAATTGGATGGAAGGCCCATGCTAATCGAAAAAGCCCTGCGCTCAAAAGGTAACCAACAATTTGTTCCTGTTCAGGCTAACCCCATTTCGGAACTGTGCTGAATTACCTTCCCGAATTTCCGTTCATCCAATCCACCTCAAATACACTCTCAGTAATACAAAATGGCACAATTCAGACCTGACATGCAATTCATGCAATCCATCCCTTAAATAATAGCATGGCATTTGTTTTATCCACCCACATTTTATTTATTTATTAATTCTAATCTAATCTATGAATTAGTAGGATGAGAACATGCATGGATGTAGGAGGCAACCACCTGAAAATTCCTAACAACTATATATATATATATATATATATCAAAAAATAGCCACCTTCTCAGTATAACGCATCGAAACCTACTAATTCTAAAAGATGTACTCTGAAATTCCCTAATCTCACTAAATTCTGTCAAATAATTTAATATATTTCTCTATAATCTCCTAATGAATATTATCAAAAGCAAAAAATCATTGTAATTTAATTATACTTTCTATATTATATTAAACTTTACTTTAAATATTATATTTACATTTTCTATTTTAAAGTGCGCCATGCTTAATAAATAACGATTATTACTTACATTTGGAGAGCTGTATTTAAATCATTTTATCGTCATGAAGGATGTAGAAGATAATCAAGAATTCAAATCAACATTCAGTAGCAGGAACGAAGATTGAAACATGAAATAGAAGAAAAATAACTTATTAGTTTATAATAAACTTAAATTTAAATTGAATTAAAAATAAAATTAATAATAAATACTGACCTCGGAGGGATGATATTTCTCGCAGATTAAACTCGAAGAACAGCTTGTAGACTTGAATGGATGTCCATCACTCTCGCCTCGCTAAAGAAAACAATAATTAAGATTAGATATTTATATTATATACAGGAAATAAAAAAATAAGATATAAATAATATTAATAGGATTAAAAAAGTGTATAGATTTTTAAAAATATTATCTTATTTCTGTAATATTAAAATTCTAAAATTATTTTACATTCTATATAGAAAGAACCATGATTATAATAAGTGATAATACTCATTTAATAGACATACATATAATAAAAATATCTTAGAAAACATCAGAAATTTAATTATGATTCTATTATTAATTTCACGAAGATTTTATTCTGTTTAATTGATATCTAGGCAATAGAAATATTATTCATTTTTCAAAAGTGTTATAATAATATGAAATTGACAAAACAATATTCATAGGAGATTTGAAAGGAACGGTGTGAGCGATCATGAGATTAGAAAGAATATATAGAATATTTAAAATTATATATTCCTATATGAATAGGGTTGCCATATTTTTTCACGGACCAACCGGGACAGTTCTGTCTATTTTACTTTAGGTTTAGGGATGTCGGTTTCGGGGGGGAGGGGGGAGGGGGTTATGAAAACAGTAATGTAAAAAACACTTAAAATATAGAATAGATAATAAGCATCCATACTTAGTGCAACAAAATTTGCATTTATTAAATCATTCTTTAATTCTTCCAGTGCTAAAGGTGCTATTACATTTAATATTATAGCCTCACATTTGGTTTTTCCCAATGAAAATTTTGGTTCAAAAAATTTGTATTACTGTGTTACTTGCCAAAACGTTACTAATCACACAAGAGCCGATTAATCATTCTCTGATCTAATAATTTTGCTCAATTATTTCCAAGAAACTGTGCCCTGAATCTAAACCGGGACAATTTCAACAACCGGGCGGGACGCCGGGACAGTCCCGGCGAAACCTGGACGTATGGCAAGTCTATATATGAATATAAGCAATTTATATTTTTTTGATTTATAATTATATTATATGAATTTTGAAAATAATCAGCACATCTTCCTATTTTTTAAATAAATAAGTTTTAATAGGATTAATATATATATTGAAATTTAAAAAATATTTCAATAAATATATTTAAAGAAAAAGAAAATTTTGTATATGATTTTTTAATTTTTAAATAATTTTAATTTAAGATTTAATAAAATTTAATTAAGGAGATCTGATAGAATATTTAAGATTAATTCTTTTCAAAGATTGGAATGATAAATTTATAAATTTATTTGGGTATATGAATAAAAAATTATAAAAATGTACTTTGTAAAATTTAATTTTTATTGAAATATTTTTTTTTTTAAGTTCACTAATCTTCCTTTTAATTAATAAAAATAAATAATAAAATTACAATTAATTCTTGATTAGCGATTGATTAAGGGATGATTTCAATGGAGAGGCGGCTTGGGCCGCTTACACTCACCAGGGAAGGGGAACTGAGGGGAACTGAAGCGTACGAGTCAGCCGGCCTGCATGAGGTGGTCAGTTCAGGCGTAGGAGGGGCAGGAGAGGGGCGAGCGGGGAGTGCAGAGGTGAGCGCTCTACTACAAATTATTTCAAATAAAATACATATTAAAATAAAATAAAATAAACAAATATTAATTTTTAAAATTAGTGGTGTTTTAGAATAAATCTTAAATCGAATCAATAAGTTTAATTCTATTATATAATTCTATTAAATCAATAATTTTTTCAAAGATCTTAATGAAAATTTAAAAAAAAAAATTATAAATATATCAGTAAGAAGTTCATTAATGAAATTATCATATATTGAAAAAAAAAACAAGGAGGGGGCGTATTAATGTAAATGGTTCAATTTAAATTTAAAATTGTTTGCCGAATGTGATATAATTTTAATTTAATGTAAATATATTTCATAAATAAATATATTTCATAAAAAAGAGGGTAAATGGTAAGAATTGTTCTTATCTTGGTTGGGATACGGTATAGTAAGTCTGCATGTCATTTCGAAGATATCGATGAGTTATGCTTTTCTTTGCTGTGTCCTTAGCAAATTACGTTAAACAATTCTTTTCTAGTATGAATTTCTATTTTAATTCTAAAAAAAATTTAGTAAGTAATACATTAGTTACATACCCAATTAACATTTTATATATCTCAACCTTCTTTGGTTCCAGTTGGCGGAACTATTTCCAAAATAATTTTTTATATATGCAAATTAATTCATAAATCTAGTCCAGTTTTTTCTAAATTTTTTCAATTTGGTTCTTAAAAAAATAAGTTGACCCGTGGCCAGGTCCGAACCGACGATGAAGTAAATTAATTTCCAGCTACAGAAACAATTTCAAATTATTTTAATATATCTATTAATGTAATAAAAGACAGATATGGATATAACATAAATATTTTTAATTTTATTTTATTTATAATATATAAGTAAGACCAGGCTGTGACGTCATGAATGGCTGGATGACGTCATATAATTTTAAATTAAGAAAAAACTAATAAAGATGATTTTTCTCGAGGATAAAACCAATACAAAGTGCATGATTCGTTGTGATATGTAAAAAATCTCCTCATGTGAAATTTAGTGTGAAAATAACCCTTCCCTTCCTATCGTCGATCGCTAATAACTTCCGGTTTCCGGATTTGCACCAAAAGTTGATCAATTCATCATACTAATGCATTAAGTAAATATACCAAATTTGATCAAAATCCGTTGAGCCGTTCAAACTGTACACATTTATACGGACGGACAGACATCATGCTAAAAATACTTTTTTCTGTGCTTGATTCGTGGAGATATGTAAAAATCTCCACATGTGAAATTTGGTGTGAAAACAATACCTCCCTTACTATCGTAGGTCGGTAAAAAGGGAAAATAATATACATGTACAAAAATTTTCGGGGCCCAAAAATTACGGGCCCTAGATACGTGACCAGGTTGCCTAGGCCTTAGTCCTATGTAACCAGCTAAAAGAATAATATGTAGAGAATTAAAACGCTTATTTACCGAAAAAGTCATTGATTTATCAAACTACCTCGTATAATGCTATATTTTTCTATAATTGGAATGAGAATGTCTATATTTACATATAAATTTAATAATTCTTATTGTTAATAGATGCAAATATAATTATAATTTTAATTACCCAAATTGTAAATATTATTATTTGAATTATAAAAATAGTCTTCAGGTATTTTTATATAAGCCGTTTTCCTGAATAAAATCAATAATTTTATCATTAATTGTATAATCAATATAAATTTAAATTAAAAAAAGAAAAAGGAAATAATGTAATAATTTTAGATTCTAAATACATTGTATTTTGTAATATTTAGTTTAACAATGAATGTGCTATATTGCACAATTTTGTTATATATTTGTTTGATTTATTGTTAATTTGTATATCCCATGTGTTTAGGGATAAGCTTCTCTGTAAATATAATTTGTAATTTGGCTCAATAAACACATTTTCAAAAAAAAAAAAAATATTTTTCTATAACAGGGCAAGGAAGCTTAAAACTGATTTATATGATCGTCATACATTTGTTTTTTTTTTTGTTACGATATTACTTAAATATTTTTAAAATATTTACTTTATATTTTTATTTCATCAGTAATATAAATATTTTAAAATTTTATTTTAATTGAACGACCTGTTCATTTTGACTTGTTCTCTAATTCTAATAAACATGCTGCAATGGACTAAGATAAGCTAAGCCCCCGAAAGACCAATAAAAAAATTCATATTGTACTTAAATTTTAAACTTTTTTTAAAAAAAAATTATTTCTTTTTATTAATAACTTAATTAATTCATATTATATATATATATATATATATATATATATATATGCTTTCTATTTAGTTTTTTTTTAAATCAGTGCTTCTTTGAAATATATATATATACCAATATATAAAATTGTTTTTATATTCAACAATTAGGAATATTTTTGAGAATACATTTATGTATATATATATATATTTTTTTAATATTTTTTTATTTTTTGAGAATTTATTTTTTTAATAGAATGAATATTCCAGAGAGAGATAATAACGATGTAGATTTAGATAAGGAATTTGAAATCATTTCTGGAATTCAAGCTAATCCTTTTTTAAAAAAAGATGTACTTATCGATAGTGGGCCTGAAATACCACCATGGACAGAATGGAGCGACTTATTAATCAATCAAGAGGATTGGAATTCTCCAAAGATTTTGGATAGCACTATCGTTTCAAATGAAAGCAATAATGACTTGGATAGTATTGATAAAGTGTAAATATAATATATTTTTAACTATTAATTAAACTAGAAACTACATGTCATATGCCATACCATTCTCAAGTCAACCAGCGTAGTAGTTTTGAAAAAGAGAGTGAAAAAATGTTTAAAATTGATATATTAAAATCATATAAAAAAATATTCCTATTTCATTTTTTTTTTTTGATATAGAGAATTTCTTTGAATAATTCAATAGTGATTTTCGGATAAATTAAAATAATTAAAATTCTTATTTCTATTTATGAATTAGAGAATCATTTCATGATCCAATGGGTCATTGTAAACTCCCTTACAATATTCCGGTTGATCGATATCTTCGTGTCCGATGGCAACAAATCTCCATGGTTTGGAGTCCTCCCGATTATCGAAATTGTCCCACCGATTTAATTTCACCAAATTATCATCTTCTACAATATCCTGAAATGAAAGCAATTATAACAGCTATTATGAATTTAGAGGTGAATTCTCTTTACTATTAATAATTATATAATATTACTATTTAATATTTGTTACAATTTATTATAAGAGGGATGGAGAGAGCTGTAAAGTAATAATGAATACATTTTAATAAGATTTTTTTAATTATTATATTAATTATATTTATAAATCGACATCAACTAAATTTTTTTTGATAAACGTCGCAGAAAACATTTTTAATAATATATTCCATGAATCATATTAAAAATATATGGAGTATTTTAAAAAATTATTAAATTCGAATCTAGGTAATAGATCAGAAACTTTAACAGTAGACTCAGCAGAAATTAATCTCGAAGCACCAATATTACATGAGGTAGATCCCGGGAGAATTAATCTAATATAGTGGAAAACCATTAGAAGAGTGTATGCAGAAATTAGTTCTTTCGATCTGGCATAAGATGCTATTGGAATGGAAAGAGGAAGTTATTATCCCACTTTCGATCTGTCATAAGAAAAAAATGCCATTGGATGGGAAGGAGGAAGTTATTATCCCACTTTTTAAGAAGGGAAATAGAACCCACTGCAATAACTACAGGGGAATTTCTCTATTGACGACATCGTATAAGATTCTCTCGAATATTGTTTTAATTGTCTTAATTGTTTGTAGAAAAATTTAAATACTTAGGTTCTGTAATCACGAAGGATAATAATATTCGAGAGGAATTTAAAGCGAGGTTGCAATCCTTAAATATAATAAGAGATTCGGCAATTGCAATTAAAGATAGAGTAGAAAAACTTAGGTACTGTAATAACGAAATATAATAATATTCGAGAAGGGTTTAGAGCGAGGTTACAATCGGGAAGAACCTGTTATCATGTCGTAAAGGGGTTTATCGCTTCAAAATTATTATCAAGGGGGATAAAAATGTGGCGTGTCCCTGTAAATCAGCTCCTTGATGGCAAGGTTTGGAGGATGGTATGAGGTCGGGAGTTCTGCTGTTTGGTGATCCTCGTAGACTGAGCGTCCACACTAAGTTCGTCATCAACATGGATACCGGGAAGGAGTCCCTGGTGTCCAGGTTTCCTAAGGAGAGGTGAATCGGGCCAGGGGGTAAAAATTAAAATATATAAAACAATTATTTTACCGGTTGAATTATATGGATGTGAGGCATGGTCTATGACCTTAGGTGACGAGAGTAGATTTAGAGTATTTGAGAGGATTCTGCGAAGCATTTATGGGCCAAAGAAAGATGAGGTCATCGGGGAATGGCGGAGACTGCATAACAAGAAATTGCATGATCTCTATCCATCTCCAGAAATAGTTAGGGTTATTAAAGCGAAAAGGCTGCGATGGGCAGGGCACGTGGCTAGAATGGGAGAGGAAAGAATGGCAAAAAATATATTGGTGGAGAGACCGAGTGGGAAACGTCTGCTTGGAGAAGTGTGGTTGCTGCGGCCAAGAACTTTCGAGTTCAGTAAAGCTACAGAGATAGATAGATAGAATGAATGAAAATCTTAAAAAGTGGATAGGTTTATAAATGTATATCATACTTTAAATAGTCACAATATTACGCAGGTCTATGCAAGACAAAACTACACCGGAGGCAATCACAGAACGAGTGTGCCCCCATTTTTTTATCTTACTCGAAAATTATAATAATAAATATATAAATAAAATAAATAAAAATAAAAGTGATAAACAATAAATTATATGTTCATAAAGATAATTATTCACTCATTTTTTTATTTTATTTTAAATTTATAATCTTTTAAAAGGTATATGATATTATTAAATACCGTTTATTAATTTTCTGAGTCGCGGGCCTAAAATTTGGGGCCCTAAGCCCCCTTTTCCCCACTTAACACAGCTCTCTGATAGTATCGTTGGAAGTGCTCCGCAAAGTCACATAATCTACACTAATATGGTTTCTCAAATAAAACAATATTTATTTTTAGATGCTAGCCGAATCAGTCGGTTTTGCTATTGAATACACTTCGGATCAATTTGTTCCCAATACAACCGGCCCCTGGCGTCCCTGGCACCATGTTTATAGCCGATCTAAAGCTGGAAGAGTATCTATTTTATAAATTCAGTTTTAGTTTAGTTTTTATATTTTAATAAAATTAAATCATTTTTTTAGAACTCTAAACATAGAATAGTAATTAATCCAAATGGCAAATATATAGTTCGTTTGTTCTACCTGGGAAGTTGGAGGCGAATTTATGTGGATGATTTTATGCCTGTAGACGTTAATGGACGTCATTTATTACCAATAAGTGTATATCCAGAACTTTGGCCAGTCCTATTATCTAAAGTGAGAATTCTTACTGAATATTTTATTTTTTATTTTAAATATATTCATAAGTGTATATAAGTACAATGATTAAAACCTCACTAAGTTCATAAAATTGAATATAGTTATAATAAAAATACAAAAAAACATAAATGTAAAGAAAAAAATAAAATCAAAACAAAATATTAAAAATGAGTAATAATTATAAAAAGACCCAAATGTAGTTCAATTCTTTATATAAATGGTGTTTTTTTTCGAGATATAGAACTTTAAGTTGGCATTACTGTTCAAGTTGACGACCGATTTAACAGCTGTCAAGTGATTTATTCTCAGTTTGGTTTGGCAATTCATCATGAATAGACTCACGCCTGAATAACGCTTGGGAATAATGCAATTTTATTTCGAAAATAATGGTTCTGTGTGGAATACGTATCGTGCACTACGTCCATTTTATCGTCGCCAAAATCGTCCATCAGAGCAGTTAATTCGATTAACCATGGAACGTTTTCGCACCACGTTTACTCTTATTGATAACTCGCATCCCCAGAGATGCCTTACGGTGCGTACAGAAGAAGCTATTGCTACTGTAGAGCGTAGCATTGAGGAATTGTGCATAAATTGACTGGTAGTTTAATGCATTGCGTATTGGTTGCAGTTCTATTTTACCGTTCCCAAATTCTAGTAATTATTCGGAAAATATTTGTGATGGATTTAATCATCATTGAAAAATTTAGTTATGATGAAAAAAAATCTGTCTTGAATATAATTTAATAATGAATTTATATTTATAGAACAGAGGGGAGAAATTGAATATTAGTTATTTAACAGAAATTTAATTATAAGACTAATTAAATTTTATTAACACAAATATAACTATATAAATTAATAATAATTAGTGATTAGCATCTAATAAGAATTCAAAAAATTATTTATAAGTGAAAAATTATTTATTTGAAGATAAAACTGACATTTTAGCTATTAATTATGCTTTTCTAGTTTTATAAATTATTTAATATTATTAGATCAGATTTATTCAACAATTTATTTTTAATAAAATATTTTTAATTATCATTTTAAATGAATATTAATTAAATTATTCTTAAAATGTTTGCAAAACAAATAATTTTAAATATAACAAAGCGAAACTGAAGCCTATTTTGAAGCAAAGAATAAATCCTTCTATAAACATGGTATAGAAATGTTGGAAAGGCGTTGGAAAGATTGTATCACTCTAAAAGGAGATTATATTGATGAATAAAAATGAGTTTTGAAAAAAATGTTGTTTTCGTTGTTAGTCTCGGGACTTATTGAACGATGTGTTGTACCTTACGGGAGGTATTGTTTTCACACCAAATTTCACATATGTAGATTTTTACATATCTTCATGAATAATGCACTTTGTTCACAGAAAAAAGTATTTTTAGCATGATATCTGTCCGTCTGTCCGTCTGTCCATTGTGTATCCGTATAGACGTGTATAGCTTGAACGGTTCAACGGATTTTGATAAAATTTGGTATATTTACTTAATGCATGAATTAATCAACTTTTGGTGTATATCTGGAAACCGAAAGTGGTATTTTACAATGTATTAATTTTATATTCATTGTCCCAAAATATTTCACTTAAAATATAGTAGTAATTAATTATTGAGTAATTAAACTAAAAAAAAAAATAAAAAATAAAAAAGTAAAATGTTTTCATTTTATTGTAAGCGGTGGGGAGGGGGGGGTGCGATTAAAACTATGATTGAAAATTGGGCCGTGAATACTAAAAGGTTGAGAAACACTGAGTTATGCAATCATCTAACATCATATGCTAAAAAATGATGAAATGAGCATTTAAGCTGCTGCGTCTCCGTCGCATGCTCGGTAATGCATTAAATATCTATCCTTCTGATTACTTCATTTGAGATAAAAATTCAATGTAGCTAAAGGTAGCTGGTAATTAATTTATTTCAAACCGTCGGTCGGTTCTGTGCCTGGCCTCACGTCAACTTATTTCATTTTCTTATATCCAAACCGAACTGAACAAAACCCCGAAAATTAATGAAGCACTCTGCTGTCCAAATGAATAGAATCTCAATGCAATTAAATGCAAATTTTAAAATTTTTTATCTCATAAACTAGAGAAAATCGAGAAATATTGCATAAGGAAAGTTTCTTTGGAATTAAAAAAGGAACCCACTGGCAAAGTTTCATCCAAATCCCTCAAGCTTCCCGGTTTGTAAACAATTACCTTTGTATGAAAGGGAGCCAATTTTGTTTTGCCCGAGGAACTCCAAACATTAGAACCGGCTCTGAACATGAGGTACAGCTATGGACTATTAGAATACGCGTAATTTCTACATCTACATCTATAAATTAAGCTATTCTAGCCCATTTTAGGAGCCGGCCCATCGATAGCAACCTTTCTTTATACAACGTATTTTCTTTAAAATAATTTTTATTTTATTTTAGGCTCTACTTAAGATCAGCGCACTTTACTCAAAACAACAATTTGGCTTACGTTTTCTAAAACCTAATCCAATGGATCCGATTATTCATTTAACAGGATGGTGTTCTGATACTTTTCTTTTAAAAGATATCCCAATCCCTAATATTTGGATGTTGATCGAAAAATTAATGTGTAAAAATCACCAAATCAATGAGCTTGAGGGAGATAATTTAAATTATATTTATAGTCGTGTTAAGTAAGTTAAAAATATATCAAACTAATTTTTAAGTAAAAGAACTTTGTTTTACACATCTTAAGTAATAAATTTCCTGTCATTTTTCGAATATTAAATGTTATATTGAACTATTCTTATATTTGTTTTTTTTTAGAATGTTATCCCAAAAGATTGATTTTGCAATTGAAGAATCAATGACAGATCCAATTTACGAAAATTTTGGATCTGTTGCAATTATTGCCGAAATTGATGGTCTCGAAACATTAAAGAAAATAGATGAACAATTGCCAACTTCCAATGGGGTACTCTTTTATTTATTAATTTGTTGGTTTATTAATAGATTTTAATTCTATGCTGAAATTATTTATTAAGCTCAAAATAGTTAAATCTTAAAATTTAAAAGCTACAACTGAAAATTTTAATATAGGTAGAATAAATTTATTACTAAAAAGTAAAACCAAATGGAGAATTGTTTTTTATCGCATGGCGTTTTTACATTTTAGAATCAATAGTATAAATACCAATAAGAAAATATTGACGTTAATAAACTATTCATCCGGGATATTAATATTTGTGTCAAAATCTTTAATTTACTTCATTAAAAAAATTTGAGGCAAAAAATTGCTATTAGAAACTAATGATGATAATGCCATAAGTAAGAGGTTGTCATTTCATTCTCGTTACACAACCCGATAAGCAAAAAAAAAAAAATTATAAAGTTATGTTCGTATCCTCACAACACGTATCATCCCCGCAAATCCTACCTTATAGACATTAACATATTAATTAAATAAATCTTAATTAAAATCATAAATAATCAAATTAATTAGCGACGATCAAGTTAGCAAATAGTCAACCACGAAAGATAAGATTTATTATCATAAACTTATCTATCTCATTAACTTATCGATAAACATAACAAACGAAACATTAGCTTATCTTCTTCATAATTATCTTATCAATAAACATAAAATCAATTATCGAACAAAACATTATTTATCTATCTTGTAATTAGCAATCGACAAATATGAGATTGGCTATCAACTTCCGCAGATAAGATAATGTACAGGAACCCTAATAATTATCATATAATCTTTGAACTCTCTTAAAAGTTGAACCTTTGCACTCCCTTCAAAACTGACCCTTGACAATTCCCCATAAACCCCCTACTTCCAAATTTCTACCCTTTCCATGCCAAATCATCATATAAATATGTAAACTTAGAATGTAAGCACTCAGTAGTATTATATCAGTTAGTAGTAGTGTAATGTCAGAGCAGTATAACATTAACATGTGATTAACGTGACAATGGCGTCGGAGTATGACATCAGTATGACATTAGTATGACATTAGTATTGATAATAGATTGATGTGTGTGACGTTCATGTAAAACTTTGTTATATTCAGTCAAACGACAATTTGCTCATTGTAATAAAAAACAATCTTCTAATAAATCTCTTCAAACCTCAACCAGTCGTATATTTTATTTCTGATCGATTTCTGCAATTAGCGAAATTCGTTAATTAAAGAATCACATCACGTGTAGATAAAATACGTAACTGTCACATTCGGTAGTCAGATTAAATACTTAACTGTCACAGTCGGTGATCAGAGACAAAATATGTAACTATAATTTTCTTAAAATAAAATGAAAATTGAAAATCTATTTTTTAATTTGTTTATTTTACAATTTATTGAAGATCATAGCGAATTGATTAAATTCGGGACATATTTAATATAAAAATTATTTCATTCAAATTCTTTATAAGTATTAAAAAATAAGCTGGAGTGCCTCCACTATCTCGCAATTTGAATTGGATTAAATAACATAATATATTATATTTAAATTAAATTATAAATTAAAATTAATAAATAATATTTATTAAACCAGCGCGTTTGGCTCTTTGTTGATGGCACCATGTCAAGTGCTGGCGCGTGATTTGCAGTGTTAAAAATTAATCCCGGTTCTTTCAGCTGAAATTCTATATATAGCAGTTTTATACAATTTTTAATCATGTGAAAAACTATCAAACATATATATATAAGGTCACTTTAGAGGAAAAAAAATCAAAACGTAGTAGGTAATGACCCTATTCCGGTTGAGCTATATTTCTCAAAAGTTGTAGAAAACTACGAATTTTGAATAATGCCCGTATACCAAATTTCATTATTCTAGCTCAAACCATTTTTGCGTAATCTTGTCTACATACACACATAAACACACATACAGAGAGACACAGAGACTCAGAGACCTTCAAAACGTATAAAAACATTAAAATCTCGACATCGAAAATTTTCGTGATAGCGATACTAGCGCGATAATGAGTTTCAAACTTTTTTTACAGAGTATGTATAGTAATATTGACTATGGTTTACGTGTTTCTGAATTATATCATTCTCTTAAAAATGCACAATATAATTCTCATGGAATATTCAATCCAATAAATGAAGAGGAAGGAGAATTTGGAGATCTGAGACCTTGTATACCACATAATATTATGATATGCCAAGCAACCACAGAATGCATTAATCAAGATAAAGAAAATATGCCACGATGGAAAATGTTTCGTTGGGTTGATTGGGCTAAAAGAAACGGATTATATGAAGAAAAACAATATGTTTATTCAATGCATATCTTTAGTCCCTTTAAGAAAAAACAAATACCAATAAAAATTCCAAAATCTCCTTACAATAAACTTGTAAGTATCTATCGATTTTTACCGACCGACGATAGTAAGGGAGGTATTGTTTTAAATCTCGTATATTTAGTTAATGCTTCAGGAACATGAATCAACTTTTGGTGTATATCCGGAAACCGGAAGTGGTAGTTTACAAAGTATTAATTTTATATTCATTGTCCCAAAATATTTCACTTAAAATATAGTAGTAATTAATAATTAAGTAATTAAACTAAAAATAAAAACCAAGATAATATAATTTAGTCATTTTAATTCAAGATTTTTATAACGTTTTTCTTAACTTCACTTGGCGTCTGTCTCTCTGTCTGTTCGTTCTCTTGACAAATTGAAATCGATTTTTCATCGACTGTTTATTGAGATAGACTTTTGAAAAGTTTTATAGATATTTCAATGGATCCCTAGAAGGTATAGAAGAAATATAATTGAATTATAATTAATTAATTGTAATTAATTAGCGATTAATTACTCTTAGTAACTAACTCCTTTTGTATTGCGCCAATTAATTTTTTTTCAACTGATTCTGAAACATAAATATTGATTTCAGGATAGATTTTCATTTTTAACGTATTTAAAAAAATTTTCTAGCATTAAAATTAATGATGAATTCTTATTAATCAGTTGTTTCGCCATTGTGTGAAGAGGGGTTTCTTCTTACCCTCAAATTGGCAAATATATTTATAAAATTTATATTAATAAAAATTATTTATTTATAAATTTAATATAATAATAATTATTTAATAATAACATTTACTTAAAATAAATACATAAAATCAATTTTAATATAATTAATATATTTTTTTGTTTTATTCAATTTGCAAATTTTCGTATAACATCACTTAAAGTTAAATTTAGATTTTTGTGGAGGATTTTAAACTTTTTTTAAATTCATTAATTTTATTATTTTATAAAATTTCTTCATATACAACGAAAAACGTTTGGCGCATTTAGTTTCTATTTTATTTCTTTGCAATTAAATTCCTTTATAGAGCTATAATTTATATAAATACTTACATACCACATTAAAACACTTTATTAACAAGTAACACTATTTCTTCTCATATAATCAACTGATCAAGTGATAATATATGTAAATTTAAAAAAATAATCATTTTTTTAAAATATGTTACATACTTTGATATAAGTATATTACAATGAAAAATAATAAAAGATCAATTTCTTAGCTAATAATCTATCAATTTTATTGCATAATAAGAAAATTTGTCAGTTTATGTGTTTAATAAAATAATTATTACTACAAAAATTTAACATGATGTGTGTTTCATATAAATAAAATTAAATGCGCCAAACGTTTTTCATTGTATATGAAGAAATTCATCCATAAAATTTGCCAGGCCTATAGAAAAATTATTTTATTCTTTTTTAGTCCATGAGAAAAACGTTATTTTATAAAAAAATTTTTTATATTTATATAAAAATATTTTTTTTTATACTTTATATATATATATAATATATATATAAAATGTTGTTTGGAAATTAATTTATTTCAAAACGTCAGTCGGTTCTGTGCTTGACCACAGCTCATATTTATTATTCAATTTCTTTTTATTTAAATGCATTTATACCCATAAAAATCTTAAATAAAGAATTTTTTCTATAATCTGAATTAAAATGGAAGAATTTCTTGTGTTAGTTTACTCCTATAATATTAATTTCTTTTCAAACTTCAATACCAAATTTTATATTAAATTAATACTTTTCTTATTTATCAATTCTTTTCTTTTATAAACATAGATAGAGTGACTTATTAATTAAATAAATCTATATCACTTTAATAAATTTTGAATAATTACATAATTACATTTTAACAAATTTTAAATAACATTCTAAATTTAAGACAAGGTATAAACCAAAATCAAAAATTTATTTCCCGTTCAATTTATTATATTTATACTTACTTTTCAGTATTAACCAATATCATTAATCAGATATTTATTAATTTTAACAGTGGGAATTGGATTCAAAAATAACATATTTAGTAAAACCATTGAATAAAAAAGACAAACCTGCTGATGAAATTGAAATGAGACCGACTGAAGAACCACATTGGATTAGAATGGAACAAATTCTTCCCATTTCTCGAATTTTACATGTCTATTTTCGACCAAGTAATTTTAATAATATATGTAAAATCAATCGAGAATATCCCAATGGAATATTACAAAACGAAATGAATAAACATACCAAAGTAGAAAGGAAACGTTCCCATTCAGAAAATTCTTTATACCAGCCAAAATTTAAAGAATGTTTTCGATTTTATTTGTATTGCGATTTACCTGTTAGTAAAAAAGTAATCATTCAACTCGCTGTTCTTTCTGATAATGTAATTAAAAACGAGATTTATGATTCTTCAAAGAATTGCAATTTAAGTTCAAAGGTAAATATTTATTATCTTATCTTATTATGCTAGCTAAAATTGTATATATCTATCTATATTTCTATATTGGTTCTCAAAAACCGCTCTAACGATTTTTTTCAAATTCACACTAGATATAGTATTTATAAAGAAAAATTGAGTTTTATTGATCACATCTCTTGAAACATACAGCTTCATTATTTATTTCTTAATTTAAAATTATATATGGGTGACGTCAATGGCATCCATTTTGAAATTTTACTCCCGCCTTTTTTTAAAGGATATTGTATTAATATTTTTTTTATATTTAAAATATTTTAAAATTTATTATTTAATTTCGAATTTAATTTCGAAATAAAATTAAAAATATTTATTTTTAATAAAATATATATATATTTATTAATCTCTCTCAAAAAAAAAAACAACAAAATAAAATACGGTTGGTTGACTCCCGCTTTTTTTTAAATGATATTGTATTAACATTTTTTTATATTTAAAATATTTTAAAATTCATTATTTAATTTCGAAATAAAATTAAAAATATTTATTTTTAATAAAATATATATATATATTTATTAATCTCTCTCAAAAAAAAACAACAAAACAAATAAATGTCTTTGAAAGATGGTAAAAATATGTTTATTTTCAAAATATCTTAGACCAGTGGTAAAAACAATTGTTTTTACTCCCCGAGTTCGAATGATCGAAACTCGCCGCGTGCATTTTTTTTTTATCTATTTTCGTGATTTATTTATTCATTGTTCTTTTATTAAGTTTTAGATAGTTTTATAATTTTTAATATTTTTTCAATAAAATATTATTTAATACATTTAATAATTGTAATAAATAATTAAAGAATTGTATATCAATATTTTTTAAAGGGTAGAGCGAGAGCTCGGTGTCCCAGGTATTAATATTACCAGCCAAATCCAATAATAATGAATCATTTTTTTTAACTTAAGTACCGAGCCGAGGCTCGGGGTCCCGGTACTTACTATTTAAAGCGGATTATTAATTTAACAATTTTAGTATCTTCATTTATAAAGAATCATCCCAGGTATTAATCATATCATATCTCTTTTGGATTAAGTTTTCATATTATATACTACATATAAAAAAACCTCTTGATTTTTGTTCAACCTGTCTATCAAGTAGGTTATATTAATTAGGTGGCATATATATGATCAATGGAAGGGGTTCTATCAACCTTTGCCTTTATTTATTTGATCGGAGGCGCTACTTTCTCTTTCAAGTAGCTTCCCAATTTTGGTTCCAGAGGCTGGCTTGACTCCATCTAGAGAAATTCCCTTTGCCATGCCCGGGACTTAACCGGGAGCCACGAGAGTGTGGACTAACATGGTTGGGCGTCTAGATATAAACTATAGTATAAATAAAATAAGTATATACATAAAATATCATAAACAATTGAACTTAAAGTTGTCAAATCGCATCCAATCATAAAGATATTTTTTATTTACAACAGCAATTACATTTTTTGAGTTATTAGTAAATTTGAAGAAACTGTGTGTAGTATTCACTATCCAATTAGTGATTTTCCCATTTGTAGAATTTAAATTACTTCTTCCTCAAAGGTCATTTGAAAAGTTCGCGAAATGGAAGGGAAAGCGAAAATATATTTGAAATATCTTTTATTTTGTAACATAATCTCCTTTAAGTTCAATATACTTTGTCCTATTGTTTCGGAATATTATGCCATCACGAAAGTGTGATTTTGCAAGTGATGTTAGAGGGTAACTTTTCCCGGAGTATTTTCGTTCCCGGGAATCCCGGGAAATTATAAAAAATACTAAATTTGAGGTGGAAATTGTAAAAGTTTTACGAAAAAGTTAAATAAATGTTGTTTTTGCCAAAAAATAAAATAAATTTAATTTAAAAATAAATAAAACAAAATCAGCAAGATATAATATATAATCATCAAAATATAACATAAACATAATTATTTTCTTTTACTTGTTTAGAAAATATAATAACATTTTAGAAACGATAGGCAATCAAGGGAAATGTCGCCTAAAACTGAGATCCTTCCTATTAGAGGAGTAACGATTAGTTATTCCTTTTTAATTTTTTTCTTTCTTTGTGTTTTTTTTTGCATTATTTTCGATTTATTTTTTTTTTTTGGCATTATTTATGTATTTTGTTTTTCATATTTTGGTTTTTCTATACTGTATATATCTAAAAAGCTGGAAAACTGAAACTCTGAGTCTGTAATTATGTGTGCCCTCAATTAAAGACATTTATGATCTTTGATTACAGAGTGTTAGTTATTATATAAATATGTAAATATGTTTTGCTTTTTTTTGTTTTTGTTTACTTTTTGGATGTTTTTGCTATTTTTTTTTGTCATCACCCAAAAAGGTGGACTGAAATCACATACAGAATGATTGTATATCTATTTCTTGAATAAATAAATAATAATATTTATTTATTTATCCAAAAATATAATTAGGTCTTTACCTTACTACCTCTCAACGACAGCTTATTTATATTAATTTAAGTTAAGGGGCAGGTGATGGAGAGGGGTTAACTTGAAGGGTGTAAGGAAAATTACTCTCTTTCCAAATGGTCAAGTGCAATAGTGTACTTTAGTATTGTTACCTATTCAAGAACTATTTTATATAGACTTAATCCGCCTCTGCCTTTGAGTATGTAATTAGTTTGTTACTATATGAGCCTATTAGGTAGAACACATTAAAAAAAGTTTATTAAAGACGATCTCAGGGAAATAAAATGGTTCTTGATATAACATAATAAGTTCCTCTAATTAAGATTTATAGTTCATAAATTTAGAATAACTTTTAATGTTTTTTAAATAATTTCTGAAATAATTATAATATTATTTAAGTATATATTTTTATTTTACTCAACATTCCTTGAAATCTTTTTCTTTGTCTCTTTTGTTTGTCACTTTTCATCACTGGGTATGATAGGTTTCAGAAAAGACTCAATTCCATTCCATTTTAGATATATACTAGCAGACCCGGCAAAGCTTCGCTTTTACTTGTGTGTCTGTTTCCATACAGTGGCGTACCTAGAACTTTTGCCGCCCTTTCTATTATAAGTCAATCAAATAGTGGTTTTTATAAATTAATACACATAAATAAATTATTAAGTTATTTAAACAATATTAATTAATACACAGAGTAAATTTTTTACACATATTTGTATGCACTCGTAAACATATTTATATAATATTTACTCTTCTAGCTTTCATACTAGAAAAATCGTGTATAATGCTCTCAAATTTTATATTATTTGTAATTTGTTGTTCTATTGACAATATTGCAAGATTTTGTAATCTTAATTGAGTCATTGTAGAACGAAGATAATTTTGCCGAACAAAATCTTAAAGATGCGTTTACGAATTCAACGAATTTTAATGAATACAATAAAATAAAATTATTATCCTGTTCTTGGAATTAGAATTCAAAATTTACACTAAAATGCATTGCAATAATATTCGAAATCATATAGCTGATCATAATTTATATAAATCAAATAGTAAACTTATAATAATCATAATAATCATTTATTATTCAAGAAAGAAAAAAAAATAAATATGAAATGAATAAGTTGCTTTTTACAACTATAACTAAATATAAAAAATGCCGTCCCAAGATAAGTGCCGCCCGGTGCGGACCGCACCCACCGCCCCTTAGGTACGCCACTGTATCCATATATACGTATGTGATAACTGAACACTTAATAATATAAATAATAATGTATTGAAATTGATAAATATGTGGGAAAAACACAGGAAGTAACAGTTATCACTTGACAACACGCACAAAGTTTTGTTTCAATTGGACTATTTTTACCGACCGACGATAGTAAGGGAGGTATTGTTTTCACACCAAATTTCACATGTGGAGATTTTTACATATCTCCACGAATCATGCATTTTCTTAACAGAAAAAAGTATTTTTAGAATGATGTCTGTCCGTCCGTCCGTCCGTCTGTCCGTCTGTCCGTCCGTCCGTCCGTATAGATGTGTACAGCCTGAACGGCTCAACCGATTTTGATGAAATTTGGTATATTTACTTAATGCATCAGTGGGATGAATTGATCAACTTTTGGTGCAATTCCGGAAACCGGAAGTGGTAGTATTAGCGATCGACGATAGGAAAGAAAGGGTTATTTTCACACTAAAGGAGATTTTTTTATATATCACCACGAATCATGCACTTTGTATTGGTTTTATCCTCGAGAAAAATCATATTTATTAGTTTTTTCTTGATTTAAAATTACATGACGTCATCCAGCCATTCATGACGTCACAGCCTGGTCTTGCATATATATTATAAATAAAATAAAATTAAAAATGTTTATATTTATTATTTATGTATCCATATCTGTTTTTTATTACATTAATAGATATATGAAAATTATTTGAAATTGTTTCTGTAGCTGGAAATTAATTTATTTCAAACCGTCGGTCGGTTCGGACCTGGCCACAGGTCAACTTATTATCTTTTTGAACGCCATTTTGGATTTTTGTAAAAATAATATATTCATGATCAGAAACCCTAAAAGCTCTTATGTAGCAAGTTTTGTTGCAACATTTTGGACGCCATGTTTTTTTTTAATTTAAATGTATCTATTAATGAAATAAAAAACAAATATGAATATAATATAAATATTTTTAATTTTATTTTAAGAATAGATATATATCTCACATGCGGTGGCTGTGACGTCACATATATACATTTAAATTAAAAAAAAAACTAATGAAGATGATTTTTTCCAGAGATGTGATCAATAAAACTAAATTTTTCTTTATTAAAACCTTCCTTGGTATGCCCACAACAATCCCTGAAAGTTGCATCGCAATCGGACGGGTAGTTTTTGAGTTTAGGCGAGTTAGACATACAGACAGACATTCCCTTTTATATATATAGATAGATAGATAAAATTAATCTTGGCTTAAACTAAACATGGTAATATTCTTCCCTTCATATAAAAATAAATTAAAGGCACACACCTACACAGCAAATATTTATTATTTCTTGAACAAATTAGATTTTTTATCTAAAACATTTTTCTTTTTAGGAAGTTTCAACTGATTCTCTATCAAATTTAGAGTTAGAAAAGAGTATTTTTTATTTAATTTTGAATACTTTCGATTGGACCAATCGTGGGCAACTAGGGAGACCAATCCATTCTTTACGATGTACATCAATTGGTACACGATTCTTTACTTTGGCCGAGGGCCAGGTGGCTTTAGAAATTATTTATAATGTTCCAAATAATTATGAAATATTGATTCTGTCTCAAGCTCCAATCAGAGTATAATTATTATTTAATTTTTTTTTATTATATTTAGATATTTTATATGAACTGTTTTTAATTTATAATATATATATTTTTTACTTCAGATATATAATTATAATGAAGTTATGGAACAAACATTAAAACTAACCAGATCATTAGACCTTTTTACGTCAACCCTTAAATCTATTTTAATATCATTAAAAAATTTACAAATCGGATCAAAAGAGTATGTAAATAAGTTATCTGATTTTTTTGAAGCATTACTTCCAGAACATATTCCAAAACCAGGAAGGGATCCTAGATATCCAAAACGAGTTTCCCGTGAAATCTTCTTCGAATTTCAAAAGGTAAATAATTATTATGTTGTTTTTTTTTTTTTAGTTTTTTCATTTGTATTATATTTTTGAGAGAGGGATCATCAAAACCCCATGGCAGCGATTCTGAACCTGTAGTGCCTGGGGGAGGAGGGGGGGGGGGGGGTGAAAATTATGATTGAAAGATGGGCTACGAATACTGAAAGGTTATGAAACGCTGTCCTAGAGGATGTTAAGAGTATAGGGCTTTAGACAAATTTCAAATTGTCAGATCAATTCTAAAATTAAAATAATTATATCATATTACTCAAAAAATAATAATATTAAGTAATAATAATAATAAAATTCATTTAAACATTTTTTGAAAATTATAAAACAAAAAAAAAAAAATATAATTATTTTTGTATGTTTTTCAAAATTTTCTAACTGCGATTGCACTTTATGTATCAAGCAAATGCACTGTCCATAAAATGACTGACGATAAAATTAAATCGTATTAAAATAAGTATCGATTTTAGAGGTGGCTTTGGGTTTTATAGAAAGGTTTATATATACAGTGAATTTCTCGATGTAAACAACCCATGATATTAGCAACTCTCGTTATAAGCAACACTTGATATAAGCAATTTAGGAAGTATTTATTCAATAAAAGCAACTGTCATAATTGTCAATTCTAACCTCACTTCTTTTAAGTGCACCCTAAAAAAATAGTTTAAATATAATAATAATATAATAGTTAATAGTTTAAATATTTATACAATAAATAAGTCATTAATTGAAAAATTTAATTTAATTTAATTGTTCTTTTTATGTAATTTCTTTCTCCAAGTTATAATTAATAAAAGTTTATTACTGAATTCAGATCACAACTCGTTCTTTAATTGTAAACTTCTAATTATTGCTTTGATTTTTCTATATTTTCAATATTTCACACACAATTGTAATTTCTTTTTTTTCACTTAATAATTGAGAATCTACAAGGTAAATATGAATTTAGTCTATATATACGATAAAGCAACTTTTTTCATAAAAGCAACTTTTTGGAATAAATGATTTCAGAAGTGTTGCTTATATCGAGAATTAGGTGTATATATATGTAGGGAATTTCCTTGTCTAGGGGTTGTTTTAGCAAAATATCGTTTTTGTTTAGAAACAATTGCAAAATAATATCGTTTTTATTTAAGGAAAATGAAAAAGATCAAAAACAGTATAAAAATAATTAAATGGAAATATAACTTCTTCAGTTCTTGACTATAATAATACTTCTACTTTTCTTAATGATGGGAGCAGAGTGCAGAGATAACAATTTGATAATCAGTAATAATCAGTAGCATAGAATAGCGATATAGAAATATAAAATAGAATCGTTCAGGGGTCCTTTTTATAATAAAGTTCCAGACGACTGGAACATGGTTTGTATTGGTCGTTGAATTGGCCAATGGCTTGGGTGCTACAGTAGCGAGTGGAGCGCTTGGCGTGGAGCGACGCTTAGATGAAACATGCGCTGCGTGGATTTCAGCGTTCTTGATGCCGGAGCCTGAGGCCGTAAGATGTACCAAGCTTTGGGTGTCTCGGTCAGTTGATAGCTCGAGTTGTCTTGGTAGTCTTGAAGAATCAGAAAGCTCCATCCCCATATATATATATATACTAGCTGATCAGAGCGCCTTCCAGGCGCTCTTCACACCTAGACGGGGGCTCCGCCCCCTGTACCCCCGAGTGATACATAGTATTTGGTTGAAAGTATGTATGTAAAAGGTTTTCATCCATTTTGTTTCAATCAGTATAAGTAGATAAGACATATATTTGTTTTCTTAGAAAATATATATTTTAATTTAATCACAGTAAATTAATTATATATTATTATTGCATATGTTATATTTATCTAACTCTGTGTCTATACAGTTTTCGAAAGTTCTTAGCCGCAGCATCCACTTTTCTCTAAGAGTCCCTATCCTGAGCTACAACCAAATCCTGTCCCATCTCTCCCATGTCCCTTCCTTCATTGTCCACCCACCTTGATCTTTGGTCTTCCACCGGATGTTTCCCAATATTTGCATGTGTGTCTGCATATATATCTACGTATATGATAACTGAATAATAATAATAATAATAATGTATTAAATGAATATAATTGAAATTTTAGTTTTAATTGCACTTTTTTTTTGGTTTTTATTTTTATTTATTTTTATTGGAATTATTACAAATAATAATAATAATAATAATATACCGTTTAATACGTGAAAATAATAATAATAATAATAATAATTTATTAAATTAATATAAATGAAATTTTATTTTTTATATTATTACATTTTTATTTTTATTTTTTACCGACCGACGATTGTAAGGGAGGTATTGTTTTCACACCAAATTTCACATGTGGAGATTTTTACATATCTCCACGAATATTTCTTAATTTAAAATTATATGAAGTCACCCAGCCATTCATGACGTCACAGCCTGGTCTTACATATATATTACAAATAAAATAAAATTAAAAATATTTATGTTATGTCCATATCTGTTTTTTTATTACATTAATAGATATATTAAAATTATTTGAAATTGTTTCTGTAGCTGGAAATTAATTTACTTCAAACCGTCGGTCGGTTCGGACCTGGCCACAGGTCAACTTATTTTGTTAATAATTTATTTTTATTTTTTATTTTTTTTGTTAATAATTATTACATTTTTATTTGTTCGAAAATTATTTCTACTTTATTAATTGTTAATAGTTATTACATTTTAATTAACAGTTTTCGGAATAAGTATATTCTCTTATTTTATAGAGATTTTTATTGTTTGTCTCAAAAGTCTACCTACAATATTTCATTACCATTGTATGATTCAAAATAAAATTCAAAATATTTAATAGGACATGACATGATCTTAGTATTAATTTATTTTCATTATATTAGATTGATTAATAAAATTCAAAATATTTAATAGGACATGACATGATCTTAGTATTTTTCCCATCCCAGAATATTTGCTAATATTACATGTTGGAGTTCCAATTACCTGCATATTTAATGGCAATTTCAATGCTGAATATACTTTTAAATAAAAAATTAAAAAAATTTGAAGTAAATGGAATTATTATACTTAATAAATCTATATATAAATTTAATATATATTCAAACAATAATTGAAACAATATAAATAAAACGATTCAATATTTTACTTACATTGTGATTTATATTTCTATTTTTATTACAACTGTTATTATGGGTATGTTATTTTTGACAGTTTGAAAAAAATTAAAAATATTTGAATTTTGAAGATTATATGTAGCGCCATCTGTCGATAGTTTTGTGACACTACAGACTTTTACCAAAATATTACTAATTAAATTATTATACTTAATAAATCTATATATAAATTTAATATATATTCAAACAATAATTGAAACAATATAAATAAAACGATTCAATATTTTACTTACATTGTGATTTATATTTCTACTTTTATTACAACTGTTATTAAGGGTATGTTATTTTTGACAGTTTAAAAAAAATTAAAAATATTTGAATTTTGAAGATTATATGTAGCGCCATCTGTCGATAGTTTTGTGACACTACAGACTTTTACCAAAATATTACTAATTAAATTAATTTTGGATAAATTAATTTTGGATTTAACTACACAAAAACCTTCCTTGGTATGCCCACAACAATCCCTGAAAGTTTCACCGTAATCGGACGGGTAGTTTTTGAGTCTATAAGAGACAGACAAACAGACAGACAGACTTTGCCTTTTATATATATAGATATGATTATTATATAGTCTAATTAATATTTTTATTAAATATTAGCATTAAATAATTTTAAGTTTATTTTTAAAATTTTATATATTTTTATAAAAACTTAAGTCTTAAAATCTTCCATAAAAAAATACAAAGGTATTTTTATTTTATTATTTTTATGTTATCTTTTATTAAGATTAATTAAGATGAAGAATAATTACTTTTCTAATAATTTGTTTTAAATTAATTATTGAATATTTAGGTCATCATTGAAGAATTACTGAACGAAAATGCAGGGAAAAAAATCGAAGAAAAAGCTTCCATAATTGAAAATATTTGTTTTATATTTAACAATGAAGATTTCGGTAATCAATTTTTTTTAATTTATAAAAAAATTAATCAATTTAATCAATATAGGCAAAAAAATATGTTTTATCAAATATATAAATATAATCAAAATCTAATAAGAATTTTATTTCATTCAAATTGTTGATTATTTGTTGTTTTGTAAAATTAAAACTTTACTACGAGGGTTATTCAATAAGTAAAGATACAAATTCTATAATTTTAAAACTATTCAATGAATGTGCACAAACTTTTTAGGGGGGTTAGTTGGCATCCTTGGGATATACTCTGATCAGCTACTTCATCATTTTATGTCAATATACCCTCAAAATTTTCAGTTCACCATGGCAAGTCTACTACAAAATTGTACCTTAAAAGAGCAGCGCTCTGTCATTAGATCTTTAGTCACAGAAGGTGTAAAACCAATTGAAATTCTAGAATATTTATACAGTACGATAAAAGATGTATGAACCGTGCGAATTATTACAAGTTTAAAAGTGGCCGAACAAGTATAGGTGATGAACCCTGAAGTGGATGTTCAGTGGAAGTTTCTCACAGGGTCCAGTTTATTACGATTTCCTTGAAGATCAGCAAACTATCAATAGCTAATACTACTCTGAGATGCTAGAATACAAGGTTAGAACACCTATCTGGAGAAAACAGCGAGGACTCTTGTCATTCTTCAGCACGATACGCCCGCCCTCATACAGCCCAACTGACCCGTGATAAGCTTGAAAAATTTGGTTAGGAGGTCTTACCTCATCCTGCCTACAATCCCGATCTCGCGACATCTGATTTTTACCTGTACGTGGAAAGAGATTTGCTAACAATGAGGAAGTTAAGTTAGCGGTGCAAAAGTGACTTCGCAGAAAACCGAAAGAAATCTTCGCCTATAGAATTAGGAAGCTACAAGAAAAATGGGACGAGTGCATAACTGTGGGAGGGGGGGGATGATTATGTTAAAAAATAGCATGAATTTTTTAAGAATCAAATAAACCGTTTTTGAGCTATAACCATTTGTCTCTTTACTTATTGAATGACCCTATTATTAAAAAAACCTTAACTAATTTGAATATTTTTAATGCATAAAAAATAATATTTCTAAAATAATTTCACTATAGTAAAATAAAATAAAATATAAATTATAAAGGGTGTTTATAAAATAATTCCTTTAGACAAATAAAAATAGAAAAATAAATCTTGATTTTATTTTCTAACCATTAACTCTTGTCTCCCTTTCAAAATAAATATATTTTATATTTGTCACTGGTACGACAAAATAATTTAGTTGGTATAACTATACAAAAGTAGTAAGTAATTCTACCCTGCAGCAAAAGTGGAAAAGATCAATATTTCACATTTTACTTCTTTCTAGCCAATTAAATGTTTTAATATTTGTTTAGATATTATAATCTCATTTGAATAATTTTATGATTATTTGAAAGGCTTATACCAATTACGATTTCTATGGTTCACGGCATATTTTTTTGCTATTTTTCCCACTCAATTTCACAATCTGTAAACAAACGATTTTGTACAATTCCATTTTATAACTTTGTTTCAAACATTTGTTTCTAATGCAACTAATTTGTTCATTTAGGAATTAATTATTTAGAAGAATATCATCGTACCCTCTTTAACTTAGTAAAACAAAGGTTTTTGGAGAGAATTGAAGAGGTAAAAAATACAAAGTTCTCATAAAATGTGTGTTTAGTGTAAATGGTATAGTAATTGGCCCTGATACAGAGATTGGCTCCTACTTCTTTAAACCAATATAATAAGAAATGCAAATAATAAATGATTACTGAAGTAACTTCTAATCATCAATGCGTTCATTGCCTGTGTAGAAGAAGAAAGTGTCTTAGGGGTGTGTGAATTTTAAGTTCCAGAAGAAAATATAACTCAGAAGACTTAAAGCTAACCGTTAAGTTATTCATTGACCTGGTAGAGGATGGTATATCGTATTCAGATATTTCATTGTAAACCGCTGAAGATATGACAATTGAAAGCTGCTTGGACTAAAGGAACCCAAAAATAGTATAAACAATCCTGGCAAAATTTTAAGAAAGGTGACATTTGCTACAATAAGAACATTAAACACCTCACAAAAAACAACCATAATCTCATTTAAAGTCTGTGAATTTTGCCCATTTCAGATTCAATTGATTACAATAAAATTGTTATTGTGTTATTCTTCCTTGAATGTTGTCATAA